>JAPTHA010000018.1:21626666-21664609 GCA_029814585.1 Gymnapogon annona | reverse complement strand
CGGTCTTTCAACATTAGACCCCCTCACCAAGGGGGTCCAGCTACTGGGTGATCACCACTGAGCCTGTGTTCAGTGTCAGTCCAGACTCACGCTGACCGCAGACTTCAAACACAGTCGGCCTTTGGGGTTCTATCCTGGATGTTGTGAGTGTGTGTGTGTGTGTGTGGGGGGGGGGCAGAAAACATATTTGAACTGAAATTTACTTGGGATTGAAATTTACTGTCATGAATATCTAAATTAAAGAGAAAAAAAAATATGATTTACAGATGCACCATTCAGAGAATAAATCAAAGGATAAATCACTTAAGAAAATAAAACTAGTATTGGGTCTTTATGGGTTAGTAAGAGAACATTTATATAAAATTATGTTTTAAATATTATAATAATAAATATTTTATAGTATTTTATCATATTAAATATGGGCAAACTAAGTAGTGAAACACTTTGTGACAGTGACGTGCGGTGAAGTTGTTGTCTGGTGAGGCACAGACTTCATCACTATCAGTTTACAAACATGTAGTTATTCAATATTTGATTGACAGTTAACGGATTACGTTTAAGATCTCACAGCACCTTTGATCACACACACAAACTGTAGCACCAAAAAACAGCACATTTCATTAAAAAACATTACAGTGGTCAGTGGACTAAACTTTTTTTACGCCACCGAATGTGTGACAATATTTTCACGGATCGGCCTTTAAGTTGTGGCGGATAAAAACAAAATAAAATGATACGGAAACACATACGACCGAAGCAGAATCTGGACACGCGTCAAGTCTGAGTCACTGAGAGATGCGGCAGAGAGGATCCGGTAGATTTCAAAATAAAACATCGTGCAACCTCCGGAAGGAAAACTCAACAGGATGTGTTCACTTCACTTGCTAACTCTAGCTTAACTGTCAGTGACTGAACTGCTTGGATCACCAGCGCCCCCTACCATGAGACAGGATAATTGCATGCTTCACATAGTGCCTTTAACGGCCGTTTAAGTCTCGCTGCTCAACATGAGAAACACACACATAGTCGTTAAAAAAACAATCAGATAAACTATGGAAATTTATATAGTTTCAGTGCACAGCGCCAGTACAGTCAGCAAAGTGATTGCGCAATCACCAAGTGAGGCTGGGCCGGCTCCTGCCTCACCGCGTCTCTGCAGTATCTGATTGGTAAACACGAAAATTCTGCGATTTTGATAAAAAAAATTACTTAAAAATGGGCCAAGTTAAATTTAACCATAACCATCTACTTCTTTTTTCTTTTCATGATGACAGGTGAGGGTGTGCCTCACTTGTCTCCAATGACTGCACGTCACTCCTTTGTGACATTGTTTTCCCAGCTCAAATAAGATCAAATAAACCAAGATTATAATAATGACATGATCATGATTAACAATTAACTTCACCAGTTTGTTTTTATTTTCTATCTTAGCTTCTCTTAGTATTTATGTATTTATATTTTTATGTATACTTTTAAATGTCCAAACCACCCAACTGTCACATTTTTCTATGTTATCACTGATGGTCACTTTTTCTATACATTCTGAGTACACATACACTAAGTACAAAACAATCTGTCATGTTTTGGCAGATCATCCACAGTATTGATGCATGTTCTTTCTAAATGTACCATTGAAAGGAAAATAAACAGCAGCTGGTAGTCTAGGATTTATTGCCGAGCACACACACGCCTTCTCTTAGTGCTTAGTCTATATATGTGTCATATTATCAGTCTGACGGTGTCCTAGTTTAGACAAACCAGAGACAGCTTCAGGTAAAAAAGTCTAAATAAGACACAGTGTGTGTGTGTGTTATGATGTTTGTGGGTAAATGGGTAATTTGTGGACATATATAAACACACAATAAAAAACAATCAATGTCAGGTGAGGAGGCAAATGCACACACACACACACACACACACACACACACACACACACACACACACCAGCTATGTTGGACCTGTGGCGACACTGTTACCAATCTGAAGTACAGACGAAGAGTGTGAAGGTTGTATAATGTGTCGTGTGACTTGACCCTGTTCTGGAGGAATGAGAAAGAAACAGGAAGTAAATTGAGCCCCGGTGCAGCGACCTCACTCCTCACACAGTCCTTTGGGATTCTCTCATGTACTGGAGTGTCTGCAGGACCACCGCAATGATTTAGTTCATTCATTATTCCTGAAAATAAGTGGGTGACAGAACATCTTACGTGGGTTGTCAAATTAATTCTTAATTACAACAATGTTTTTGATAGAAAACTGAATTCTTTAGAAAGTGTAATTCTAGCACAGTTCTAAGAAAAGCCACATTGGATCAATTTATTTTACTGGTGAGAGGCATAAACAGCCCGACTCCTATTAATAAATGCACTTGGCTGGTAGTTTAAACTGTATGAGTGTATGTCTCCATTAACACATTTTAAACATTGTTATTCGTCAAATATATTTGTTACTGACATGGATGTGTTTGCAGTTGTAATCATCAAGTGATGGACAAGTGTCAGTAAAAATGCACCAAAATGTATAATTTCTGCATAAATGTTTATTCTCACAGGTTATGGCTGAGGTTTGTCAAGTTTCAAAAATCTATTTCTCCACAAAAAAAAGTGATTTATCCAAAGACCTACAACTGTTTTTGTTTTGTTCGTCATTTGATGATTGAATTCTCATCATTTTTTGCAAACTGCATTTTCACATTTTTTTCCCTCAGTGAAAGTCAGGTATTTTATTCTATATGTAGAAGATCAGGGTAAATATAAATGTAAGAAACTAAGAAAATTGGAAACGGTTCAGATTATTATATTATTCACGAAATGTACAAACAAGCTTCTACAACCAGGTGTAATTTGTCAAACTACACTGGTTCTAGCAGTAAACCAATTAATCAATGAGTGTCGAGTAAAGACAGATCTGATATGGCTTTAAAAGCTGAGAATCTGCATTTCACCCAAATTATGTCAATGGATTGATTGGATCAGTGGTTATTCAACACTTTCTATCAGCAGATGCTTTCGTCTGTTTTCCGTCTGAGTGTTCGGGTGTTTTCATCAGTGTATTATTCCTACATGCTTTAAAATGGTCTCATTAACACAAACGTCAACAAACCAAGAACCAGAGGGCAGCTGGTAATATTTCAAAATTTTATTAACGAACATAATCTCTGAGGAACAACAGCAGTTCTCGCGCTCTCTGTACATGCAACTGTAGAAAATAACAATTTAGAATTTTTACTTTTCAGTTTAAGTTTTTTTCCCCCATCCATCCTCATTTTCAGTTTCTCGCATTTGTGTATTTTTTTTTATGGTTTTTTTTCTTACATTTTTTTGCAGGAAATCAACAACAGCTAGAGGTGAAAGTACTGGATTTGTTACAGCACTGACAATAGCATCAACAACCCCCTCCCTTAGACCCTCCCGCCCCCCTTAGCTGCTCCAACAATATGTACACAAATAAACTACATTGTACAAATAAAAAAATGTTACATTGTTACATCATAATCACCTGCAGCGAGCGCACGCAGCCCGTTGCCGTTAGAACCCCACATTCTACGCAATTTTTCAGACTAGTACAAAGAGGAGGGTGCAAAACGTCCTGGGAGGTTTTATTTACAGAGCTATGTACAGTATGTCTCTTTCACGCATTACAAGGAGGAAAATTTACACAGCGGAGACCGACTTCAACTCAAAAACATACCACAGGTGTCAGAAAAAACAAAAAGATAATAAATAGGTTATTTCTCACCATTTAAAGAGTAGTTCTCCATGCTTTTTCTTAGTCATTTTCCATTCTAAAAAAAGGAACAAAGAAACAGCTACAGTCTGCGTTTGAATTAAAAATAAAAAAAAAAACAAAAGAAAACTAGAAAAAAAGGCTTGAAATCGTGATTCTATATAATGAAGAAAAAAAATCAATTATGTATATTTATGTCCAGTAAAGAAATAAACAACAAATAACAAGTCTACAATAAACATAATGAGTGAATGTGAAGAGAGTAGAGGTAATATGTTGCTGACTGAGGTGGTGTCAGGCTCGCATCTGGATCACCACGGCCTAGTGCTGCTCTACTGTGCATCTGAGGACTGATGTGTCTCCGGATTCCAACCACCCAGGAAATCGCTCCTTGTTAGTTGAATTTTCACACTGGAGAATTGACGTGGATGGATGTGTTTAGACTATTATTCTGTGCAGCGGGCATTGGGGGGTGGGGTGGAGGGGGTGTGTTGGACAAATTGCCTGTTTGTTTTCTGATGCAGGTCTGTGTCAACCATCACCATTTCAAGCCTTTGTGGTTGAAATAAATGACTGATTATTGAAGTAAAAACAAAGGCAGGGCTTAAAACATAAAAAACAAACAAAAAAAAACCCCGACTCGACACATGAAACAGAAACACACTTGATGTCTTGTAAACAATAGTGAGTGTGTGGTCGTTCAGGGCATAGTAACGGTATACATTCTGCTTGATAAGCTATGTGATTGACATGCCTCTGGTGTTTATGCTTTATACAGGAACAAAAAAAACAAAACAGAAAAAAAAAATCAACACAACATTCAACACTACATACACTAAAAAAAAGATTAAAAAAAACAAAGATTCTCTCAACAATAGACACTAACCCTCTTCCCAAAAAATTGTGAGGAAACAAGAAAACGAAAACAAAAACATGACAAACGGGATTAAAAACCAAATTCCTGGCTATTTGTATTCAAATCTGCATGTTTTAACAACCACGGCGTGTGTATCTCTCAAAAATATCCCGGCCTATACATCTAGCCACCTTGTCTGCACAGTGTAATAGCAACAACCATTGCACTTGACTAGACATACCATACACAGCTATGCTGACGGACAGTGTGTAAATGACTGAAAAGATAATATTGCCATCAGGATAAATGAGCAGCTAACACACAGACAGGCGGCCTATGTGGTCTGTCGGGAAAGCCTTTCAAAAAACAAGACCCATTTGAAACAGAGAATGAACACTACGAATCAAAAAACAACATTTTCAAATGGGTGTTTTAAACTCAAGACAATAAATATCTATCTTTGCGATTTATTCAGCATATACCGCTTCCTCCCACTGTCTGCGTTCATGTCTGTCCACTTTTTTTTTTTGGTTCGTACTGATAAGATTTAAGTCTCGTAACTGCTTGGGCCTGACGCGAAGAACATTGTGATGAATGCCACCACAGAAACAGAATCATGAAGAAGTAACTTTAACCTAACATTTAAAATCCCTGACAACACTAAAACTAACCCCCTTGAAGATTTCAATGCAGATAAAATGTGACAGGAGCCAATGTTTCTGAGCCTGCAGTGAAAAAGAAACTGACCAAGGTGGTTTAAGGGAATCGCTCTATTGGAGACATTACTTAAATCTGAACAGATTTTAAAATACCCATTAATGTCAAAGGCCACAGGTCTCATGCAAAGCCAAGAGTCTCCCACTGGCACCATCAAGTGAGTAAAGTTGGAACAGCACCTAGAAAATAAGCTGCTCTCCTATAAATGGACAAGGAGCAGACAGACACCCAACACAACGCTAAAAAAGAAAGAAAGAAAAATTAAGAGTGGAATGACAGCTTTTAATGGCTTCAGTCTATTCTGTGTGAAGAGCCGACAAGCTGGGAAAAACACAACACATCATGTGTTGAAAGACCCGTGTCTTATTGGTTCTGGACAAAGATGTTTTGTGATGATTAGAAAACGACTTCAGTTCAATTCTTGTAAATTAAAAACAATAACACATTAACATGATAACAGTTTTGCTTGTGAATGACATCTCTCTTACTTTCACCCCACCCATATATATCTATGTGACTGCCCAACAATGATTACATTTTTTTCACTGAAAAAGGCATTTTCTTGGCTCGAAATTTCTCAGATATAATTGTGTAGTAAAGCAATGAATAATAATCCTCTGTCTATTCTTTAAATAAATCCTCAACAACTATTTTGCTACATTTGAGGGACTATATGGTGGTTGACTTGTGGGGAGGCCTGTTTAATCCAGAATAGTTCTGACAGCTGTTTGTGTGTTGTGATAATCCACGTCCAGGTGAACTGCCTCGTCTATCCCTGGACTGAATCTAGAGACGGGATTATACAACTGTGCACTGGAGTCACGCACATTTTGGCCCATGGATATGAGAGGGGAAAGTGCTGCCCAAAAGTGAACTGTACATAAAAAGATAATTTTTATTTCTTTTATGTTTTTTCTTTACACTTAACTGAGTGATATTACAGTACATAGGTTATTTACAACTGTGCAGTAATGTGTGGCAA
This sequence comes from Gymnapogon annona, assembly GCA_029814585.1. NCBI lineage: Eukaryota > Metazoa > Chordata > Actinopteri > Kurtiformes > Apogonidae > Gymnapogon > Gymnapogon annona. The sequence continues at coordinate 21,658,328 of JAPTHA010000018.1, read as the reverse complement.
AATAAATTATCTAGAAGGCAGCAAGAATACATTGGTTAACGAATATAAAAACTGTACATAATTTACGGAATACAACTTTTTTTCTGTTTTCTTTTGTTTTTTTTTCCATTAAACTAATATTGGCTCTGTAGTGTTTCAAGTCACTTCCTCAGAAACAATGAAATGCCCAAGTAAAGAAATAGACAAAAACAATATTTCTCTCCTGCCAAACCACGATTTCTTAATAGTCTCTTTGAATCGTAACATTCATTATATTTGTTTCTTCTGGTTGTCCTGTGGTGGTTTTGTTTTTTTTTTTGCAGTCTATGGCGCTTTCATACGTTTATTTTGGATCAAGCTTGGAGGCTGAGGAACATTCCGGTCTGTCCTCAGGGATCCGTGCTTGTCCTCTTCTGTTCAGCCAGGTTGAGAGGCTGCAGGATCAGTCTCTTCCTCTCAAACGTCGGGCCCTGACGTGCACACACATCACCAACCCTCCGTCGTATTTCTGACTTGCTGCAGGCGCTGTTGCTCAATGTTTAGCGAGGCCTGGTGCAGTGAAAATAGAAGAAGGTGTGCTCCGCATATTACAGCCTCAAGGGCCCAAAATCATTAATGGCTGCTCGTAGCCACCTGGTCTGCCTGTTCCAGCCATCCTGCCATAGATAGACATTGAAGATCCATGTGATGCACCGCACCTCCTTCGACCTCCTCTCCGGGTCAGCACTGGACAATGAGTGCTCCTCCCGGTCCACCAGGAGCCCCGGATCCCCAGGGGAGGCTTATCCTCAGTCCTTCCCCAGGACAGTCGCCACAGCGTTGGGAGAGCTCTTCTCTGATCCTCCTTCCAGCTGCGGGTCTGCTGAAGCTGGGACCAAAAACGAACACAGAAAGTAGATTTCTGTCCCGTCTCACCATATCTGAGCACTACGTAGCTGTGACCCAGTGTCAGAGCGTCAAAGCAAAAACTGTTTCTGCTTCTTGTACTCTGATTAAAAAAAGAAGGGAAAAAAGCATAAAAACTTTGAGGATGAAAGTGCAAGTTGTGTATTTTCTTTTTCCCCAGTAAAAACAGGCTTCCTTCTTCACGGAAGGGAATCGAAAGCAAGTTCTCTTTTTCTATATAATATAATTCTTCTGTCTTACGTCTTCTTTCAAACTTGCTAGCCCTTTCCATTCGTTCTATTGAACGAAGTCTCTTTGAGAAGAAGTGATTCAGACCACAGTTGCTCGCGCTCTCTTGGCGTGCAGGGGTGTCATGCAGGGAGCAGGACAAAGTCATCGTTGACATCGACCATTGGCACGTAGAAGGACGGCACTTCGTTGACACAGAGGGACTTGTGCCCTGCAGGATCCAGCTCCTGGACCTTCAACTGCCACTCCATTCTTTGCACTGCATTGAGAGCTGCTGCTTCGTGTTGCTGTCGCATCAACAAACACGTCTGAAGGAAGATGAGGGAAGTATTAATCCATATGGTGAGCACTGTTAGATTGGTGTAATAGAAGACATACGAGCAAATATTAACACTATGGGACGTGACTTGCCTTCATGCGGTCGTATTTATCATCCACATCCTGGATCCATGAAATAAACTGACGAGCATTGAAGCGATCTCTCACCGATTTGTTCTCATCACCCTAAGAACACGGACAAGATGGCATACAGATGAAGAAATGGCACTAGGACATTTGCTGCTTTATTCATTACGTTGAACAGGGATAACTGATGTGACATTTGAGTCTATATTTCCTACCTGGCTCTCTGATGGCATGTTATACACCTCAGAGTCCAACAGCATGGTGCAGGCGCTGAATGGCACAGCCTGATTGGCTATTGTTCTGGCTGCTCTGCAGTGGACCCTTAACACCTCCTGCTCACATGACACTATTAGCTTTTCCTGTGATCAGAGAATGAATATGAACATTAGGAATGCATTGGTGGCAAAGCTTTTAAAATATATATCTTGGTCAACAAAATTTTAATATGCTTAATATGGTTTTATGTGTGTATGCAGATTTTAGGACCCTGTGTTGTGTGTATGAAAGCAATGTTCATCAAGTTAGTTCAGTGGCAGAATAATTTTGGGAAAAAGATAATAAAAACATGAGGTATCTTCATTGATACACTGACATATGCAGTGAATTTGTTCCTTACCCGCTCTATGCTGTGCTGCAACCTGAGCTTCCCTCTCACAGCCTCCTGTTGTCTGAAGAGCTCCTTCAGAGGTTCTGACAGCGATGGAGGTGGAGCAATCTAGTGAGTAAACACCGAATACAGTATTATTAAAACACTCAAACACTGGAAGTGTTATTAAACTGCTCTGACAGAAAATGATAGATCTTCTTATTGGTAGTTAATGTTTGTGGCTCACAATGATAAATAGCTGTCAGTCTTTAAAAGTGATAATCTTTCTAAAATGAGAACATGTGATACAAACAACGTAACTTACCACAGGAATGTGAAGCTTGCTGAGTGGTTTGCCATCCAGCAGGTAGGAGCCAGTGTAGGTCACATATTCAGCATAACACTGAGGGGCCTGTGGGGTGATATAGCACAGAATTTTCCTCTTTTCCTCAATTTTCTTCCTGATCTGGAGGTACTCGAAGTAAGGGTTGGATCGGTCACTGTGGTAAGGTTCAATGTCATCCAGCTTGATGGCATTGACCACTACAGCCAGAGTCTGCTGAATCATTTCTCTGGTCTGCTGCATGGCTGTGTTTACGAGCTGGACCTGGACCTGCTGTCCAGCCGATCGGAATTTCCTCTTCCGTGGGTGCTGGGTTTGAGACTCCTCGTCATCCACAGGAATAGGTCGACCTTTAGTTGTTTTACCAAGAACTACCGGTGCCGTGGTGGTCACTGATGTTGACACAGACACTGCTGTGGTTGAATTGGATGCAGAGGAGGACACGCTAAGCACAGTTTCTTTGTCTTTCTTTAGAGCAGAGAAGGATGAAGCTGATATAGGTGTTGGGGTTCTCGTAGGAACAGGGGTAATGCCCACTGCTAAACTGGTTGTTACGGGAGTGGGAGTGGCTGATGACGTTATTATACTGGAGGTAGGAGGGACAACAGCAGCAGCAGGATTGTTCTTGGCGCGATTGCGGGTCATCCTCTGGGGGATTTCGTCCACCTTCTTAGGGATATCTACAGTGTTGGACACTGTGGTTAGCGCCATTGGGGTCAGCTTGCATGTGGTCTCCTGAGGGTCTGATAGTTCCACGGTGCTGGAGAGGCTGACAGCCACTGGGAGCTGTGGAAGAGGACTGCATGACACCGGTTCCGTTATGGGCTCACAGATCTCCTCCTGCCGACTCTCTGGCTTGACAGCAGACACTGCATCCAGGGGTATCTGCAAAGACTCAGGAAGTGGATGAATCTGAATGTGATGCTGTTGCGTGGCATCTGATTTCACAGGTGGATACAACATGCTAGGATCGGGGTCATCAGGTGCCCCATAAAGTCCTTTTCTCTCTAACATGCTGCTTTGCTGTTGTGTTAGTGTCAAAGAGCAGCTGACTGGCACACTTTGAGGCTCGGGGTCTAACTCTTGCTGGAAATTAGTATGCGGTGATGGTACAACCAAGTCTTGTCCCGTAGGCTCTCTTAAACCCAGGTCCCCACCAGTACATGAAGTCTTTGTCAGGCTTTGCAGATCCCCGTCCATCACTTCTGGCTCATCTCTGTCTGTGATGATATGTCTGATCTGGGTCGGTACCACCTTGTTGTGGTCAGCCATCTCTAATTCCCGAGATTCAGCGTCCTCTGATTTGTCTGGCAGCGGTAGGTCAGGCAGAGAGAATGGTCCCAGGTCATCAAGTTCATCTGCGTCTGCTGAGAATGGGTCTGCCCATGGCACCACAGGCTCAGGACCCACTGTTGGTGCCATGTGACCATCAGTAGCACTGAAGCTGTGGGTGCTCTGTCTGCTGTCTGGTTCTACACATGGTGCATCAGAGTCCATCTGGTGATCGTCATCCATACTTGGCTTGTTGCAGTCCTGGAAGAAAGACTCCAGCCTATTTGACGATGCAGAGTTGTTTAAATAGTTGTTCGACTCCCCATCCATACCTGTGTCAGGTCTCTCTGGAGATGGGATGTCAGCCACAGCCTCCTTCTGCTCATCATAGTCCTGCTCCTCTTTATGCCACCTGTTCCAACTAGCATAAGGGGAGCTGACGGAGGGATGTCCAGGTATGTGCTGCATGTCACTATCTGAATGAGAATACGGACTGGTTATTTTAGAGACTGCTGCCTCTATCTCTCCATAAGTCCTGTGAGGAGACTTAAGGTCCATTTCGGAGTTCCAGCCCATGCTGTGATCAAAGCAGTTCTCTCCATGATTAGGTGCAGCATGTGAGGGGGAGAGCTGGTGGACCTCTGGGTCTTGTCGGTCTGGAGACTCTACAGGCCAGCTCTTCCTCAGAGGGTCCTCAACTTGAGGAGAGAAGGAACACGGCTCTCGGTCTTGCTCGGGTTCCTCCACTGCACAATGCTCTCCCTCTGCTCTGTCATCCAAATCACCATCTTCCTCTTCTTCCTCTTCTTCCTCCTCTTCATCTTCCTCTTCCTGGTCCTGTTGCTCAGTGACAGAGGGAAGGTCAGAGAGGACCAGGTTCGGCTCACTGTGGTGAGGCTCAGAAATGTCATCCATATCAAGTGGCGGCAAAGCAGCAGGAGCTGGCGTTGGAGGCGCAGCTATGTCAAAGCATGGTTCCTGTGGATCTGGTCTGTGAACGGGTGTGGAGGGTTTTGGCAAGAAAGTGTTGTATACACTTTCAGGAAGATGTTCATTGCCCTCAGCTCCAGACAGACTCGGTGCTACCACATCTGGCATTGGATGTGTTGGTTCCCGCCGAGGAGACAAAATTCTCCTGGGGGAGAAATAGGGAGGCGACAGACACTCCAGCCTATCCACAGATGCAGACTTTTCCTCAAGAGTTTGGGACGATGATGCTGGATCGAATTCAGCAGCTGGGTCACTCTGCTGTCGGAGGAACTTATCTGCCTCAGCCTTGAACTCATCCTCCAGAGGTCTGCGGACATCAGATGTTTCAGAACGGCTGATGAGTGGGAGTTGGAGGTTTTTGGCAGGTGTTGGACAGGTGCCCTCCTGGAAACTCTGTGAGTTGGAGTACCTGCTGGGTGGACAGAAAAAGAGGAAGGACACACTCTTGTCAAAGGTTGAAGAGTTTTACACAAAACTCGGTATGTTTACATGAGTATTCTGATAATGATTGCGTTAAAGTATTATATATGTTTGTTCATGTAACCCTCATACCCAAGTTCAAAACTTTTACAAATACACTTATTCTGCATTTAAGTGGACCCGAATACAGTATGTGAGTTGCTGTGAAAGCTACAGCAATACTTTTGCAAGCATATTAGGCAGCATTCTCAGGATGACTACATTTCTGGTTTAGCTACTCATTACAGGGCTGTCAGATCAAAATTTTCATTTTGTGTTGTAAGCATCACAGGCTTCTGCAAAAACATCTAGAACTACTGTGATTTATCATGATACTATATACTACTACCAACACATAACAATATAACCAGATTTCCCTTTTTAAGGCCCGCTTTAATCAAATTTAAGACCTTTCATCTGCGACACAGCAACAAGTGTGACCATATAAACAGTTGTGTCCATTTATTTAATGGAACTGTTGAAAAATGACAAATCAAGATCACAACTGTGGAGCAGAATATCGGCATCTCTGTAACAGTTTGAAGTGCAAGTAGTCCCTCCCCCCACAACCCAATGATTGCTGTTGGTTCTGCTCCATTGGGCTAAAATGCAGAGCTGTAATTACAAATTTGACAGATTCTTTACAAATATTTCACTGTACAATGTAAGAAAATATTGCAATTTTGTTTGTGTTTGAGGCATTTTTAAGACCTCTGAAACAAACAGATTTAAGACTCTTTAAGGAACAGTGGACACCCACTTAAAGCCAAGGCTAAAGCTTTATAATCAGAATCCTGCTGCACATTTATCATGTTTGCATACCTTTCAAAGAAAGATGGTGAGCAAGCGTTCATGGACATCGTCATAGCCGATGTGTTCTGGCAGTCCAGCCCATCCAACATAATGTCAGGATAATCCTCTGCACTACAAGACGGGGTCCGTGGAGTCTGCATCACTTCCTCATAGCTGGGGCAGGAGATCACAGACGTTGGTGTGGGCACACCGGTCGGCCTGTTCTGATCTGGCCTTGGAGAAGCCGGAAGGTTCTCTTTCATTTGGTGGCCAGTCAACCAGTCCTTTGAATTCTGACTGTCAGAAGGCTGGAACTTCCTTCCAGGCGACATCATTTGGGCTGGGAGACCAATGTCCTTTAACTTCTTTTCTTTCAGACTAGACTCCAGGCTGTTGGATTTCTTTGATAGCTCACTTCGGTTTTTCCGTACTTCCTCTGTGGACTTGGCTTTGTCCTTGAGTTTAGGGTCTCCTGTCTTGGGTCTCAGCCTTTCCATCTGCTTCATTCTTTCTTTATGTCGCTTGTGTTTTTCTTCGATCTCCTGATCTTTCAGACTCAACATCTGACCAAAACTTGTAATTTGAAGATCACCATCCACCAACAATTTTTCACGTGGACGATTATCTTTTCGTACTGGTGTGTCTTTGGCCTGAGTGAGCTTTTCATTTTCATCCTTAGACTTGGATTTGCTGTGGTCCAGTCTGTTGTCTTTATCCAATGGATCTCGATTTCTGTCCTTTTTCATTTCAAATTTAGGACTATCTTCTTTTGACCTGTCTTTCAGGACAGTGAGCTGTGGGCTGTCTTTTAACCCTGACTTGACATCCTCTTTGGAGTGTTTAAATGACCCAAATCCATCAATGTACTTATTCTTCTCCTCTTTAATCTTTTCCTTGTGTTTCTCTTTCTTCTTTTTGTCTTTCATCCTGTCGTTGATAATGGTGGATGCTTTGTCTTTGTCTTTCTTGGACATCTCTTTTTCAAATTCCAGTGTTTTATCAAAGTCGTCTTCGCCATCTCCCTTACCTCCGTATGGAAACGTGTACGGATCTGCCTCTAGAGGCATTGGCTCCTTCTCAAAAGGTAAGCTCTCTCTGCGGCTGTAGGATTCTCTGATCTCTTCGGTTTTGTCCCGTTTGTCTCCTTTGTCCTTCTTCACCTTTTCTTTCTCCTTGTCATGGCTTTTCTTGGATGAGGATGAGGAGGAATGTCGATGTCTTTCTTTCTCTCGAAACTTATCCTGTGGTGTCGATATGGACAGGGAGTCTCTCCTGTCCTCGGACACATCAGCCAGGCTGATGTCATAGAAACTGAGGACTGGCTCATGTCCACGGTCAGTAAAACTGTCGGACGAGATTTCACTGTTCTTATCATTAGAGTCGTCCTTGTAGTCATTCATAGCTTCCTCCTCCAGCTTTTCTAGTAGAGACTTTTCATTCTCTCCACTGCCCTTTGAAGGTTTCCTTTCCTTAGAATGGTCTAACTTGTCTTTGTATTTACTTTTTGTCTTTTCCTCACTGTTGTCCCGTTTGTCCAACAGCTTCTGCTTATTCTTCTTGTCTTGGTTAGAGTCCACAGATATTCTGTCTTTTCTTTCCTTATGTTTTGCATCCACTGAATCCTTCTTATCCTTGTTGTGTTTCTCTAAGGAACCTTTCCTGTCTTTGCCAGTGTCAAAAGTCGCCTTTTCTTTCTTCTTCTCCTTGTGCTCCTTGTCTTTTGCTTTTTCTGTGTTATGTTTAGCATCTATAGATTTTCTTATCTTTTCAGAGGGGAAATGATCAAGCTCATCGTGATCAGGCGTTGAATCTTTTCTAATGGAATCAAGTGTACCACCTCCACTGTAACTGTCCTCGTCGTCATCACTTTCATCAGTGAATATGTCTGCTATTTTGTACCATGTTTTCTCTCTGATTTTCTCAGGTTTTCTCTCCTCCTTCTTGACCTCTAAGAAGTCCTTTTCCCTATCTGTATGCTTGTCTTGAGAGGCTTTTTCTTTCTTGTCCTTGGCTTGTTCTGATGACATTTTTCGATCTTTGTCTTTGCCATGAGACTCTTTGTGTTTGTCTTTGGCTCCTTCCTTCTTGTCTTTGGTGCCTCGATCTCCATCTTTTTCCTTAATAGTTTTGTCAGTGGAGATTTTGTCACTCTTCTCCTTCTCCTGATCTGTCCCTCTGTCTTTTGTTTTGTCCTTGTGCTTGTCAGCTTTTGTCTTCTCTCTCTTTTCTAATCCTTCACCCTTCTTTTCTTTCTCCTTTCCAGAGTGGTTTCTTTCTCTGATATCGCAGGATTTGCCAACAGCATCAATGTCTTTAAAGAAAGTATCATTGCCGTATTCGTCTCTTATCGACTCCTGCTTGATTTTAATATCCTTTCTTTCCTTCATGAACTCATACGAGTCTTTACGGTCTCGACTGCCATCCAAAGAATCCTTATCTTTTTTGTCTTTGACCGTTTCTGTGGACTCCTTCCTTTTCTTTTCTTTTTCTGCTGAGTGACTGGAGTTTAGTTTTTGTTTTTCAGACCAGTCTTTTTTCTTTTCATTTGTCTTCTCTGAGGATTCTTTGTCCTTTTTCTTAGAAGCGGCTTCTTTTTCTGATCTTTTCTCATTGTGATCAGACTTCTTGTCCTTGACTTTGTTTTCTTTTCTCCTAGTCTCTTCCTTTACAGTCTCAACAATTAGTTTAACAGAATTGTTGGCTTTGTATTCCTTGTATTCTTTGACAGGAGCATCCCAGCTGTCGTCGCCGTAGAGGGAGGAGTCAGAAGACATCTCTGAGCCCCATCTGTCATGGTGGTCATCTGATGCACTGAGTTTTGTGTCCTCCAGGTTGAGGAAGCGGTTGTTAACATCATAGCCTTCATACTCAGAATCCTCCTTCTGAGCCTTGTCCTTTTTACATTTCTCTTTTTCTTCCTTTGAGTTCTTCTCCTTGTCTGCCTTTTGATGCTTTTCCTCTTTTTGCTCATTTTTCCTGTCTGTTTTTGAAGATGACTTCTCCTTGGACTTTTTCTTCTTCTCCTCCTTATGAGCTTTTTGTTTATCCTCCTTGGGTTTTTCCTTATCTTTGACATTTCTGTCCTTGTCAGATTTGACAGATTTCTCCCTCTCCTCCTTGCTCGTCTTGTCCTTGGCAGAATCCTTGGCTTTCTTGTTCTTTTCCTCCTTTACGGTTCTGTGCAGGTCTTTCCCAGATGACCAGTCCTTGTCCTCAGACTTGCTTTTCAACAGCCTGTCCTCTTTTTTTGAATGGTCTTTTTCATGTTTGGATAACTTGACCTTGCCCTCAGCTGCAGATTCAGATTCAACGATTAGGGATTTCTGTCTTGAGTCATCAAAATCAAAAGAATAGCTCTTAACAAACTTCTCATTCATATCTTGATTAAGCACTAGACTAGGAGCTTTGTCTTTTTCCTTGTTTTTGTGCTTGTGTTTTACTTTATGTTTTTTCAGCACTTTACCATCTCCATCAGTTTTTGAGGCTGTGCCTTCTGTATTTGAGTTTTTGTACAGCTCAGAATTTTTTTTCTCTGTGTTACTGTGAGTGTTATTCTTCTTTTTGTTCTCTTGCGCTTTCCTCTTAACTTGTTTTACTGACTCCACACTCGAGTCAGCAGAGGAGTAATCAGATTCACTGGACAGTCTTGTTCTGACTGAATCTGAAAGAGAACTGACATCTGACCATGTAGGAGAAGACACAGTTTTCCAACCATCTGTTCTCCACTGCTTTGGATGCTGTTCTGCTAACGACGGTGTTTGTTTTTGAGAGTTCAAGTTTCCATGGGAAGAGGAGGAGGATGCGTTGAAGCCAGGTGACTCCTTCAGGCTCGTTGCAGAAGAGTCCTTAATACTGTTTGAGCCCTTATCGTCCTCACTCTCCATATCTCCACAATCAGAGTCAGATGTACAGAATTTGTCATTGACTTTGCCAAACCTGACTTCTTTACTAACATTATTTTTACTCTCCTTCTTCCGCTTCTTTTTAACTTTATTCTTGTCTTTCAGTTGTTTGGAGCTCAGGATCCCAGAGTCTCTAGACTTGGTATTTGTTTGCTGGGCCTGTTGCCGTGGTGTAGGTGTAGGTGCAAAACACAACGTCCTATCATCCTCATCCGAACTGTTACTGTCTGACATGATTCTCCTGGGAGTTTTCTTTGGTGTGAGCGAGTTGCTTTTGGAATAGGTTTTGACCTCCATCTTGGGTATGGAGATGAAACTGTTGGCCTTACTGATTGAATCCTTACGGAAGTCTTTTTTCAAGAGGTGCTTGTCGTCCACAGGGGGTACTCGTTCCTCCTCGTCATCCTCATCAAATTCATATTCGTCTTTGACAGGCGTGATGGCAGATTTAGGAGGGTCGAGGTTTTTCCCTTTCAACTTAAGGCCCTTCTCAAACTCTGAATCGGTGTTATTTCCGTCCACAGAACTGGATGGGGCAAATGAAGGGGCATCTTCCTCCTCTGAGGACTCTGGGGACAGCAAAAAGAAGACATGTTAGTTCACCAGCCACTTGATAACACAGTCCAACCTACAACGCTTTGCATTATTTCCTTTATGTATCTACAATATATAAAGTTCTGTAATTACAGTAGCCAAAGTGTTACATGCCTGATGAGCTTTCTTCACTTGAGGTGTAAGTGCCTTTTCCCAGCAATAGATTCAGCATAGTTGGAGAGTTTGCAACTTTCAATGGTGTTTCTCCTCTTCTGTTGCTTTGTCGTGGATCCCCTCCATATCGTAGAAGAAGCTTGACCACCTAAGTAGTCACATGAAATTCATGACTTGGATGTACTTTGTTTGACACTTTCTAAAATTTTCATTGAAACAGTGCATATGTAAAAACAATGATTGAAGTCTAATAAGAGTATTTTTCTCATTATCACCAAGTTACAAACATTGGTGATAATTAAACAAAACGCATAATAAAGTTAGGAACTGATTTGATTCCTAAAATAATAACCAGTATTATTAACTTGAGGGGATGTTGAAATTGTAATTGTTGTTGCAGAAATATAGTACTTGTTGAGATACTAGTAATATTTTCACCTTGAAATGTCCATTGTTAGACGCATCATGTAAAGGTGTGTCATCATCCAGTCCCTTGGTATTGACCTCTGCCCCGGCTGCCAGCAGCTGCTTGGCCACATCGTAGTACCCCCTGTTACACGCTTCATGCAATGCAGTCCAGCCTAATCGCAGAAAGAATGGTGTTAACATACAAAGTGAATGTATACCATACAAAACAGTAAAGTAACAAATATATACGGTAATATTACATTACATAATATAAACAATACAACATGAAGGATAAAGGACAGTGTATCTGTAATGACTCACCTGCAAAGTCTTTTACATTCACATCAGCTCCCTCATTTATGAGCTCCTTGATGCGTCGTACCTCCCCACGTATTGCTGCTCTGTGCAGCCTCGTTTCACCTCTCTCATTCCGTTTATTCACTTTGTCTTTGGTTTTAGATGCAGAGTTTGGCGTTCCCTTCTGACCCAGACTGGACTGCGACTGGTGCTTTGGTGTTGTGTCTGTGGAAAGAAGACGGACTCTTTAAATAACTGCTAAAAACTATAATCCATATTTTACTGAGACATTTCACACTAACTTTTATCTGTTTCTTGTGCAATGGTAAAACTGTTTGAGCAGCTTACAGCCAGATGGGGGCAGTGTTGCACCAACAATCAATCTTAAGCAGTCAGTTCTATTTCACAAGTTCATTTCATCACATTTACAAGATTAAAACCAAGCCTTAATCACATTTACATTGAGTTTGCACAGTTATTGTCCAAATTATATTTGAAACCTACTCACTTAATCTGTGTCCATTGCTTTCAGCATGAAACTAAGGCATTACCACACAAATAAAAGTAATATGTACAGGCCAAACCAGCTCCATCTCGTATGTAAACAATGAGATTAAAAGTATGGCTTCATACTAAGATATCCAATAGAATCTGTGCCAAAGGGATTTGTCAGCCAACAATTGATGTGCCTTTTGAGTGGAGAATACATGTAATGAGCAGTAATTTAAAGGAGAACAAATATTAGCTATTTTTTGACAGATGATTTGTGCTCTGCTATCCGCTGTGACTTGGCATGGATGTTAAGATTTCACCATTTGTTCCAGACTAAAGTATTTCAAAAACAGTAGTTCCTATGTTGCATATAAAACACATACTGCAAATGAATATGGTACCGTATTTGCAGTGAGAATGAATAACAATCATCTTAAAATACACTAAAATTAAGCTACACGTCTTATTGTGTGTATGACCAAGAAAAAAAAAAAAATAACACGCTCGGCTTCCAGTAATAGTCAGAAGCAAACTACCAGTGTCTCATCCCCAACTTTTGCCTCTCATCAAATTTGCACACATTTTTCCACTCACACAGCCTTATATTCACAGCAGACGTGGCCTGTATGATAAGCACGCACCTGGACTGTTGACGGACTCCTCAGCTGTCATTTGCATGAGCAAGGCCACCTGCTGCCGCTCGGAGAGGGGGTACCCGGCCCGGATCCCTGGCATCCCCATTCCAAACGGCAAGCCCGCCTTCCGGGTGTTGGTGGGCTCCTTTTTAATTCGCTTCCGCTCTGGACCTGGTTTCTCTGTTAAAAAATAGAAAGACCAAAAAAAATGTAATTGAGCTGCACAAACACACGCAAACAAAAGTAAATTTACCACTGAGGAGGGGGAGAATAGGTGTGTTGGTATTTCTTTTGCTCAGTTTTGAAATGAATGTTAAATTCTTCTAAGAGTAAATACAGTGTGAATATTTCTGGGTTGAGATGAATGTTAAATGAAGCCGATTTGAACCTCTCAATTTGGTGATTATCCTGTTTTACCATCATTTATTGCACTTTTCAACAATAATGGCAAACTAGTACCACTGTTTTAATGAGACATTTAGTCCTTACATGACAAATTGTGTCAGTAAATATTTGTCTTTGGCAAAAGAGGTGAACATATTTAATTTCCAACAACAAAACAGAAAACTATTTTAAATCACATACACAGGCCTTTCAATGGTTTCAATAGGAGAGCCATTGTGTTTAATATACATGGAAATGCAGCATGCAATTGGATCAGTGATAGAGGAATAGCTCTTAATATCAATACCAAACAACTCCTGGAGAGGGGATCAGCAGGAAGCATATTAATGCCTGCCTCTGAACCAATCAGTCCAAATCAAGGCAAAAGATGGTGTGACTTGGCTGAACAACAGTTATTGCGAAATAGTTGGTGTACATTTCAATTCAACACGACTTTGCCAAGGTCACCACATGTCTGCCTGCCAGGCTCAGTGGAGACATAGTGCTACTGGACAAAAGCAGCTGCTCCACAAGGACACACCCAGCAATTATTTTCAGTGGCAACATACCATCTGATGACCCTCGAACAGGGTAAAGATACACATGACTGTGCAGTGTTACAAATTGGAGAAACAACTCTTGCAGGAAGAAAGGCCGAGTAATAATATAAACATCAAGTACCAAAAATAAAAACAAAAAATCAACTGAAAGAGTCACAGACATAAGCAGAGCAGTAAATTGTGTCGGACCACATCTAGTGAAGGGATTTCAACACTGACTTCATTACTGAATGCCACAAATGCACAAGTAAACACAACAAGAAAGCAACATGGCGACCCTTGCTTCCGGTGGGTAAAGATTTTCCAGGAAAAAAATTTTCCAGACCCAAGTGTAAAACTGATGAACTTTCAGTAACATCTGTGAACACTTATGGCTAATGTACCCCCACCCCTCTTTGATACATTCTCACGTTCTCCACAGCATTTGCCATTTAGACACATTCCTTCTTCTAAGACTTTAACAGCAGGAACCACAGACGCAGTCCAAACATGTTTTTGAGCACCAGAAAAGAGAAAGTGCTATGTTAGCTTTTCCAGAATGTTAACAATAGTGGAAACCAGAAAGGCAGTTATTATTGTGATATATCAAAAAGAGAATGGTGACTAACAAACAGGCATGGTTATGGCTACACAGTCAAGTATCTGCAAAAAGACTCAACCGAAGCGACGTAGTTAACGTATAACATGGATAAATGTTGAGCAGCTAAAAACTAATTGCTAACATTGAAATGATTTTGTGGAACGAAAGAAAAAAATAAAAGTGTTGTAAGTGTTTGAAAATAATTTGTAAGGCATTCTGGGAATTAGGTATACTGCATTTCAACATGAATAATAATACATATAGACTTGTGCTTACCTCGTCACTTAACTTTGACAAACATGTCATGTGTATGTGGCCGAATTCTACAAATGGATAAGCCATCTTTCATAGTATGTTTGTTTGATGTAAGTCTATTGAGGGGAAGGCAGATCTCTCCATTATGTCTTAGTAAAATGATATTACTTTGCTTACAGACAGGATTGAAACCTTACTCTCCGAACTGTTTGAAACTGGATGAACAAGAAAGGACAATAATAAAGGAAAGCGAGCTAGCTTGGCATAGATAGCCGATGAAAAGACTGACAGGGGAGGGGACCACATCAAACATAAATGTCACGTTATAATAGAGGTAGCTTTTAATAAGACAGACAGACAATACTACAGTCTTTGCCACCTGCAAAACAAAGACACTGTCTGGTTCAGTTGGCCAAGAAACTCCCTGACAAGTAGAACCACTCTAACCAGCCTGACCAGGTATGAGGTTTGACCGGAGTACGTTACAACGGAACAATATTCTGTTGAGGGGCTCATAAAAATTGCATAAACAGGAAGTTGAGGCAGAACAGAAAGGAAGTGGCCAACAGGATGTTTTGTCAATGCTTTGCATTGAGCAAGAACGACTCAAATATACAGTCTGAACATAGTTGAGTGTCTAGTGCTAGGTTTCTGTTTCTTCAACATAAATGTTTATAATGTTTATATTGTATAACTTTAATAATTTTACAGTAAGTACACATCTGTTTTTCTACTGGTGTCTTTCAGAGCCAGTGTATTACAGGAGACAAACATCTGTGTGTTATAACCTGTCAGGGGAAAGATGTGTGGGCTGCAAATCTGTATAAACCACCGTCTCTGCTTGAAAGCCACGATATGTGGATCAGATCACAGTTTTCCTCATGTTCATACATTCACCCATTTTTATGGTGCTGCACGACTGATGGATGTTAGGCTACGTTTGCAATTATCCTACAAGGATGTACAGATCAACTTCTGTCCTGCACATAACATACATCTCTCTGATCAGTCTAAATATCACAATTAGGAGTTGCAGCCGAAAGGTCTAGGCAGAGGCAACATTTTACCTTCCAAACTTATGGATCGATTACTCATATTTCTGTTTCCCTGACACACACCAACTGCTGGGGCTGAGCTTTATTTGAATAGACAGCTCTTTTTAGTCTGGGCAATTAATAAGGCATTTTCATATCAAAGAGAGAATGTGTTTCAAAAGCACTTTCCAGAGTTGATAATACAAATACATTCAGAATCCAAGTTACGGCGTAGGCGAGTTACGACCACCCGTACTTACGACCACGTCCAGCAGATGCCTATTAGGTATGATTTTACTGGTAGCGCAGTGCGTAAGATAGTTGTGTCAGCCCGGCATCGTGTACGACAGTTATGGCTGTGCAGCATCCCTGCATCTTACACTCACAGCAACATTCTACTATTACAATCAGTGACTAGATAAGAGCTTTATTTTCCCCACGACCGGGAAATTTGTGTGTCACTGCAGCCAAATACAAAGAACAGACAGATATACATCAGATGAATTCTTATATGACATACACAATGCGCATTAGCAAAATAAAAACACAGAAAACCCGTTCACAGTTGGGAACGGGTTGTTGTTGTGTTGTCCATGTGTCAGGTGATGGTTAAACAGCAGGAGCCTGCTCTGCTTGTACTTCCGCTGCAGTATGGTTAGCGCTGTTAGACGGTCAACTGTTAGCGGTTAGCTGTTAGCGGCTGACGCTACGGTGGCCTGCGAGGACTCTCACACCACCGTATCTCAGCTCCAGATGAGATACCGCAGTCCCTCATTGTCATCGCTGGGACTTCAATCATACATACTGTCCATGTTGTACAAGAATTCAATTGTATATGTGTCTGCTCTGTTTTTCTACTCTTTGTATTATGCTGCTGTGATTCTGAAATTTCCCCTAGTGGGACTATTAAAGGCATCTATCTGTCTATCTAGCTCTTCCATCTTGTTGGTACAGATCTTCCGTTACCCATTAGGACAGATGGAATAACCGAAATTGTATCATCTCCTCCTCTCTGGTACTCGCTCCAGCACTGCATCCTCCCTCAGATGCCGCAATTCCTTTGGAATCTTGGATCGCTCTCCTGGGAGTACCTGCTGTTGCTAACACCAACAGCTGATCCAGACTATAAAACGGACGGGGTCACGAGACAGGTTATTACTCTCACAAACAAAAGAAAAAACAAAAACGTTGGATGTACATGTCGCAAAAGAATCCGACTAACTTGACCACGAGAGTCGAGGTAGAAAAACTTAAAGTAGGAAAGTTACGAGAGCTGCAACAACAGGCAGCCTATCATGGCACCATCTTGGATGAATCTAGATACCATCACAGTAACATCTCTCTTTATACAGTACAATTTTATATTCATTTGCTGTACATCATTACCATTCTGTCTATGCTCCGATTTACAACTAATCTGACTTCCGACTGTTTGTCGGAACTGATCTAAGTTGTAACTCGTGACTTCTTACATTTTTGAAGACTATGCAGCAACATGCATTTGCAGGTTAAATAGAAAGAGCTTCATCCTTACATTATGCTTACCCTTCACCAATGCAAAACATTCATCTGCCGTTTCCTAAAATGCAAAGGCACTGAAATTAGGAACCAATGTGCCAGACTTCTGCAGTTTGTATTTTTTCTTGTTGACGTAAAATTACGATATGGTCCAGCCAGCAGTAACAGTAGCTGCAACCATTATCCTACTATTCGATTTAACAATTTCTTTTTTGTGTACTCTTGCACAGGCAGATCTTCCCACGTCTGATGCCCCATGACAGATTCAGCACCACAATTCTGGAAGAGGAAAAGATATTTGGATAATTTTGGATGTTTGTATTTCTTTAAGAGGTTTGTAATTAAACCTCGCAAAACGTTGAGGGGAGATATTTTAGACTTAGACTTCCTTTGTCATTACGCAGACACACAGAGTGGATCAGGCAACGAATTGTCATTGTTTGGCAACTGACAACACAGTTCAAATGCAAAAAATACAAAAGTGCAAAAGTGTCCAAAGCCATGACTGGCTGCAGTGCAAAGGTGACATCACATAGTCAGTATAAATAAGGAGTATAAATAAGATATGCAAGTCTAAGTCAGGGATCTACTAATTATTGGCTTTAATATTAATCATTTTGACCACTATCTTTAACAGCTTTTTAAAGTGTACAACGGCTGATATGGAGGCTCCAACTTAAAGCATGTCTATTTTGGCTGTGATGCAGCCGGCTGTCTGCTCTCACTTCTCTGTCCCATGAGCATCGTTCCTTCCACCACAACATCTGACTAGTTACATGACACATGCCAATCAGCGGTGGAAGTGCTGCGTGTGAAAAATGGAGGAGAAGCCACTCTGAGCCAGGTGTAGACACTTATGTGAAAGTAAGTTCATGCCATAGATTTTGGCCAAGGTGAAATAAAGATCACAATCCTCTATAACCCATGGCTCCAAATAATGTTACTGAAACACAATAAGTGAAAGTGCCAGAAAGAGAACGCTTAGCAAATAGCTTTTACCATGTAGCTTAACTACTGCTTGGTAATCATAACGATATGGATATTGTCCGTGATAGTTGAAAGGTGTGTGTGTGTGAGTAAAGATCTGCAATAATTTCAGGTTGGTTATTGGAGGGCTCATAAGTTTAGCCTTCCTCCTCCTCTTTGTCTCACTTCAATGAGACGGTTAATGGAATATAGCATTGATGAGCGCACACAGTGCTCATTAATGGACATTTGTAAACATGTCATTGTTAGCCAAGCCAGCCAGTTTACAACTGCAGTCAACTGGCACGTTGACTGCAGTGATGGAAGTTTCAATGCTGTGATCATGAAGTGTGTGTGAAATTGGAAGCTGTAGAAGAGTGGAGTGAGAGAAAGTGGTTGGAAAATATTTAACAATATCTCTTCTGATTTCAGGATATTTTACATTACATTTTCCATTTTGAGAGACCCCAAGCATTAGAAAATTACATTATTAGATGAAATATGTTGGAAGCTCACTTTGATAGAGTCTTATTAGAGTGGAAGAGCATGATGTTGTTTAAGACTTTAGACCAAGGCCCAAATGGACTGCATGGTGTGCAGTGTTCAATGATCAAGCATTAAGACATGTATTTACAATTTGTGCGTGTACACATTGGGACTCTTGTGTGGTTGTTCATTGTGCATCTACATATCGTAAGTGCATTAAACCTTACATAAAAGGGGATAGATGAGACCACTGTGTATTGCGCCGACCCAGGGGACAATATAATACAATTTAATACACAACAGGGAGGTAGTCAGTTTGAAGGAGGTAATGATTTCATATATATATTATAATATTACAACAAGCTCTATACTGTGACTGCGACTATACTTTTTTGTCCTGAAGTCAGTTTAAGCTGAGTAGCCTAGTTTTGAATGACACAGTTCCTGCTTCCACATGCAGTTATGATATAATATTCAAGAGGCTCCAACTACTGGCTTTTCCAAATGCTGTAATAATTAAGTACAGAGTATAATGCATATATCTGCATGTAACCCACTTTTAACTCCCTTTCTCTTTTTCAAATCTTTATTGCAGATGGTTGGACTTTGATGTATGAGTGCTTGGGAAGTCCCTTCTTTTTTTAAGTTATATCACTTACATTTAAGGAAGTACATTTCAGTTATGCATGAGAACTTTATTTACAGTTAAATCTATGATGCGCCTAGAAGTTCCCAGACTTAGCTATGTGAAGTGAAGAATAACATGCTAAAGAACATTTAAATAAAAGGTGGGTGTTTGTATGATTAAAATTTTTGACACAGAGATTTTCATTTTACAGCAAACAAATATCCTTTCCAAATATTGGTTATCGGCCATCATGATTACTAATAATCTGTACTGGTCCTAAAAAAACACACCAGTCAACCTAAAGCACAAGTGACAGGCTTATTCCAAAAGAGAGCATACTGTCGATGGACTACCAAAGAATGCAAAGGTGATCGCAGACTTTATATTATAATTCATAGCTTAAAATCAACAGAAGAACCAAGATATTTTGACTTTTAAAGGCAACCTTCTCTGCGACATTCTATGCAGTTGGTTTAAACATGAGAATTCAAACCTCCCACTAAGTGCATAGAGGGTGAGGGTGACCACGTTTACAGGATAAACTAGGCATAGCTCATGAAAGCCAAAGAACAGCGAAAAAACAATAATGATACAAAACTCAATATAGTATACTTAACAATCATGCAACACCACGTGGACATGGACGTGGCCACAAAACCATACACGCACACCAAGAGTTCCAATCCAAAGGTCTAATGAGCAAAACAAGTTAAAGCTTTACAATCAAGCATTCCACCCATTTGTGATTCCCTTGAGCTACAAAATAATTAGCCACAACCCCATGTGTCTATTAAACATTGGTCCAATCTTACTAAACCAAATCCCAAACCATAATAGTCATCTGTTGCAACCCACTCAGTTTTCCACTCCTGACAAGACGGGAGCCTTTTGAAGTATAATCACTGAAAATATAGCAATGAAGCAACTCAACCACTACTGATGATGAAGACTATTACTAAAGCCCCAGAGTTCACCTTTTATCAACAAACTAAAACAGGAACCAGCAAACCCCAAAGTAAAACATGCACCAGCCGTAGTCCTTCTCTCTATACCTGAAGAACACACAAAGCCAAACCTGGTCAGATCTGTATATAATTCAGATCCACAGTGAACTGGACCATGGCTTTATGTGGTCTTCTCCTCGAGGATTATGACAACATCAGAAAACTCATCAGACTCGAAAGACAAGGTCTGCGTCAAATCCTGTTTATAATGACCTAACTCCTGTCACAGAGCATGCATAACTACTTCCTGTTAGGCTTAGAGGGTATGTTATTAAATGCCTTTTTCCATTTTCCACTTGAAGACGTATGACTAAATGCATCCCAGTGTTCTCTTACCTGAGTCAGAATCTTTCTGGTCTCCATTAGCTCCGGCAGTGAAGGGCAACTTCCTTTTAGGGGCCTTTTCTTTCATCTCTTTGACCCCATCACTGCGATCCAATTTGGGAGTCTTGTTTGACAACACTTTATCCTGTGAAAAGAAACAAATCATATCGTGTCAACACTTTGAATGACCCAGAGTAGAAGTAACAGTACTTTTAAATAATAATACTGATCTACAAGTAAAATAGTTCCACATTTTATCATGTGTGAGTCACTGATAAAGAAAAATCAAGGAAAAGTCAAAAATGGTCATTAGCTATAAATCTATTGTATAAAATGTAAATAAACCAATATATATAGTATGTGTAAGAACACTATTATATAGCTGGAATCATCAGCAAACTAGCCTTTTTGTTATTTACTTTCACATTAAGTGTCCCCCGCAACCCTGCAAAGGATAAAGTGGGTTTGGAAGATGAATGAATGAATGTATTAAAATACATAACATTTAGCCCATTTAATATCTGAAGCAGATCATTCGTAAAAAAAATGTCGACCAGTCTAATTTAATAGCATTGCAGTCAATAAAATATTAATCAGCGACAAAAGTATTAGTTTTCATCTGTCAACCACCTCCTAAATTTGCTGCCGCTATGGACTCTGGAAGGCATTCCAGGCTTTAAACTTTTCCATGGCGTTTCCTTCTGAATTCCTGACGCTGACTTGACTTGTGGTCTACAGCTGCTGGAAACAATCAAAGGTCAATCTGCTAACAACACATGGAAATACTTCCAAGTCTGTTCAGCTTAATTCTTGGTTGTATTAGGAAGGTTAAATTGATAAAGATTTTCTTATCACACAAAGCCTTCTTTAAAATGATTCGAGTCAAAATTTTATACAATAATCTAACCCGGAAAACTGTAATTTAAACAAACGTGCACAGACCTGATATAGTCAGGAAACAAATACAAATGATCAAAGCATGTAAACATTGCGTTTTGGACAATTATGTAGAAAAAAACAAAACAATGGGATTCAAGTACAAAGTACTTTACAGTGTAATACAGAAGAGATAACTGCAGGTAATAACGTACACATGATCACTCCATTGCACATATATGCCTCTGCCCCATCTTCTGTCCCCTACTCATGTCTCTTTGCCTAAAGGGCAGGTTTTCCATTATGTGTCGACTCTTCAAACTCCTCCCCTTGCCCTGCCCCAGTCATAAGACTATGATGTCATGGTACAGTAGACACAAACACTGTCAGCTACAGTTAGCTGATTGCTCCCTCTCCCCCTTCCTCTCAACTGTCTGTTTCAGATGATCTTCACAAAGAAAACTGGTGGTTAATGGAAACACACAATGCATACATCTTGGATATGGACATGTGGACAAGGTACAGTGAATCTTGGAAATGGAAAAGCCACAAGTGTTATTTCTTTAAGATATGGAAGTAAAAATAGGTAGGTGCACTGCCAGACTTTACTGGCAATTAATTGGTCAAATAGCTGAGGCCCAAGTTGGGATGGTTTTTTATTTTTTCTTTGGTCTGAATTGAATTTAAAGACGCTGTGACAACTAGACTTTCCTCAGATACGCCTTCATAAGACAGTCTGTTTGGAGGTCTCCTAGCAATGCCTGCTCTTTTCGCCTCACTCCGTTTTCCACCCACTCCTCTGTGCTACATTCCCTCCCTCCTTTTCTCTATGCCAGAGTCTGATGCAATCCTTTGCAGAGGGCTGTAAATCCATGCCTGCAAAAGCCGTAGCTCTTCTCTTTCCTTCTCTTAGTGCTGTTGCCAGTAGCTTAACGTTTGGCAAACACTATGACATCATCAAGCAGCACCCAATACTTTGTTCCACTGCAAATATTGAGACTATATCTGTGTCAAATTAAAAAGGGACACCCCCATCATGGCCTGCTTTTCAAACCCAAACATGTCTAAAAAGGCCAGCAAACCCACGACGGTCGACAACTTCCTCCTAAATGTGACTGAGAAATGCAGCATTCTTCCAGTCTAATCTTAGTAGTAATCTTTTCAGACACCAAAATCCAACAGGCAGTTAGGCAATTTTTTACAGTGTAATTCTACATGAAACCTGTCCCTGGCCCACTCCAGATATATTAAGTAAACATCAGGGAAAATCATCAAACAGCCAAACCAAATCAGGAAGCACAAGACTTATTTTCCTTACTGTACATTTTGAATGTTGTTGTCATATAACTTGATTTTAGTGGGATCATATTCCTCTGCTGTGTAACATGGTTTGGACATTTCAACTATAAACCACACTGTGAATTGTAGTCAGTTGGGATTTTTTGGCCTTTGGTGAAATTCAATAAGTGTCACAATATCTTTATCTCTATTTATCATTATTTGTCGGAAAAATATATATAATGCTGACAATACAAACAGTATGCTCGTAGTGCATACAACAGTAAATCAAACCAAACATAGTAAAGCGTCATTATTATTATTACTATTATTCAAGAATCTCAGATTTCTCCCTTTTTCTTCTGAATGACAAGATTAAATTTTCCTGCCAGTGTGCCAGGGAATACTCAAATAATAATAATAAACATTCTGCAGTAACAAAATCTACTTGTGTATAGCAACTGTGAGCGTTGGTATTTCCTTCATTCATGATATCGGGTTTAGGATGTGAGATGATTTATCCGTTTATAAGTATAAGTGTCCAAATGTGTAATTTCCCACACAATCATAATTGAAATTTTAATTTATACCTTCAGAAACACATAACCTACATGGGACATAAACAATACACTGCTATCCTGACCGGTGTACAAAGGCCAGATGACAGACTCAACGATACCATCAACATATCTTAACTGAGTGTAGACCAATTTTCCATTGGCCTACACTCACGCTTAGAATCTTCTTGGTGAAAGATTGCCTGTCGGTCAGATTTTGCTTACTCTATGTATCACTTTCCAAATTTAAAGCCACGCTATTAAAAACAAAAAGGCTCTCATGCCATTGCTGTAGAATCTGGCTACTGGGGAATGTTTGTTTGTGCCGTCTTACCTTCTTCCCACCCTGCTTTTCCACCATGTCGGTGTTGAGTGGGAAGTGGTCCAGCTGGGGGGTTTTAGAACCCCCACCTTTGGGCATCGTTCAGCTCTCCCCACGCCAAGCTTCATTCACGCTGCCATTGCATCGTCATCAACCGTCTGGAACAAAGACAAGAAAAACAGAAAGAGACGAGGATGGGAGGTTAGCACCTGGCCACTACGTTTCTTTGAAAACACATTAACACCCAGCCAGGCAATGAAGCCATTACATCAGCAGCACATCAAGCACTCTATTTTCAACTATTACACTGCTGATCTGGAGAAGGAACAGTTGGGAAGAACAGCAGCCACCTGCATTTCAGCTTTGGCTGGCTACAACTTATGTTTGTCAGGCTGAACCCAAAGAGCAGGAGTTCTGGTTAAACACTTAAACCAAGATCATTAAACTTTCAGTAACAAAGCAGCATAGACTTGATTTAAATGGAGACCACAATAGCTCTACGGCAGTATTACAATTGTATTTAGGGATGATGACAGGACAGACTGTGTTTGATATTGCGTAACGCGAGTGTTGGTGGACCGTGAGAGAGCTACAGCTGAGGAATGTCTTTAGGAATGTGACTTGCACGGCTCGACAAAAATCCTGCTGACTACATTGTGTCATAACAAGCCATCCTTATAATCGTCATCATAACCTTAATCAAGCCACAGCTAAGCCTTGACCAATTTGCCTTGTTATAGTCAAACCATCAAATCTGTCCTATAAGATGGGGGTGTTTTATTTGTTTAAGATGTACTCTGTGCTTAGGTTAATGTACTCTCCATCTTCATTGTTTCATCCTCTGTACACAATAATGTGCGCTTTACTGTCTGCCGCCTCCATGAAGAGAGGCCTTCTGCTTCACAGGGCCATGAATTAATCATACATTCCTTCTTCAATTCTCTCCTCCATAATGCACTTTCCCTTCAGAATGCGCCCAAGTATGATCATCCCTGTGACTGACTGAGTGACTGAACAGATGAGACCATGGCTGCATCATCCCCCCCCCCACTACTCAGAGACGCTGGCGCTCCTATCTTCTCTGGCGCCACTTACATCTCCCCTACCCCCACCCTCCTTCCCTTCCTTCTGCAGTTAGCCTATTCAAAGACTGCTATTTATATCCCTTCAGTCAAGTCAGTCAAGTCAAGACAGCTAGCCAGCCAACCAGAGAGGCTCACAACTACAGAGGATGTACTGCTCCCATTTTACTGGTGGATGGAAAGAGAGACATGGCAAACCACAGCCCCCATGCTCAAAGCTCATTGTTACTCCCTGATGGCTACTGCAAGGCGCTTGCATCAACCACCCCTCACCTCCCACCTCTTACCACACCAAACAAAGTGGCAGGAAGGTCGGCCACTCAGAGAAATAAACAATCCGTGCAGTGTCATGGACAAACACCTTAAACTGGGTCAGCTGGGCTTCTGGAACAATAATCTCGGCACTATTTTGGGAATACTATGATGGGCGGTAATAGCAACAGCGCAATTTGCTGACATGAGAAATACAGGAAAATTATGTTCGCAAGCTCGCAGTCACACAAAAGCACACACAGGGAGAGGAAACCCTGCACAAAACCACAGGCCTCATTTCCTTTGTAATTTCATCCCAATGAAAAGATACATAACATCTGCTAGCTGTGTATTTGTGTTTATGTCTCAGTCACAGACATGTTTTTGCTACTAAACAATTGATTATTTCCATGTACTAGTGATTCACTTAGTTTGTACAGAAGCAACAGACAGAAAAGGGCACAATTGCAATGCATATTGTATCTTTCAGGATTTTGTGTTGATGACAGAGCTGTATCTGAACATGGGTTGTTTTTCATGGCTTCTCTGTCAAGTCGCCCTTTGAATCTAAATATAAACCACTGTAAATCGGTGTGTACAGTGTAGTAAAAATAAAACAGCTCATGCTGTCTAAATAAATCAGTGTCTGAAGGCACAGAGGGACAGAGTGAACAAAATTCTTTGGATTTTTTTTGTAAAGAAAAAAAAGTGACACCTTCAAATAAGTTGCTTTTTTGGGGTTTTATTCCAACAAAACACAAGGCTATATTTGTATTTTAAAAGGGATTTGAATAATAACGGCCTTGTAAACTTTGTTGTCATGTGCAAAACATCATTCCAAGGGGATAAACACTGTACATATTATCAAATAAGTCTGAGCTGATTTACTGTTTATGTGAATTTGAATGTAGAGATTATTATATAAGGTTAAAGTCATATTGGGTAGCTTGTAATGACAAAACATCCAGGTTAATAATAATAATTTTATTTAGAAAGCGCTTTCAATCAAATCTCTTTACTGTACATACAATCAGCATACTGACCAAACAACTGGAACAGATGGCAAAAAATCAAATACAAAGACAAAACAAAATGCATGATTGATTAAGTATCATGTGTGGCACTAAACAAGTGGGTCTTTAGCTTTGTTTTAAACACCTTAAGAGAACACGTTAAATAATCCCTTTCAGTCATGTAAATATTGAATAAAGCATTGGGTAAACTATATTCCATATATCAGCTATCATTGATTTGGTTGCAAATTTTTAAGTAAAAGTTCATCCAAAATATCTGGAATTTACATCCACTTGTTCCAGTAAAATAAAACATATGTTCTGTCAGTGTAATTCCAAAAACATTTAATGAAAGCCTACATTTTTTTTGATATGCATCAGGTTTGAATTAAAAAGTGATTCCTGTCCAAGTTCATGTTTTGGACGTGGGAGCTTATCATCCATCCAACACCTGCCATGCCTTGTGTGTTCACAACAGGGTTTTGTTGATAAACAGAGTTGGTATAAATTTGTATTGCGTCACGAAATAAACACTGAGCGCTGTTCAAAACATTATACTATATATATGTGTTTGTATGTAGTTACCCCATGTTTTGTCATATTCAAGAACTAAAATGAAAAAATAAAAAATGACATATTGTAAGATGTAAGAGCATTGCTGTCAAGTTTGACTGTTTTATGCATGACGTCAGCCAACACTTGGCCAGAGAGATGATGGCTGCAGAAAGGAGTTGTGAGGTGAGCCAGAAAAGCAATCTCTTCCAAATGAAGGACAAGAGCTGCCAGAACCATTCTTCATCCACTCCCTCTCCTATTCATAAACATACAGCACACTTTTCTCCCTGCGCTCCTTGTTCCGGTCTCTCCTCATCCTCCTGTAGCATCGCCTCTATCCTCTGAGCCACTCCCTCTGCGGTCAGATAGAGGCCAACACTTCAGCATATTGCAGCATGCTGTGTGAACACTCACAGATGCACACATTACAGCATGCATGCAGTATTAGGATGTTACAGTACCAGCCACTCAGTAGGGGAACAAAAGATTATGCCGACATCAGAACCAACGGTGTTCACAATTTGACACCCGCTGGTGCAAAATCGCCACCAACAGCTTTGTCTGTGAGTCGGTGCCCTACTGACTCTTTGAAGACTCACTCAGTATTATTTATCCTGATACCATTATTTGAAGCACGTGGAAGTCTATCCGACAGACTCACAGTTAAGTCTACTACAGATTTAAAGCTATCTCAGAACAACTTCTCCTGTCTGCCTTGACACAGTTTAAAGCAATTATACCACATCTCCAATAACACATGTACAATATAGCCTGGTATATTTAGAAAAAGAGCAATGAGTAAACAAATATATCAACACATGTACATAGCTGAGAAGTAGTGAAAGTGCAGGTGCCAAGATGAAAAGCAGTTGTTTGCTCCAAACCAATGCCACTCCTTATTCACGACTTTCATTGTACACAGAAACACACCTCAAATTTTCCACCCTGACAGCTGGAGGAAAAAAAACCCAGCAGCTGCATACAGGGATGGGCATGTTGCGCTCTGTCTAGGCTAAAGTGTGTGAGTGCTGTGTGTATAAACCCCATTGCACAATCAGGTACAAATCAACAGCACAGGCAGCCAGTCAACTGATATCCCAGAGTTAGCAGATATGCGATGGCTTAAAAATAGCAGCACAAATGCTGAAACAAATACATTGGTCAAAAAAACCCCCCAAAACCTCAGTGTTCTCAGTGCTCATGCTTGCGGGTAACAAAATACAACTAAAGTTTACATCCTTCTGGCAAAAATAAATGTACTCCTCAGGAACCTCAAGAAGGCATCGTCCTTGATGCAGCAATGCTGTCCCAAATAAGGTTTTTTACTTAATGGAGTTGACTGACATGTTGATACATCGAGCTGGTCATATAATAAAGCTATCGAGGACAAACTATGACAGACTAACAGTCTTGGCAGTAAATGTATGTTCAAAGGCAAAAAAGTGCATAAAAAGTGTGCCTTTCCGATACAGCTAACACTGCCAGGGCATTAGTTTACAGATGGAGCACAGGTAATAGCATGGGTTCATTTAAATCTACTCAAAAGGGGCCATCAAAGGTATGTCAGTGGTAGGATACCTCTTTACTGCTTGTATACTGTGAATGAGGGATTTTCAATGCGTTTAACCTGGAGGCAGAGACATTACATTCTTTCTGAAGCCATGTCTGGCACAGCGCAGTCAACCGACACTATAAAAAGTAATGTCTTAGTGCATAACTTGGAATTGACTTAAAATGTCATTCGGGACTTAATGAAGACAAGCATCAAGTAAAGCCTGCAGTCAACCATTAGCAACTTGAGTATGAGTATCAATTACCTATCTTTTGACATGGACAACACACTGTATACTAAAAAAAAAAAAATAGGACTGTGCTCCGGCAATTACTGTTGCTAAAATGTAGCTGTGTATTGCCTGGATTTTAGATTTCTGCACATGCAAACATGTCATGTAGCAAATAGCAGCATTACCATGAACAGACAAGACCTCATTTGAATAGATCATGGCATTAAAATATGTACACAGATTAATAGGTACAATACATGACGCAAGTGACAAGTCTCAACATTCCCTCAGCAAATTCTGTGAATACAACTGTATTTGAGCTGTGCCACAGGGAACAGGGTTTGGCTGTAGTACTTGTAAATGTAATGCGACTGAAGGGAAATTTCCATGTGCTGCAAACGGATTCTAATACAATTCAAGACCAGGGATAATTGTGAAAGTCTAAGCAATAAATGCAATTTATCGTCAAGTAAGCCCATTTCATTCAAGTAAGATCATTTGTAAAATTCCAATTATGATACTGAACCAAAAAGCCCTAATTTGTGCATGTGTGTACATTGCAGCATCTGTAGCACTCTACTGTCATGCCATGCCGGAAAATAGTCTATAGAAGGACAGCAGCAGCAGCTATCTATCCTGTTTGGTGTGCAAATAAAGCCAGACGGGCCCGGCTGCTGTATCCTGGCAACCAGAACCCAGCTTGGCTGCTCAGTCCCTGACCTGGGCCCATTCACTTCATTATAAACCTGTGTAGAGAAAGAAGAGGCCGGCACATGAACACACACAAATGCGCCAACGCATATACAAGAACTGAGAAGGACTGAATAATTCTGAAGCCAAACTGTACACTCACAAAAAGAGCTAAGAAAGGAGCAGAATACTGTTTGTGGAGTATTGTGTCGAAAAACACAAAAACCTTTTTGAGTACAGAGATCAATCTTTACATATTCTATATAGTTCAGTGTTAAAAATCAGTGAGATGAGTGCGTGCACATGAAAATGAACAAACATTTAGGACTAGGATATTTACATCACGGCATGCCCTCTTTATATTTCCCGTCTCCTCCCTATGTGTTATTAAGGAATTATACAATAGAAACAGAGCTATAGTCTTCGCACATCAAACACGGTTATTAAGGAATTATACAAAATGCCCACTGACATAGACCACAAAACCTGCCCCAGCACGCCAGCCTTTGTACATTGTTATTAAGTTTATATTTTGAGTGACAAAAGTCCTTAGCTTAGATGACACGGTACAACATTCCAAACTTTACTTTTCTAAATGGAAAAGGTCCTTATGTGTAAATAACTAAATGAGCTGAACATGATACACAAGGGCATATAAAAATTACAAAATATTTTGAAATGTGAGTGAGTGGGAGTGGCCCTATTATCTATAAGGCTTTGAGAGTGTGGAAAGCCAGAGAGCAAGAGAGGAGTGAGATGTGGGGAGGAATCCAATCACTTGGGCTGATTTTCTATTCTGAGCACGTCCACTCTCTCTTACACCTCTCTGTTCCATCCAATAACAGCTCAGTACTTGCTGCCTGCCAGTCTGGTAAATCATGCTGTCTTTGCCAGTGACCTCGCTTAGATAGTGGCAGGCCAGTATATATATGCTGCTAGGCTGCAGGAAAGGCCAGAGACAATCTAGTACTTTTTGGCATTCTTTTCTTCAGTCCCTCAGCTTCATCAGTCCTCTGACTCATTCTCGCTTCTTCCCCCTCTCCTCTCCAAGTACTTCTCTCTCATCTGCCTTTCTCTCTATTCTCAACATCTCTCTCTCTCTCTCTCTCTCTCCTCTCACAGGCAAAAGCCTGACATTGCCACAGCAACGTGTGACTGCACATACACACACGCACACACATAGAAAGCCTGTTGCCTAGCAACTCAGGGATGAGACAGATGCAGGCCTATCAGAGAAGCGAAAAAAAACGATGAACGGAGAGGGGAACCTATCGACAGAATAGTGCCTCTGCATATAAACTCAAACAATGAGAATTCAATCATTGTTGATCATCATCTGACCAAACAGGGCAGTTTCCCATATTCACCAACTTCATGTCCTGAAAAACTCCAGTGTAAACTTAGCAATAACATGACTGAGCATAAATATTTGAGAAAAGTATTTCTACATGTACAAACACACAGTATAATATGCATATATTACACACAATTCTAATGCCAATTCTAACATCTACATAACTATATAAACAAACCTGTGACAAAAATGACACTTTAGCCACACTATCAGATCCAGTTTTCTGAATAGCTTGGCCTTATTTTCCCATTCACAGACCCCCCTGAGAGAGTAGCTGTCAAACATCAACGATGGAAAGAAAAGCCCTGTGTTTAATGGTTCCATCTAATCATGCAGGGAATGCAGATTTGTTTTGGAATCACAATCACATTGCTGGACAATAACATCTTTAATATGCTCCTATTCACACACAACATTGTATATGAAATAACCACATGAGATATTTAGCCGGTTTCTAGTAAAATGACGCACACTTTCCTAAGCAGATACGTATCTCCTGGTGCAATAAGAATACAGTTTAATTTTCAAGACTGTTTGGCACAAACTGAACCCATTTTCTGTGTGTCTTTGTAGCAACAAAAACATTGGAGCAAATGGCCAGCCACTTCTACGCTCACCTGTAATTGACAGTTTGAGAAGAACCGAATTACGATTAGAAATCGGACGTTGAGGGAAAAAAAATTCAAAATAAAAGGCCATTTTCCCCACACTACCATCAATTATGTGTGCAAGAGGTATTTTGCAGAATAGTTGAATCAAGCCTAGAAGATCAAACAAAAAAGCAGCAGACCACTTTTTAATAACATAATTTTAATACAAATTGCAATGGAAATGGTGAATAGTGCAGAAGCAGCTGAACAGTCTTAGCACAGAAGAGCTCTCTTCAGTTCACGATGTTCTGTAACCGTCAACTCCACATATCAGCACTAGTGAAGTTGAAAAGCGTCTTAGACCCAGATGCTGACATGGCAGTGTTTCTTGTGGAACTGATCTCTTGGTGTGGTGGTGTGTCATCGGGGGGGGTGTGTGTGTTGGTTCTGTCCTACTTATTCAATAAGCAGGCCTACAAAAATCTCTTTATGTGCTGATCTTCTGATTGCCTCAGAAAGGTGTGGTGTCACATACAGTTTTTAACCTCCATATTATTTTATACTATCTAGTGTTTTCAGACAGGCGCACTATGTAGTGAATTTGAAACAGGAGACAGTGTGGTGGTTAAACATCCTTACAGTTTTTAGCTAAATTAACTGTATAGTTTTAAATATCCAAATATAGTGAAATTTACTACAGTAAATGATAAATAAATGTGGTAAATTCAACAGGAGAGGTTTCACGATCAGATCACTACTGGATGTTTACACTGAAAAGAATTGAGGTTATGCTTGCTGGATGATTTGGAACATGCGTACAATTCTTAGGTAAAAAAAATACAGGGGAAAAAGTTGTACAGTGGCACAGACTGCACAAGGACTCAAGGACTGATAGAGTATAAGTCCGTTGTGACGTGATGAGTTTTTGTACCAGATGTATGGTGTGGTAGCAAAACCTTAAAAGCAGAAATGCTGCACTGTACTGTGTAGTCCACCCTAGGGCTGAACGATTTCCAGTAAAGTGTTGTATTGCGATTTCTCTGGCAGATATTGCGATTTCAATTTCATCCACGATTTTTTTTTTTTTTTTACCAAGTTTCAGTGCAAATTAATTCAAACGATGAATTCAATAAAGATAATGCAAGAATGAAAACTAAAGTCAAGGGAT
>JAPTHA010000018.1:21593998-21605875 GCA_029814585.1 Gymnapogon annona | reverse complement strand
CCAATGGTCTATAAACAACTGGCTCAAAGTCAAGGGGGAAAACTAGCTACTAGTAAGGAAGACTACTGACTAAAAAGAACAATGAATGATCAAGTGTACCATGGGTCAATGGGTGAACTGTAGGCCTTCTGTTGGTAGTCACCAAGCCTTAGACAGATCCACAAATCCTTTCCCTCAAAATGTGCAGCTATGCCACTGAATGCCCTCAGTATCAATAACTCCATCTGTGATTATCAAAATGAACAATGACACAAGTCTTCTCTACAATAATCCAAGAGCTAATTACACAAAAATGAAAAATTCCCCATAACTTTTGTTAGAGACAACCAAGGTAATGCTAACTGGCTAGATTGGTTTACAAAAGCACAGTACACAGGGACTTGTCAAAAGTGCTATCTACAAGGGTGGGAGTTCAGGGTGGTAAGAACAAACACTGCAACATCGGGGTTCACAGAAAATTTGTGTACTTTAAGTTTAAGACATCCAATAAGGGTAGGGAGGTTTGGAAAAGGGGGAGGACATAGTAGGCAGATGGAGGAGGGGATGCAAGGAGCAGGGGATATGCACTAAAAGGACTGGTAAATTATTGATGAAAGCCAGCAGGACGGCCCTGAGTACTAATGCACAGACACATACACACCAAAGGTGTTTAGAAACACACACAGGCATTTAGACAGAGCGTGGATATTGTTACACATTAGAACATGCCATCCCACCCCTCGCTCTCCTTCAGCCATCACCCACAACATTAGCCTCAATTTAGTCCGTCTGCTGTCTTATCTCCTGCCTCTCCACCTCGACCTGTCTTCAGTTTCTGTGGTGCCATCCCTTAAATCTTCCACACTCCCTGTCTGACCTCTCTGACTGACTGACTGACCCACACACACACACACACACTGCTAATGAATGCTGGTGGACAAAACAAAACAGTTGTTTGATCTGCCTGATGCCCATCATACAAACCAAGAAAGTTCATGCAAGGGCCAGGAGCCTGGAAGATTCCATCCTCCAAAATCACCAGGCCAAGCAGAGCACATTGTTGGTGGTCATATCCATTCCATCAAGTCACATGAGAGGGTGAAACCAACTCGACAACCAAGCCCAAGTTCTGTGTGTGAATCTTTTGTGTATGTCATGGGCCTGCAAGAAATGTTTGACACTAGAGAGCATGGAAAAGCAGGATGAAGAAGTGAGGAGAAATAAAAATAACATTAACATGGGAACAATATTTTTGTCAGTAATGTTTGGTTTCTATACAATATACTTAAGTGCATTGTATAGAAACAAAAGCAGCAGCTTGTTTAGCATGCAGTTGCTAAAACAACCAATAAGCTGCAATAAAAGACTTTGCATTTGATTCAGTCTTTCAAGAGACTTGCCCGTCCTATTCAGAGAATATAAGCAAATACATTTGTGCGCATTTGTTCATGCAATTTCCTGTCAACTCAGAAGGAGAGTATAAAGGAAATAAATGAACAAACAAAAGCATGTTGTGGTCTTGGCTGGTGGTACAATTATGGCGTGTGTGTGTGATACAAATGTGAGCATACACACACAACCCAAAAGACCTGAGTAGTTAAAAACCTCTATAAAACATTTACACTTAAGACTTCCTTCACCATCATTGCGCAGACACACTCAGTGGGACTGGCAACGAAATGTTGTCGTTTGGCAACTGACAACACAGCTTAAATGCAAAAAATACAAAAGTGTAAAAGGTTCTTCTAATCAGAGGAACTATTGGTATTTCCATAGATCCAAACATACACAAAATGTGTTTTTCTAAAACACTATGTTCACAATAAATGTGTAAACATAAATCTGCCGTATTTATTGTATTTATTTATCTTCCGTTTTTATTATTATTCTGTTTCTACCAGAGAAACAAAATACAGCATGACCATATATACATATGCAAGATAAAGAAATTTAAGACAAATGTCAAGTGACACAGGATCAATGCTTCAATTAACAGTGCAATTTGAGTGATTTAAACTTCACCACAGTTTAGGCCACTGTACTTTTGCCATTTTATTATATTTTGGTTGCACGTTTCAATATCAGCATTAGAACTTGGATTGAAACATCTTTTGGTTTCTGCATGTGCGTATGCAAGCAGAGCACTGCGTGCTGTACTGAGTAGAGCAAAGCTGAGCGGCATACAGAGCGGCCTAGCTCTGACTACATTGTTGTTGCCTGTGAATCTCTGGTCTGCCCTTCCCCCATCGTGCTCTCTCTCTCTCTCTCTCTCTCTTTCCCCTCCCCCTGACTGCGGCAGGCAGGCAAGCAGGGCAGATGGTATCCTAGCAAGCAGAATGACCCTGGTGTTCCTGCCCCTTGTTTTGATCCTGCAGTCCTGATTGTCCAAGCCTAATCCTACACTAGCCAGTGCTGCTGGACCACTGCCAGCACTCTTATTAAGCACACAAAGGCTTTTCATTCCAGCTAGGGTGCTAGCTAGCTCATCAGCCAACACACTAGCCTTGTGCCGTCACTCTACTGGTTTCCTCCATCCTTCTTCCTCTCTAGCTTGCATCTTTTATTGCTCACTAACCTACTCTTATCTGCCTTCAACAATGAGGCCATTTTCACACATTGTATGCCTCTGCTTTCTGGTTAGTGTGCTCACAGTGATACATATTTCTCTCGTTGCTTCTTGTGTTTGCTTCTGCTTAATTTTGATAAGCCTCTAAGAACACTAACCAATTGTAGACATTACAGATTGTGATACTGCTATTATTGTAGCACAGTAAACTTTGACATACAGGCTATTTATGCAAGCCTGAGAAGACAGATTTGAATTGCATTATATAGTGAATGTGGTCTGACCGTAATAGTATCAACATACCAATGAGTGATATGTAAACAAACCAACCAGTACCAAGATGTTGAGCATTGTCATTCTCCAGTCTATTCTGAAAATCACAATGTGAGAGAAAACAACTAATTTGATATATAATGAACGAAGGGAATGCTAGCGCCCTACATAAGTGCATTTATTCTTAGCAGGGATTACAGCTGGATAAATGAAATTTCCATAACCACCATGAAGCAGGGACATAAACAAAGCTCTTAACTCAACAACTACCTCTTCACTAGGCAACTTTCATTTAAATGCAATGAAGAAACCAGACTGCATGTATGTTTTTATTTTTATGCCAGATGTAAATGTAATGAAAGTTAAACTGACGTCTAATCATTCCTGATCTCAAAAATACAAATACACTAACCCCAGATGCCCAAACATCTAAATCATGTTTATCCACAACAATTATTTCGTTATGTAAATTTTGACGAATTACAAGGACATAAGAGACTACTATGAGGACACACCAGATTAATAGCCTGATTTTATTTACTGGGCTTAGCCATGCACTCTGAAACACTCGCTCATTCTTGCTACCTCCTCCACTTTCTCCTCTCCGTCTCTGAGCTAAAATCAAAGATTATGACTGAGAAATCCACAGCATGTTGCCTAGCAACCTGCACAAGAAAGCTACACTACATCAGATTACATGAGGGACATGTGCATGCCCATGCACACCCACACATTAAATATGGGGTATATGCTTCCCTGAAGACGAACTCAAAAAGGCTTAAAAACAGACGCACTTCTATTTAGAAAGCAAAGACAAATGCTGAAGTCAAAAGCAACACTTTCAAAGAAAATTTTATGACAGAACAAACGACAACCATTTCCAAATCATTCCATGTGATAATGTGACATTTGCAGTATTCATGGCCATGCTGTTGATGATTTTATTTGGCTTGGATCATGTGTTAAACCATGTTGCTAGGTGACAACTAACAATTAATATAATGGAGAAGAGAGTGACAAATGGTGAGAACAAGAGAAAGAAAGGCATTATGAGGAAGACACTCTTCAGTCTGAAGATGGGTCATAAAGGGGGTTAGCTTTACAGTTTCACAGCTCCTGTGTTTAACAACACAAAAGACTTTGTGCATAGTCCAGTTCTGCGTTGCTTAGCTGTCATTTACGTTAAGATCCTTTACCTCAAAGACATACATCTTACTCAAATATTAACAATTTACTTTTCAGGCTTTTACTACTCACTACTGGAAGAATTATTCAGAAACTCTGTAAAGACAATGAGTTTATCAGGATGAACAGGTTGAGTCAATGCGGATGATGTCAGACAGCTTCAACCAGACAAGAAACCTTCTGTAATTAAGGATCCATCAGGGCTACCAATCAATAGGAAAAGGACCTGGCTTTGTGCTGCTGCTGCCGCATTGCAATAAAAGCCTTTGCTGGGTCTAACCTGACAAAACCAGCAACTGACCGGTTAACACTGCTGTCTACAGATTCCCTTGTAGTACACATAAAAAGGTGGCTTTTGGTGACATGTTCATTGTTAAATAATCCTGTCTGCACTAGTCATAGCTCTCCATTATACTGTTAGCAGAGGGAGGGAACATGAGTATGCATGTTAATCTTTTGCATCTTATGCATGTTAATGTACTGTTACATACACTTTCACATATATGCAACTATTGCTTGTTAGAGACTACTGGCATCCCTCAACAACAATGCTTCCCAATAAAAGGTGTAATGGGTATGTGGATCTAAGACATGGTATTTGGAAGTACAACTTTTTGTTTTGTGCAAGCAAATCAACCCCAGCATCCAAGCATTTATCTTTGCATTCTTCTAATTATATATCAATTAAATTATAAACATTCATATACTATTTTATTTCTGTGTCAGAATCTAGATAAGCAGTTTGCATATCATAACAACCTGGGGGTTGACATGTAGTAAGGCAAGACCAATAAGTGGCCTGGGATGAAAGATTTAACAGCGGAAATATTCTTAGAATTTACCTTTTATCTTTTTTTTTAAAAGAAATGTATATGGGTTCTAAATACTGATTTTCAGTAGAGGTGACAAATGACTGGTATCTGTGTGGAAAAAACATCAGTCTATTATTGCACAGTTCTAATGCAGTCACAATGCACAGTGAATCTTGCAAATTTTTACCAAATGCTTACATCTTATAACCGTCTACGTTCTGCCCCATAGCAAATCACGCAACGTCTGAAACAGCTTCCCAACATGCACAAGAAGCCAAAAGACATTAAAGCAACAATGTTGTCCCCCATTTCTTTACTGCTGCAAAATAAACTCAAATGATAAAGCCATTTTCTATTTTGTAACATGTAAGAAAGCCGTCTATGTTTTAAGGTGAAATACAGAGAGAGCGAAGGCATATCGACCTGTACAAGTGACTGTTGCCTCAAAGCTTTACATTTTTTCTTTTTCCCTGTTTGCCTCTCCTCTTCTCTGGCCTGTGACATCATCACCGCTCCAAAAGCTGCTCTATATTTAGCTGCTCACACCCCTGCTGGGTCTCTCTACTCTGTCAATGCCTTGGCTAAGCTCAGTCTCCCTCCCTACTTGCTGAAGATGGCTCATCTCTGCCTGTTAGTCGAGGAGGTTGGATGCTTTTTAAAGAAGGGAACGGAACAGAGCTGTTGAGAAAGGACAAGAAAGGGATTGAGAGGACATAAAGAGGAAGATGCTCATTGAGAAATATATAGGGGAGGGGTTTGAAAGAACAAGCAGGATGGTGTGAATAACCATGCTGTAAATCAGCCACTCCATAAAGTCTCCCTCTGAGAAAGGCTCACGTGTTGCCTCGTTACCCCACACTGTCACAATGTGTGCTGGCACGCACTTACAAACACAAAAAAATAAGCCCTGCAGAGCTCTGCAATACTACATTGCACTCTTCCACTGCTGCTCAACGGTACATTATAAAAGACTGTGTGGGGGGAGAAAGAGAGAGAGAGTAGATAGAGGATGGGGGAGGGTGCAGAGGGTCTGTGACTGGCATTTCAAACATCCTCCCTGCACAAAATAACATCCTGGGAAGATAATCTGTGAGCGTGTGACAATTTATTCAGGCTCACGTTTCTGCAGAGTGTGAAAGCCACTGAGCTGTAGAGGGGAAGTGCAGGAGACCAAAGAGTGTGTGCTGGTTACTGCCTAGAGACAGCCAGCTAACAGCCTCAGCAACTGCACGGAAAGGACCCCACCGCTTCATCTCATTTTCTCTTGCACATTAGCCATGTCACTCAGCAACTTTAACAACTCCTTATATTTTTAACTAGTCATTTTTGATATCCACATGCCTACCCATTCACAATCTACTTGTGTTATTGTTGAGGCTTTACAGCAAGGAACAAGAACGATTGAAAGGTGTGAGGTGGTGTTTGGACAAAATACTATGAATATACAAAATCTGTGTCCTGACCTATATATTTAAAGCTTTTTGAAATGTATCAAGTATCTGGCCTCACCAGGCTGGGATGGAGACAAGAGTCTTCAAGGGTCCCAATCAATTCTGATCACCTGGTCTCATTAGCTACTAAGCTATACAAGTCACCTGCCCCGTTAACCAGTCTCTAATTCAGTATATACAAACCGAAGTTCCATGTGCAGCTTATTTCCCTTGCGCCATGTCAATGTTTTACATCATGCCTACTATTACACCCTGCTATGGCTGTTTTTCTGATCAGAGAGTATTGCTGATATTGAACTGTCAATACTTGATCCCACCTATAGGTATGGTAAAGACATCTATGCATTCTTTGGGGATGATTAGCTATCAATATTATATAACCTCTGTATCCCTTTTAACTTCTTTCATGACTAGTATTCACTAAGGGTGAGAGAAAAAAATCGAGTCACATAAGTATCGCGATTTTCTGTTTTACAATTTTTAAATCGATTTTTTTGGTCCAAAAATTGATCCCCCCCCCCAAAATGTTTTATTTTAGTCTGTATTAAACCGGGTTGGAAAAATTTACCACTTTTCTCCCGCGGAACACTGCTTCCGAGCGAATATGAGGTCACGTTGGAGGGGGGGGATCAAAACAGTTAACGGCATGGAGGAAAGCACAAAACAAGGCTAAGTGCCGGAGATAAAACCCCCACCATCATATTTGAAATCTAAAGTGTGGGATTTTTTGTTTTAACAGAAAAGGGAGAGCTGGACATGTCAAGAGCTGTTTGCAGAGAGGGACCTGGCTTCAGTGTCAGGTAACACGGCTAATATGGTTGTTGCTGCCCGGTTAGAAGGCTTTCTCCATGTCAGGTGCCACAGGCACACGCTCTACCTGGCCTCTCAGCACGCTTTAAAGCTGCCGGTTGTAGCAACAATATACTCGGACTCGAAGAATACAAGAATCCTTACCTGGCCAAATTAGCCAAGAGGTACTTATGTGTTCCCGGGACAAGCGCCTCGGCTGAACGTGTCTCTTCCACAGCCGGAAACATTGTCACGGCTCAGGGGAATAGCCTCAACAATGAGCACCTTGACCAGCTCTTATTTTTGCACCGAAATCTTGACATTCCCAAGTACCAGCTATCTTGATGAAGTGCAGGGTTAAATGTAGGTCCAGAGCACTTGAAAAGTATATATTTTTGTTTAATGTATCATACATTTAATTTACTTCTTTTGACTGATTTGATGTCCTACATTTCATACAAAGTTTAAGGCTCACATTTAAGTATCGAGGGTTTTATTTGACCTGGCATCTGTCTTCTTAAAGCACTGACTGACAGGAACAGCTAAATAGCCTGAATAAACACTGGATTTTTTTTTTAAATTGTGCATTATGCATTTGCTTGCCTTTTTTTACAGCCAGTCCAGGGTTTGAAAAGTGTCTTTGTTCATAATTTAATTTAAAGGCTACTATAGAATTGGAGATTAAAGTAGCAGTTTACCTCTGTCTAGGTCTAGAACAGTTGTTTTTGCACAAGAATCAACATATTGCTGCTGAATAAACTTAAAAACTGATTTACATGTGATGTGTATTTTTTGGGGAAATATGGTTCTTGGAATAGTCTGTACACAAGCATCATTCAACTGTTTCCCTAGTGTTAACTCGGACGTAACCCGCGCACCACCTGTATTGTAGATTTAAATCGAATCGGTGCCCAAAAAATAGTGGAAGAATCGAATTGGGAGAAAAGTATATCGTCCCAGCCCTAGTATTCACACATAATACCTATCAAAACACACATTCACAATGACATGAAGGCATCTGACCAAACGAATTATACAGGTAGAACTGTAATTTGCATTGCTGAGCAACTACTGCATAATTATCTCACATTAGAGCATATAATAATAAATAAGAAAACTGTAGCAGGAAGGTCTATATTTTAAATTTCTGGCAACAATAGGATTGTTTCTTGGATATTTGTTTTGCAGTAAAAACCCAGAAGAAGCAAGAGGCTCAGAGGATGATCATCATCTTCACACCAAAACTTTGTTTTGGTTTGAAGAAAAGAGATGTATTATGCAACCATTCATGTTTATTTACCCCTACTTTGCACTCAGTGTCTCAATCAGAGCATCACGAAAAAAGTGCCTCATGTATGATACAATATGAATTGCAAGTGGTTCAATCTGCAAGACACAAACATCATTTCCCGCTATGCTGTCCCACAGCCACCTGACCTGTTATCTTCACAGCCGTTAACTGGCTTTATATTTCTAGAACAATCTCACATAGACACCATTACCCCAACCCCTGGTAATATGGCAGCGATTTAAGTGGGAACTAGGGGCTGTACTAACAGGTGGACACACATGCTGCCAGGGAGATTCATCAGATTATCCCACCAGCACTCAGAACAGGTTCGCCTTGATACAGTGTGTGTGCATACGCATGTATTATACATCTCTCTACAGGACAGGTAAGGAGTAGATCTGCCTCATCTCATTCCTTATCACGTACAGTTCCAATTCCACTAGGACGTACCTCCCTAAACCTTCAATCCACCCACGCATGCGCAATTTCCCTCTTCTGTACCTATGAAAGCGGGCTGGCCATAGTCGCTGTACACTACATACTTCCTAGTAACTAGGAAACTCCAAACTGCAATGTTGTATGTCAACTCCTTGTTTATAATAATGGCAGGAATAGGAAGCAATTGACCTCTAACTATAGCATATTTCACTTGGATTTTACGAAACAGCCTTTAATTCTCTGTTTTACAAATGAATGTTTGCTATATTATAATACATTTAGTGTGTATATAATAATAAAATGCTGATTTATAACTGTTACAAAAGCAATATGCAACATTTTTATTAATTTATCTTCTGAGTGGTTATATCCTAGAGGGCTGCTGGGGCCGACACCAGCTATGCTTTGGATGATGGTGGGGGACACCCTGTATGCTTTGCCAGAACATTGCTGGGCTGACAGAGACAAACAAGTGATCACTCCAACATTCACACCTTGTGAGATATTATGCATAGTTAATGACTTCCAGTCTCGATCATCATCTGATTTTGACCACACTAAGTTACTAAGACAAATGCATACAATAATAATTATTACAATAATAATTATGTTTATTAAATATAACAGAGTTTATGTGTTCACCACTACATTCCTCATGGTGTGGAAATGTGTACATTGTTTGCATGCTTTTTGAAGAGTTATGTCCACAATTAGCTGATCTAACAACATGGTGAAAATACTAACCACAGTTGCTTATTGGAACACTACAAGTAAACCGTTCTGATTACATGAAGCCTAACACCTCCCCTCCTCCACATACACACACACATATACTGTATGTGTGTGAGTACTGGAAAAAACAGTCGAGTTAAACAAATGCAGGTTGCCTGCTCGTAGAAGTACGATTACCCATGCAAAATGGCTGGAGATTATAAATGGCCATATTCAAACTCCTGTGAAAATCATTCATTGATAATATTTAGATTGCTAATTGTACTGTTACGGTCACAATGACCCCAATAATTAGTTTTTCTTCTTAAACAGTCACAAAATTTGACAAAAAACAAGTCAAGTGTCCATAAGATTAACACAGGTGTTACTTGTTATTTCTATTTAATACATTAATCCATAATTTAACAGTATTTGATTAAAATTTTAGGCTACTTGTCACATCTTTTCTCTTGGGGCATTTTTTTTACATATATTCATCAGGTGACATGGAAGATTTTGTGAAATTCATATCATAGTGATCAAAAATGTGACACCTTGTGTGTTGTACTGTTGGGTCAATAACAGATAATAGATGATACAGAAATAGAGGAAGAAACAGAGAGAACACTACTGGTGTATTGCTGTACTCTCTCTGTCCCCCTCAGGCCTCTGTGACAGGTGCTGTGCTTTTTTCACTGCTATGCAGGACCTCATTACTCTACATTTCACCCCAGTTGACTATGTGAGGCACAGAATTGGAAAGTTGGAGAACACCATGCCAACTGCAGCACAGGTGAACTGAGCATGAGGCAACGTCAACATTTCTGTAGGAAAAACTATAGATTATTAATGAATATGG
Organism: Gymnapogon annona; assembly: GCA_029814585.1. Lineage (NCBI taxonomy): Eukaryota > Metazoa > Chordata > Actinopteri > Kurtiformes > Apogonidae > Gymnapogon > Gymnapogon annona. The sequence continues at coordinate 21,595,521 of JAPTHA010000018.1, read as the reverse complement.
AATGTAATCAGTCTTTAAAACAATGCAATGAACTACAACTGTAAATGTCTGATACCTAGACCTTAGCTGAACTCTATGACCTGTGTGTGTGTGGGAAGAAATATAAATATACACCTGCAGCAAACAACTGAGGAATATGACAAAGAAGTCTCATACTTTCATTTGCAAGGGTTGGTCGGAAATGTTGCTGCAGGTATCACAATTTTGCATTTAAACCTGATCTAGTGTTACATAAGTAAAACTCAGGAGAAACAGAATAGAAATCCAAGTCTCTTGTGTATCTGAGTTTATTCAAGACAAAATGCACAGTATCAGGCATATACAAAGGGAATGCACTTAACCTTTGCCAAAAGAGCCAACGCAACATTATTTATCCATAACAAATGTAGAGACAAAAAAAAAATCACTTGGTAGTAGTGTGTCTATTAAGTGAAGCATGGCTTTATATCCACTGCAATATTTGTTATGTCAATTTAGGAGTGATCATTATTTATTTCCTCTGCTTTTTTCAACATGTGGGAAGCATAAGCATTATAATACAGTATAATATTTAAATTGAACTACATTAGTGTAACATTTGTTGCAATAAGTGCAGCAATGTCTATTCAACTTCTGCAATCACAGAAACACTGGGGATTTAATTCTGCTGCAGCCTCTAACGTAATTTTTGGATCAAATCAGAAAAGCAATCGATCAGGATAAGTAGGAAATGTGTGAGCCACATTAAGATAAATATGAAAAATATAAAATTGTGCGATAAAAACTTTCGAGAATTTCTTCGTTTTTCTGCTCTCATAAAATAAGAAATAAGCGTAATTACTTTCCAATATGCTGAATTTGCCAAAACCCGGGAAAAACATTACTGCGAATGAAGTTGTAAGATGAGCCTTAAAGAATGCAATACATTTTCATTTGTGCAACTATGCATTTGTTAAAGATGAATATGAATTGATTTCTTATTCTCCTAAGAGGAACACCTCAAATGGTACTGGACAGAACCTTTGAATATATCCATCTGTGCTATATTCTACATAATCTTTACACAGTGGTACAGTTCAGTTCTTTACGTTGTGATTACATCCTCTGCTTTTAAAAGATCCATTCCTTTTTCCGTGCACTCTTGAATGGAGGTTTTCGCCGTTCAGTATTCATACTCACTAGAGCATATGGCAGATGCTCAGGACAACTGGGTGAAATGTTACAGGGTTTGTCTAGACAGCATTACAGCCGCAAACAGCCTAGTCAGCGAATGTAACCAGGAAACCACCGGGATGAAAACATTATCAGCACTGTTAGAATTAGCCTGAAAGCTGGTAATTATGTTATCAAATGTTACTGGATTATTATAAATACTTGACACTGTCACTTATCAAACCAAGTATTACTAGTAGTATGTATTGCTGTATAACAATAGGGGTATAACTGTAGAACTGTGCAACTATATAGCTGTATATTACGTTATAACTGATGTTGTCTCTGTATATTACTATATAACAATATAATGGTATGACTATAGAACTGTA
>JAPTHA010000018.1:21569608-21589496 GCA_029814585.1 Gymnapogon annona | reverse complement strand
TATCTCGCAGTTTCACGATTACTACAATTATTTTGCACAAACTCATTTCATAAGAGTACTCATTAGGGCTGTCACTTTTTATTTTAACATTCATTGGAGCACGAGGTGAAAAGTAATTATATGTTTGAATGTCAGCCGTAGTCTCCAGAGGTGCATCAGACTACATTATGCAGTTTGCGATCAAATAGGGCACACTAGTGCATCATTTCACATGTTAACCTTCCCTCTTGCATGACAGTCTGAACTAGTGCAGAAGAATGACCTTACTCTACCAAAGCTACACAGCCAGACTGTTGTGAATGAGTTGCGCAATGGTGGCCTGAAGCTGTGTAGATGACAGTAGCAAACAAACTATCGAATTGAAGGCGTGCTTACATCAATAATAGATGTACGATCAAGACAATTCAAAAATAGATTTGTCCCTTAAGACAGATGATCAGCTTGTTCCTTCTCTGTCATTTTCACTTTGGAATGTTGAATGCAGTGCTTGTGTAATGTTACTTTTGTTCCATGTGGGAAGCGCATATTGGGAGTTTCTTTGGGTATGCTCCAAGTCGACTGTACTTTATGAGATGGTTAACTGTGATGTTTTAAATGTTGATTTACCGTAACATCATGACATTGTTAGAGTGCTAGTTGACATCAGAGTCAGATAACTATTTATTTCAACTTCAAAGCACATGCGTGATGACATCACATGTATGCTTGCATTGCTTGGTTTACAACACTAGTGGCCATGTTGGTGTCAAGGCAGAAACGCTCCAAAGCAGCGCTTCATTTCACGTGAAAAGATTACATCATGTCCACTTGTAACACAAAATTTCAACTTCTTCAAACAGGTGAAATACTTCCAACTAGTGCTGCAACAAATCATCGATTAAATCGAGTAGTTCGATTAGTAAAATGCTTCGATTTCTATTTTTTCGATGCTTCATTTAATTGGTGCATCTTATGAAAACGACGTAAAACCTGCAGCGGTACAGCGCCCGGTACTATAAACGCGTGGGGCTTGCAAAAGTCAGCAAAGTTTAGTGTGGAGAGCGGCGAATTGCCATGATGGAGAAAGGAGACAAGAACAACGATGAAGGAGAAAAGCATGAAGGAGTACAAAGAAAACGGCAGAAGTCGTCAAAAGTTTGGGACCATTTCAAGCTCAAGAAGACGGACAACGTGGTCCAGTGTTTACACTGTCAATCGGAGCGTGCATATCACAACAGGACGACTTCAATGATTCAACACTTATCCAGAAAGCACCTGCACATTTGACAAGCCCACTGCCAGAAACCAGGTAAAATGCAATGTTTCCAGATCACTACCTTTTTATGGCTAAAGTTCTGTTGTTGGAACACGTGAGGTGTATGTGTGGAAACACAGCAATGGAACTTCAGTTTATGCATTCATTTTAACGCGTACGAAAGGTCCATATTTCACCACAATACACGTTAATAGCATATTATTGTGTGTGAAATGGATGAAAAAATTACTTATTTCATTTTATTTTAATTTATAGTTTAAAATGCGCAATGCATGATAGGTTTACCATGTCTAATTTACTGTATTACATCAAACTAAAGGTGCGTGCAAAAATCATGACTGCACTTACAGTATGTCTTAAATTAATGTAGAAATATAAAAACAGCATTTCTTTTTCTTTTTCATTCAGCAAATCTCAGCCCCGCATCGACAGCTTCCTGAGAATGCCTCCTGCATGTTCCCCACAACAGCAGCAGGACATACGGAGTGCATCCTGAACATGTTAGTGACTGACATACGTCCTCTCTCCATGGGTGAAACAAGGGCTTCAAGCAAATGATTTCCAACTTCTGTCCCCAATACGAACTACCATCCAGGACCTTTTTTACCAAGAAAATGGAAGAAGCTAAATGAGCCTGAGCTTTTTTGTTTTTGCCTTTTAAGGCAAATATACAGTAAATGACAAATATTGTAAACTGTTTTGCAGTACTGCATTGCCACTCTATACAGTGAGTTTTTTTTTGTATAGTTTAATCCTTTTTATTTATTTGTTTTAAATACTCAGGCATTTTTATTTATTTATTTGGATTACTCCAAAGGTGAAAACTGCAATGTTGATGGATGTGCAATTTGGAATAAATGTTATTGCAAGCTCTAAAATTTTTATTTGTTTTGTACTTCCTTTAAGTTTATTTTATCCGATTACTCGATTAATCGAAGTAAATAATCGATAGATTACTCGATTACTAAAATAATCGATAGCTGCAGCCCTACTTCCAACATACTAAAAAATTTGTCCAGAGTGCATTTCATTTGCAGGACTGTCATGTGTTTGATACGCTACTTAGAAATGCCTGTGAATCTAGCGGCAGAACAAATAATAGGGTGTCATCTGTTGTAAGGTAATGTTGAACACTTCCCAGCCCTATCTGTTGTCTTAAGCTTAGTGCCATTTCACAGTGAAAACTGCTTTCACACTATAAATCATCTCCATCTCCTTCCATCAAATTTAGAGGGTGACTGCCCGAGTCAAGCTGGTTCAGAAGACATTTCGCACACTGTGGCTGCAGCAGGTACCAGGAGGTCTCGCACACCTCTATCCACTCCTTTCACTGAGGCAGGGATGAGTAAAATGATCAAGACAAGAATAAGAAATTCGCCAGAGCCGTTACTAGGTTTTGGTGAAAGGTTCGCACCCTTTTTGCCACAGTAGATGTCCCTGAATTGCAGTATGCAAATTTGACGCATTTTCTAGCAAATCCACTTAAATGAAAACCAGAAATGTCAGAATTGCACGTTGTTATTTTTAATTAGCATATTTCTGTTTCATTCATTTCCATGAGGGCTGGAAATCTCAGGGTACCGAACAATATTTTTTTAGAATGGTGTGCATCTTTCGCACTGATGAGCATTTTTGTTACGTATATTTAAACGTAGAGCTGCTGGACAACTTTAAATTTCCCCTATGGGGATGAATAACATCCTATTCCATGATACGATACATGGCTCATGATCACGACAATATGTATGTACACATATTGTCGAGATCCTGGACTACATATTTCTCTTAATATTCGTTTGGTTGAAGGGCCAAAACAAAAGCAAGCAAAACAATAAATACATTTGATAGTTTATATTTTGCAGCATAATTTGACCAGAGTACAAACTGCAATGATGCGAAAAGAATTAAACAAAACTATAATCAGGATTCTTTTATGTTTTTGACTGACGCTATTCTATAGTCATCCAGAAAACACAATATTTCATGTCTCTCGTGTGTGTGTTGTGACATCCGTATATCACATTTCTGTGAGACAGTTGTAACATTCTTCAAAGTCCACATCCACCTGTGTCCCATCCACTATAAAAGCTTAAGTGAATCCAAAGTTTTGATTTAAATGATGCTAGTGCATTTTTCAGTTTAAATTCATTTAAGTCCAACTGATTAGCACTGCCGTTTTTTTTTCTTTTTCTTGACTTCATGCCAAGTTTCAACAACTTGTGTAGGGGGCAACCCTTTCATGGCATGCAAAATGATGACTCAACTTACTAAGAGGAGGAACAATGAAAGTTTTTATAATGGCTATATTTTGACCATAAAAAAGTTAATCAAAAATTCATCGTACGATTAAATATGGTGGTAGCTCGCCATACTGATATTTTGTTACACTACTAATTCCCACTATATACTTTCTGAGGGGGACAAACTCCCAACCCCAAATTTGCTTGTACTTTATTTAGTCCCTGACCAATTGGAATCCATATGCAATCAGTATCGATAAACAAAATTGATAATGGAATCTGAATGGTTAAATTCCCATCAATTCCCATCCCTAACATGAACTGTTATAGATTAAATGTCTGTTCCGGTCTCATCCTCATCAAGACCACAAACAGCGTCAAGACGGGAATAATGACTGTCATTAGGCCAATTATTGTTTAAATTTCCTGATGGATTCAAATCGGAAGAGTAATTCAATGAATAACATTGATAAACAACACACAATGTATGTTGTTTCCTCAGCATGTCTAAATATGACTTTGCACAACAGCAATGCATTTTTAATGATGAAGTGATGGAGGCCCTGGATAAGGAAAATGTTACAAGCCAGTTAGCATGCAAGGAAAATATCAGTCAGAATGGCTATGGCTATAACATTCTGGTTAACATCATTTCAATCTGAAAAGGGACAAATATTTTTCTTTTTTAAAAATATTACATTCATAAATTACTGGGTTCAGCAACTACAACAACATCTGTCTTCTCCAAAGTGCTTGTAAAAAACAAAAACAAGCAAAAGCCTGCATTTCTGCAACAATCATGCATCCCTGACTCCTCTGCCTATAGCAATTTGGTTGTATACCAATATATAATATAAAAATGTGTGTGTGTGTGTGTAGCACATTTAGCTGCCAACAGCTCACAGTTCAAAAGTGCAAAGTTCATAACCGCAACGGACAGATCACAAACCGTAACTGCCAACCGCCTCACCAGTCCCCCCCTCTCCTCCACCACTCTCCCTATAATGGTAGAGTCCGGTGTGACTCTGTGAGCCAAAAGTGTCCGTTAACAGCAAGGAAGCCATCCGCTTCTCCGGTTGTCCTCCCACTGCAGTCTGGTTAGCATTAGCCACTAGCTCTTCCATCCTGCCCGTAGATTCTCCGCCACCCCCAAATCGATGGTGGGTCATACTCGGTCACACCCGTTAGCTTGCTACCTCGCTCGAGCACCGCAGTCGCTCCTCTGAGGCCGTCATCCCTCCAAAAACACGGGTCGCTCTCTTAGGAGTACATTGCTGTTGTAACTCCAACAGCTGATCCCAACTGTAAAAAACAGGACTGGTTCACGAAACCCCCACTGTGGTATTGAAGGGGTCCATGAGAGTAGAAAAACAGGCAACTACCCTCATAAAAACTTAAAAAATGACACATGTCCATGCTGTACAAGAGTCCAATTTAACACAACCACAAGAGTTGAGGCAGAAAAACTTAAAAGTAGGAAAAAATAGTTAGAGTTAGAGCTGCTGTAAAAAGGCTGCCATTCTAGGGCGCCATCTTAATGGAATAAAATGTTTTATTTAGATTTTTCAAGTGAAAACATTACAGTTACATTCATATACCATAAGACAATACTCCTGACCCACAACGGCAGGGTTACACTCAGCAAAACAAAACCATAAATGAACATCCTGATTCAGAGAGACATATGTTAACCTTGCTTGCGTGATATTCAAAGTGTTTATTATATACCAGTCTGTCAGTGGCTACTTTTACATGGAGACATGGACAAAAGATGAAATGGTGATCTCACCACTGACCAAACCAAAGCAGTAACAGAGGTGAGACAGACTGGACTTTTACACAGAGGACCTGCGTTCTGGTATCAAAGGGGTGGTGATGCAGTGTAGCATAAAGTGCAAAATATAACTTGTGCATTGTTAGTACCCTGAGCATGGCTCTCAAAGCAACAACTCCAGAATTGGTCCATCTTTCACCATTCCACAAATATTAGTATGGATATAGTTCGATGTGTGAAGTGATAACGGCTGGTGAATCGCAGCAACTCCCTAGATCAAAATCATTCTGGTTACGTTACAAGTCTGTCTACTATACATGGTTATTTTTAAAACCCCCAACATGGGTTGCATGCGCAATACATGATCTAAACATCACACTGTGGTTGTGGAATGATAGCTGTTCCTTTTACAAAGAATATGCTTCCATTTAATTTATTGAAAGAGTTCAGATTTAAGTATCTAGCCTTAGCGACAAGATGATGGGTTGTAAAACAGGGCTGTCAATGCAGTGCCATTTCCTCTGCCCTAAAAACATCAGTAAAGCAAAGAGACAAAGCATGGAGTGAGCAGATCAGAGTGCTGATGATTTAGATATTAGAGGAACAGTGTGCATCCATCACACATTTTGGTGTTGGTCTGAAAAGATGACAAATAACAAAATCCAATGGACAGTAAACTTACACAGCTGACATACTAAAACCTCAAATATCTTTAAAATCAGCACCCTCCCCAATCTCACTCCCCCATAAAACACCCACACAGCAGACTCCACACTTAGTCCAAACAAAAGCTGCCTCTCAATGCTCTTCCCCATCACCCCTTTTTCTACTTGACTGTGGCTTCTCTGCCCCCTTCTGTTATGCTTATCTACATCTCTCAGAACAATGCGGCTGTGGTAGTGGAGCCAAGAAAGGGCTCCAGTGGACCACAGATGTCTGTCCAGCCGCCCACCCCCATGCTACATTCAGCTCTCACTTCTGTTGCTGGAAGGGGGTGGGGAAAGACTGTGGTTGGTGGGTAGTGGTCATAGAGTTAGAAGGGTGGTGGGGGTAAGGAGGGGAACTAAAGCTATTGTTACCATAGAGCAATACATGACATCATTGCACATGCTCACAGCTGCTGTCAGTTCCGACTTGAGGAAGAAGAAAACAAGGCAGTCTGTTAAAGGGAAATAAGTAGCCAGTATATTTCTGCCATCCTCAAAACCTCAAGGATTGCTGAGTAGACAAAGACGCAAAACTAGAACAACCAGCCAGCTGCCTCTAAGTGGCAATTTTTTTTGGCATTATGAGCACTGTTCTATTAAATATGCTTTGTTCACATAGTTAGCTCGCCTCATCAACACACAGAGGAGATATTGATTTTCCCTCGGGGTTTTCTATTTACAGTCCACTGGTTAGCAGGGAAAGTGAAGGGGGTGTCTTCCAGAAACTTTACTCAGAAACCATTGATTTGCTATTAAACTGGGAATTCTATGTTCATGCACCATGTCTGCACATAAGCCTGAAGCTGATGAAACCAGGTATTTATTTGTGGGTCATAAGTATTCATTCGCTACCATAATATAAACAGACAGTAAAAAGTGGATTAGTTCAGAAAGTAAAACATTTTTTTTAAATACATGATATCCTGCTCACTGATACCCAGGGATACATTTTGAGACAACTTTCAATCTTTTAAAGAATGTTTAAATGTTTAAAAAAAAATAGGCAAACGTAAAAGTGTGTGAAATTTGGGTGATGTGTGTGAGACAAATCATTTGAACAAATAAATGTAAATTTTCAGATACATTCATTCAACACTTAACTATGAATGCTAAATGGTGCTAGAAAGTGACTATTTAAGAAGGCCACAGCAACAATCAAAATAACAAGGGCTTTAAAAGAAATGCATATTTTTAGACCCAACGATAAAACCTCATAGTGCGTGCAGGCTTCTAGACATCTAACAGAGAAAAGGGGCCCTTTGATGTTAAGGATTTCACAGCTAATGTAAATACAGAGGAATTGTTGACTTGATAATGGAATTGAGAAGGATGGGATTCTAGAATATGATTCATAAATGACAAATCATGAAGATTAATCGTTAAGTCCTTTATGCTGATGTTTCTATGAAAATAGACAGGAAATATCACTGGTAGTCATGAAAGGGTCATGACTTTAATGTATGGTAAGACATCTTATTTCATAGCCAAGTAACAATATGTCCATTCAACTGCCAGCACATCATATGCAGAGCTAAATGGAATACTTAGGAATAACATTTAAAAAAAAAAAAAAGGTGTAATTAATGTGTACTGTATACTGATGTTACTGCCTTAAAGTAAAGGGTTATAGAATGGAACCAAAAGCAATTATTTTTGCAGGTGAAAACTCCACCACTGAGAGACAGCCTGAACAACAAAGTGGGAGGCTGAGCGGCTGAAACATTTGGCAGGCAGCCAGAGGATCTCACGGGGTGTGGTAGCTCTCCATCTCGGAAAAGGCAAGACATTCCCAGGACAAACTAGCAAAGTGCTGGTTTGGCTGAGACAGCAGACTGCGGAGAGTATCAGAGGGGTGGGAGAATTGAATACAAACAGTAGAAAAACAAAGCCAACCAAGTTGCATCAAGAAGGCAGTAGACATGTATGTGTACAGTTTAATACACATGCGCTGACTGGTACAGTCAAGTGGGTAAAAAGATCTCATTTGTCATCTTATTTTTGCCATCTATAACAAACAAAATACTTAAAACAGCTACAATGCATTATCTTCCCTAAAGAGCAGCCAAGTCCCTTTACGTAACTCTATCAACAGCTTCATGTCCCCATAAAATAATACCCATCTGTGTACATGCATACACCCACTGCTCCAGCAACTATGCAAAATGGGATACACGTTAGGAGCGCCAAGAGTATGAAGTGGCGTGGGAAGGGTTAAGTTCAAACAGATCCATCTGCTTCCTCGTCTGTCTTGGTGGTTGGCTGCTGGCCCAGACCCAGCTCTAACATGGGCTGAAGCCTGATGCAAAGTATAAACACACACACACGCTGCTGGGCCGTACACTTCACTATCACCAATCACAATACTAATGTAGTTGAGTTTTTCTGAACATGGATATTTGAAATTAAATCTAATGAGGTCAAAACAATCCAGTTAGTTCATATTTGCGAAAGTATGCACACAATAGTGAGTATGCTAGGTAAGTAGAATGTGTCTGATAAAACAATCTATATCATAAAAGGGAAGTGGAATCTGTCTCTCTCAGACATCACACCAAATCCAGAAAGAGCTGACTGCTGCAGTTTGCAAAGCCAAACGTAAATCAAGGAAGAGACTAACAAAAATGCAAAGTTAACATGACTAATATTGTAGGAGATATTACAAACTCCCATTATTGAAGTGGGTAACCTTGCAACAGATAAAATATAGGGTCACCTTGCCATAGTGTCAAATTCCATGTGCAGAGATAGACGTGCCTGCTGAGGGGTTATTCAACAGAAAATGCCAATGGAATTTACCAAGAAAGTAAAGGAATGAACTGTATCAGAGGACCAAGAGCCAAAAGATCTATTTCTGTAACGTGTAACATGCATCATGTGAAAGTACTTACCGAGACCTACTCATACATACATGAAACATAGAGCTGAGTTATTTAGTTTTCAACCTAGAGCCCTTGATCTGGTTCTTCAATCATGACTTTAAATGAAATGGATCTACAGGTTCAGACCCATCCCCACACTGTGCAAAGCTGGACAGCTGCAGACAATCAAAGGAAAGAGCAACAAGAGAGCGGACAACAGTACGCTGTGGCACACACGTTCATAAAAAAAGACTATGTTGTCACTGAGAGCAGAGGTTGTGTAATGAAGGAGCACCTGGTTAGGGAGAGGCCCAGACCTGCTGAACTATCAGTTAGTCCACCTTTGTATTTAGGCAACCTGATACAAAGACCTACTCCTATACAATGTACTGGGCAGGATTTGTGATGGAAAGGTAGAAACAGAAAACTTAAAGCCACTAATGCTGAGGGAGAGAGAGAGAGTGTGTGTGAGCGAGAGAGACAGAGAGAGTGAGAAAGCGGCGAGTATGCAGACTTACAGTGTGTCAGACAACAAGGTCAGCCCATCCCGGGAGAGGTGTTGGCTTTCTAACAGAGTACGGCTACTTGAAACCAAGGTCACTGCTGTGTGGCTGTGAGAGGGACAGGAGAGGGGGGCCAGACTGGGACAGCTTCACCACATGGCTTTGTGTGAGGGTTGATGTGTTGTGCACAAGAGTGTTTGTTTATTGGTCCTCCAACGAAGTTATTTAGATTTCTGGCAGAAAATAAATAAATTAATGTATGACATACACACCCCCATTATCACTGCCATTATGGCTAGAAACTGTAGAGCTTGGATCTTAACCATTTACTGCACTCATTCAACCTTTAAAAGGGTCCTGCAAGGATTTCACTGTTTCTCTTGAAAAAGAAGCCAGCATTGCAGAGATACACCAAAAAATAGTGCAGATTCGTACACAAACCCCCCACAATAAAGCATTGTTAAGTTGGCCTGACATCTTATAAAATTATTTTGAGATCAGCAACTGCATTAGTAAATATCTTGAGTGAGTGAAAATTAAGAGCTAAAATGTTGAATCTATTATTTTACTTTGCAAGAGCATTTTAGCACAATTGTCAGTATACCTGATATAGTAGTTATAAATGACACTATTCTAAACACGATGCAATGAAGTGTGAATCCCTACTTTGGCAGTTAATATTGAGGTCTAAGACCACCTGATGAGTGGTCTTAGAAGGATGTTAATTATATTTGTACATAGCATGTGCACAGCATCCAAAGAGACTGGGAAAGGCGACTGCATGGTGCTGAATGAAGATTATTAGGTGGACAAACAAAACCAAAAATCACAAGGAGGGAGGGCTACTTCAATGTTATCTTATCCTTCCCCACCTTGGACAAGGGCCTAGCAGCTCTAAAATTAGCTGTCACATCTAAACACAGTCTTTGGTGTAGCAGCTACTCTTTGATGGGAACTTGGCTCATGGCTGAGCACAGAAAGCACAGTCTAGCCTGTCTCCAAATGCAAAATGAAACCTAGGTAGTAAAGAAATGCAGACTAAAAGCGTCCCATTTGACTGGATACATCTTAGATTCATTAATCATTTAATTGCAATTGACATAACACTACAAAAGCATAATTAAATTCACATCTAAAACCCCCAACGTTATGAGAAGGAGTTGAGGAATAACATGTAATAGCATGTCATAATAATTTTGAGTAGAATGAGGGACTATTCCAAGTATAATATGCATTCATTACAACCTTTATATTAACCATTTTACAAAATGGGAGTGGACCGTTTGCTCCAAGTATGTATAGCTGAGTGCTTGATTTTGATTTAAGGTCAATGTTTGCTTTTTAATACTGTACATTTTTGTGGAGTAAAAACATAATTTAAAACCCCTGTTTGAGTGAATACCATTCCTGGTAACTGGAGGTAGGCAACTATAAAAGGACACTATGACAAGTGTGTTTTCTGAAGCACGGGGTTACAGCTGGTGATGGAGTAAGTAGATAGAGCACAAACCAATTCATAGACCACCAACATTATAAAGGAGCAGTGAGTTTAAATCAGTTTTAAGCATCAGGTACAGATCCTGTTTGTGTGCGCGTGTGTTAACATGTACTTAAGCTTGTGGAAAACAGTGCTTGGGAAGCACCATGACCTCCCAGCAAGAGGAGTAAAGAAATTATCTTGATGAAAGCAAACCAACATCCTGTGCTTGTGGCAGTACAGAGACACTGCTATATTATCTTTATTTATTTTCAAGTATTATTTTGTATTTATATTTAGTGAGAGTGATTCGGGAATATACTAAATAACTCATACTATCAATTTGCAATCATTTTATTACATTTAATAGGATTTATTTATTGTTTCTTTTAAACCACTGCCAGTGGGTTTTGCAGCTGTTGTTTGGGCCTACCAGAAACAATGATGGCAGTCCCAAAAATTCCACAGCATGCGGGTATATGAAAGGAATATAAATGTCCATAATAATGACTTAAATATAGAGCTAATATAATTAAACATATTTTACATTACTTGAAAATAACTAGACTACTCCTACCATTTCACAGCAACAAATTCCCAAAATACAAAAAGGCAGAAATAGAGGATGCCTTTGACTCAGTGATTCAAAATGTGGTACAGAAAACTGCACCATACTCGGCTATTTATCCTTTTCAATCTCACGCCTACGAATTACTTCTAGTCACTCAGAGTGCTAACTGGTCTGAACCTACATTACGCAGAGCACAGTGGCCTCCCACTCCCACACTACCAACAGTGGCAGACTGCCAGGTGGGGAAGAGTGCGTGTGCACGTGTGTGGTCGAGCAGCAGAGGACAACGGCAAGAAAACATTGAACTGGGGAATTCTTACAACCCATTTCACAACCTGCAGACCTTGAGATATTTCACACAGGATATACACTACATACAGCATTTCACTCTTCAAACGACCTTTAACCTTCTGCGTTACCGCTGGGCAGGCTGACAGGGAAACCTTTGGCATGCAGCGAAGCAGAGTACTGCACTGCCTTGCTTAGCATTTCCCTGAAACTGTACGACCTATGGCAGGCCTCAAATTCCTCTGCCTAAGATGTGAGCTCCCCGCCATTCAGCATGCTATTAGCGTATTTCTCTGCACTCCATGCCACAGTACCTCGCCTGTTCCCTGCGAACAGACTCCTTCTATCCAGCATCAGTATGCAGCCCGCCTGAGGGGGATGAGGAGGAGCAACAGAGGGGAGGAAGAAGAGAAGGTTGGGAAAACAAAGCCTCTATAGTTGTCTCTCCAGCCGGGCCAGGCCGAGCTGAACTAGCGGGGGCGAGTTATGTAATGTGACTGGCAGGGCCCACTTCCCTGTTCAGAACTGCCGCACACACTAATCCCTACTGAGGAACAAGCCCTGCACAGGAGGAAATGGAGAAGACAGACAGGGAACAACGAGGGAACCAGTGGAGAAAGTGTGATTACAAGAATTTGAGCCTTTCATCTGTACTGAACACACAGGCACCTCCCCTCACAACTCTACTCCTGAAAGATAACCGTTTATCTCACATCAGTGTGTGATGATGGCCACAGCTCTACAGGATTGAGTTGAAATATTTCCATCTTACAGAAAAGTGTGTGGCATCCACTAATGACTTGCATTACACATACTGACTTCTCAGACCAGGTTATTTGGAATAAGCAACAACCAAAAATAGAAAGGGTCATTTGAGCAATTGCACTAAGAAATTAGCTCAGTAGTTTCACTTATTTTATATATGTGTGTGTGTTAGGGGCTGCAACGATTAGTCGACATAATCGACAATGTCGATTCTAAAAAAATGTATTTATTCATAGTCAACGAATTTTTTTACATTTTTAATTAACAGACCGCATTATTTAGTCCCAGCGGGTGTTCTCATACATCGCAAAGTCTAACAGGAACTTCAGGGGTCAGTGAAGGCCTCGCCTTCACTGTTCACCCCTCCCCCCGGGAGAGGAAGACACGCTCCCTGAAGTCACACATTTAAAATATGGCGGAACAACAGCAGCAAGGAGTTGAGATGTAGTTAAGAGCGAGACTCAAGCATTCAAAAGTCTTGGGAACATTTCACTGAAAACAAGCCTCAATCCCTGACATGTAAACTGTGCAAAACCGAACTTGTGACCACGGCGGCACCACAATGATGCACGAACATTTGGAATGCACGACCCGGACCCGCTGTGTCCTCTCCCAAAACCACCAGGTAAGACTGAGCATGTTTACGTTTACTAAAGCTAATGTAGAGTTTTAGGTTTACGTTTACTAAAGCTAACGTAGAGTTTTAGGTAGAGCTGAACGATCTATCGTTTTAGACCGAAAATCGCGATCTCAGACAACGCGATTTTCGGATCGTCAAAGCCGCTGGTTTCCTCGGTTTTTCTTTCTTTTTTTTAAATTTTTCACACGGTAGCCTGTGGTGGCTCTGTGCCAGCTACCAATCAAGAAGCTCTATGCTGCGCATGGACAGGTCACGTGTTCTACACTCCCATCAGTGTTGCTGGTCATTCAACTTCAGACATGGTAGAAGCGGACCCAAGGGAGCTGATACCAAAGCGAAACAGTACGTCGGTCATTTGTCAGTATTTTGGATTCGGAGCCACTGACGAGGATCAGAAACAGGTGCTGTGATGAACGTGTGGTGCGACGGACACCGGCTACATCTGCAATCGGTGAGTACAGACACGTGTGTATGTTTGTATCTTCGCTGAGCTAGGCTTTGATATTACACTGCCCGCCCTGTCCCTTAAAATCATAATTAGTTTTACTGAAGTAGGTCTGGACTTTGTTTGAGAATACTGAGGCACAATTTGGGAGAAGACAAAAGCGTTGACAAGTTTGTTGTCGACTGTGGTTAGTGACGAACTGTTGTTAGCACAGTGCTACTGTAACATGACACGCCATAGAAAGACTCGCCATTAGCGGCACTGTATTTGTTCATCAATTTCACTTAAGTTTATGCAAAATGCTTCAAGAACACGTTTACAGTAGGCCTATACAAATGTGGAACTAGTTGACGTGGATGTTGTATATTTTAAGATGGGTTGTGAGAAGATTAACCCTTTGATGGGTAAACATTGAAGTCTCCCAACACTCCCTCTGTTCTACTGTGAATGACAAGGACAGAGATGCAAAGGCTTTTAAGCCTTTGAATGTTTTTCTTTGAAGCCCCTTATTAATAGAATGTGTCAGCGGATATTATTATCATTATCATTATAATATTGGTCTATTGTTGATATTGTGTTATGAACTATCCTTGCTATCCAGGCCTTTTCAGACTTTAATACTCATGTGTTTGTCAATGTCTTTCCTCAGACAATGCTGTCACAGATGACCACAGAATCCAATGTTCCACTGGACTTTGGCAGCAGATGTTTTGTCTTCACTCACAGCTGGAAGAAGAAGGCCACACTAAAACAGTCACTAAAACAGACGTTATGTAAAACAATTTTGACATCTTTTGTTCAGGACAATTAAGGGTAATTTATAGGTTTTGTTATTATTTTTACTACCATTACATTTAATTTCCTCTTGCTACTGTGTGTGAAACAGAAGCACAGGTTTGTGAGTACAGTGTGTCTGTAGCTGCTGCTGATGTTCATGGTAATCAGATAGCTCCATTGAGACATTCTTGCACTTTTTTTTAAGGTAAGACTTACTTTCTGCTCTACATTGTTGTTTATTATAATGAATAATTCTTATGTACGTTCTTTTGCGAAAGTGCAATTGTTTTGTTGCTGCTGAGCCATTGATCAACATTTTTAATGCCTGATATTTTGGAGATGAGAAAAGTAAAATAAGCAGTTGACTTAAGAAAGTTTTTTAGTTATTATGACTATTGTTCCTCAGGCACCAAATGTTAATAAACAGTCCTGCATTTGAAATCCCTTGACTTTAGTTTTCATTCTTGCACTAGCTTTATTGAATTTATTGTTTGAATTAATTTGCACTGAAACTTGGTTAAAAAAAATGGTGGTTGAAATCGAAATTGCAGTATCTGCCAGAGAAATCGCAATACAACTCTTTTCTGGAAATCGCTCAGCCCTAGTTTTAGGTTTACGTTTACTAAAGCTAACGTAGAGTTATAGGTTTGTTTACTAAAGCTAACTTAGTATGCAGATTTGTAGGTTTTGTTCCACATGCCTTTGCTACTGTAGGACTTGCAAAGCTGTTAACTCGATGCTAACTGTAGTTTCAGTCATGGTCATACAATTGCTTTGAATAAATGTATTCATAGCGTAACACAATGCCCATTGACTGTTATTTTTATCTTTATTTTAACAGCAAGAATCAAAGGCAGGTGGATGAGTTTCTGTTGAGGAAATGCCAATACTCGCCCCAAATGCTGTAACCTGAAATTTCCCCATAGGGGACTATTAAATCTATCTAATCTAAATGTCTGGAGTCACAGAGCATTCTGTTCCCTCAAATCCTCCTGATCACCTCCTCTCTGCAGCTGGGACAAGCACATCTAAGAATAGGACTATCCTCACTCCAGAGCATGTCAATATGATTACTGTTCTGCACCACAATTTAAAGTACACATAGACTGTTACATGGTGTACAATAATGGTACTGGACAACTATACTCAATACCTATAATGTTAATTTTTTCTTATAAAAGGAATTTCACTTATTTTCATTCGAGTTGGAACAACAACAGATCTCACCAGGCATCAAAACTTTTGGTTTAAAGGGGAAAAAAAAACATTTGGTGCCAGTTTTTGATGCAAATTGTTTTAATAAGCTAAGAAGCATTTGCAATGCTAAGAAGAAAATTTGCACTTAATTTTTATTTTATTTTGTGTATAAAATAAAAATACAAAAGTTATTAAGTTGTTTATGTTTATTTAAATGTACTATATGTTCTTTGAGGTAAAGTAAAGGACTTATGAGGCTATTTGTAATATGCACAGGAGCTTCAGTTATTTTTAAGTAAAAAAATCTAAATAATTGTGATTAGTCGACTAATCGAAAAAACAATCGTAGATTAATCGATTATTAAAATAATCATAATTAGTGACAGCCCTAGTGTGTGTGTGTGTGTGTGTGTGTGTGTGTGTGTGTGTGTGTGTGTGTGTGTGTGTGTGTGTGTGTGTATATACATACATACATACACACACAATTATGTTGTTTGGTTGTACCGTCACTATGCCAGTGAAAAATAATATCTGTCACTGGAATACATATGACAAACATTTTAACAATCTTACACAGCTAGTGCAAATATACTCTTCACTGGAATATTTATAGCAGCTAGGTACAGGAGAAAAGACAAACAGCAGCATGACTGTATATAAATACTGTAGATGCACAACAGCTGTAATGTCACCCTATTCTGAAACATTCAAAATTGACAAAGTTTTTGACATGAATCACATTCGTCTTCAGCAGCACAAAACCCAGGACACAGGGGTTTTCCAAGGTTGCTGTGCCTTCATGTTACAAGGAGAGCTGAAGATGAGAAGCAGTAGCAGAAAAGACACAAAACACACTGACTGAAATTCTGGTACAAAGTCAGTGTTATCTTGTTACCAAAACTAATATCTAGGAAAAAAATGGCACCCCGGTCACTTTCTGAATCAAACACCATTATTATCAAATGTGAGCACACAAACACCCACACTGCACACACTGTGCTGCGATCAGTTCTGAGTCAAAATATCAGGCCAAATAAATGCGACTTTAAGTGGTACAATGATGCATTATTGATTTGATGTTTAATACTTTCCTACTCCGTGCAACTTTGCGCCTTGATAAATAAGGTGCTTAACTTGAGTAAATGAATGTGCTGGAGTTTTCTTTGGCATTATAGAAAAAACAAAGTAATTAAATTGGTGATTAAAAATCAACTAACAAAAAATATCATTGTGATATGTTTTTCAGCTCTAACACCCAGCCCTGCAGTGCAGTATTTTGTGCATAATTTTGCTGACAGATACAGAAGCAAGCAATAACAAAAACATAACCTCCTTGGTGGAGGTAAATAGACATCTCTGTCCAGTCACAGAGCAAAATTAAAGGTTATTTTGTTTTACTATGCAATAATTTAAGACAGCATAGAGAAGGGGGCTTCTGGCCACTACTTATGTCCCTTATTGTTGCTCATTCTTCACCTTTTAATATTGTGACAGTCAGAAGGTACACATATTAGGTAGATAAGGCATGGGCCCTTGTGACAAGGAAGTAGAACTAAGACAACAACATAGTGAAAGAGGGAGAGATGAAAAGGGCAAGTGATTACCAGCCACCTCGCTCTGTTCTGCTAACCACGGAGGCCAGGTGGAGGATTTAAAGCAGTTAAAAATAAAAGTCTGATTCTGATTTACTGAGCTGCTTGCCTGGAAAGCATGTGACTAGAATCACATGAGAGGGAGGAGGAGATTGGCAGGGGGTTATGTGTCTGTGTGCGTCTATGGGAGCTGGACATACAAACGCAGCATGTATTCCACTCTTGGCACCATAATAAGCTTTGTGATCAGTTTCCTTGGTTTCCACTGACAGTAAGCAGATATAGGCAGCTTGGAGAGGTAAACAGTAGCAGCTCTTTCTGGTCCACTGCCACAGGCACTGACACACAAGAGAGGTGGGTGGGAAATGAGTAAGAGAATCGGAGAGAGAGAGTACCAGAGAAAGAGATGATTTTGTGCAGAAAGTCGGGGGTGAAACAGTGATGCAGCTGTTGGTATCGAAGGCAAAGCCCAGCCCGCTATAGGCCATTGGGTCTTTAGTGTTTTGGGTTTTTCAAATTTTTACCCTTGGCAAAGATCAAATCTGTAATCTTTCATCAAAATATTCCAAATGAACATAAAAATGTATCAAATTATAACACTGTATTCTTCGTCCAGTATTAAGGAGTGTATACAATTATATTCATCTATGATAAAGTGATGCGAATCAAACTATGCTTGATCGTTGTGTTATACAACTACGCAAAGACAACTTATGAATACAATAATCTTACTGTCATGAGGGAGTTGACACCAGTTAATGTAAGATTAAATGACAGCAAGCTGAGGCTATTCACATAAGCATATAAATGTATTGTGAGGAAATAAAGGTACAATAAAATGCTTATCAAACTGATATCACAATGAAAATGAAAATGCAGTTTATAGGTCAGCAAAGTAGAATCTTCTTTTACAAGCTTCGAAAGAAAGGTTATGTTTTGGACAAGATTTATACATTTCTAAATATTATGCCTTGGGTCCCATAACACCACCAAATGGTAGTACGACTACAATGATCCTGTGCTACACTTTTTAAAAGTCATTAAGATGACAAAATATACTTATATTCATAAACCCGAATTTCACATGGCCATGGTATGAGGCCAGAGTTACATTTTCCATCAATATAGTAACATATACAGTATGTATACGTGTGTGTAAACATGTGGGAGGGAAATGGAGAACGGGTAAAAAGGGCACTTTGTTGGACACATGCTAGTTTGTGCACTACGGAGACTGTGACCTACTTTCCAGTCTCTATCAGACACACACACACAGCCCTTGACAAAGGGACAGGAAGGCAGAGGTTAGGCATGCACTAAGCTCCATTTGTAATACATGCATTCCACTGGATAGAGCTCAATGCGGCTGTGCTTTCTTTCAGCCTGCCTGTCGGTACAAGCAACCTCTGCACACAGTCTCCTGCATGACAGAAAATAAAAGAAAGGGCCCGGTGCTTTTGGTATGTTCTCATATGCATTCGCATACAGACCTACGCAGTCTACTTTAACTTTTAACTATACTTACACACAACATACATGTACAGAGAAGAACTTCAGCTACTTAATATTCACACATCACAATTGTAAGAGCAAGATAAAGTCAACTCATTGCAGGATTAAAAACTGCATATTTTCTACAACACACTACTAAGCAAGATGCTCCTGAAACATAGCCTCCTTCATTCCTTTACCAACATTCACTTTGCTAATTAGACATTTGTCTAGTGTTGAGTAAGAAATGAGTAAACCAAGGAAGATTGCTCTCACACAGGCATGCACGAACACACAATGATATATCACACTAAGCACCATGATTCCAGCACAAAGTCAAATTTAATGTTTGAAAATAATCATAAGAGAAACACCTTAAAGGACCAAGCAGCGCCATCAGCCCGATAGCAAATTTTTTAAAAACATTATTCATCAACATACCGATTCCATGGCTGTGGGAGAATATCAGTGGGCTAAAATCCAACTAGAAAACACCTCCTGCTGCAAACTCCACAGAATCCTGAAAAAAAACAAGACAAAAACAAAACTAAGCATTAGAAAAAGACGTTAAATATTGCTTACAATCGGCGTGCATTTTTTGGATGGACAGGGTCCAGTCGGTGGACATGATACAGACATCTTTGATCTTCTATCAGAATCAGAATGAGTTTTATTGCCAAGTAGGTTTGCACTTACATGGAATTTGCTTTGGTGCATAAAATAAAACATCGTAGTAAAAATAACAAGATTGAGTCAGTGCTTCCAGTTATAAGCATCAATTGACAATATATTATTACACTATAATATAAAAAAAATATATATAAAATATGTGCAATGTAATTTAATTCTATGTGCCACGTGACAGTCTATGTGTCACGTAGCTTAAGTCTGTGCAATGTAGTTTAGGTCTGTGCAATGTAGCTTAAGTCTATGTGCAATGTAACTTAAGTACCTTAAGTAAGCAGCTGTATAGATTAGACTTAGACTTCCTTTATTGTCATTACACAGACACACACAATGAATCTGGTAACGAAATGTGATAGAATTGTCAGCTGATAACCCAAATAAATATGGAAATCTAAAAGTGCACAGTTGATGGAATGAATCCAATGCCGAGAGTAACTGCAGTGTAAATACGACAACACACATAGACAATAATAAATAAAAATAAATAAGATGGACAATGTGACAATGTAAACAGTACTGTAAACAGTGAAATACCGCACATCAGTGTAAACAGTACTATAAATAGAGAGAACACTGCACATCAATATGAACAGCACTATAAACAGTGCAAATACCAAATAT
>JAPTHA010000018.1:21516792-21529597 GCA_029814585.1 Gymnapogon annona | reverse complement strand
TACATTGTTACATTGTTACTGTCCATCTTATTTATTTCTTATTTATATTGACTGTGTGAATTTTTGTGTCACCTTGCGCTGCAGCAACTCATGGCTTTAGAGTAACTCAGCAATTGTGCACTTTTCTAGCTTCCATTTTTATTTTGGGTTATCAGTTGCCAATATATGACATTTCGTTTTCAGATTCATTGGGTGTGTCTGTGTAATGACAATAAAGGAAGCTTAAGTCTAGTTACTTCTTATAAGTTTGTTGACTTGGCAATTCAAAGCATTTATAATGATGATTTTAGTTTCACAATCTCTGAATATGTAGAAGTAAACAGAAGTTAAACAACATCTAATCAAAATAAATAGACATCAAAGGGGTAGTTATTACAGTGTCATTAAATTTTGGTAATCCTGGGCAATGATTTCAAATGAAAATGATTACTTTATTTAATATTGCAAAATAACTATACATAAACACAACTATTACACTTTTATCAACCAAATCCAGTTTGAAGATTAGAAATAACCTTGAGTCATTGTTTATTCTTCCTCAGAAGTTTGCAAAGGTACATTACATTGTTGATTCACTGCATCGTCGTGATTTTTTTTTTCCACCCCCTCTCCCTTGACACTTTTACTTGGTCTTTTTTCTACAGTACTTGAATAGCACTGAAATATGTTGTTGTAAATCTTCTCCATTTAGAGTCTTCTTCATAGACCTTTGAGTCCTGGCATGGTGGGGATTAGCAAAGACCTAATCAGGAACAACTTGCTCAGAAACCCTGTTTGGTTGGTTAATCTATTAGGTAGGCAGTCCTTCATTATTCAGACTGAATATACATTTCTATAAACTTAGCCTGCTACTCATTAAAAACACTTTCATTTCAGGGACAACATACTTGTTCAGTACATCTCAATCCAAGCAGGAAAAAAATAAAAGTAATGAACCTCCCAAGGAACCTCCTAAGGAACCACCAGAGGAAGATGAAGGTAAGTGTTATGTGCATGGTAATTTATAAATCTTATTAATTATAATTTTCTGTGATCTCTTATGTTTATTTCCAACCTGATGTTGTAAATTGTCCTTGTCAATGATTGCTTATTCAGAGGAGAAGAAACGTCGAGAGCAGGAGGACCAGATGTACCGGGAGCGTCTACGGACCCTCTTTTTCATTGGTCTCATCTTGAGCTTGCTCAACTCCATTAACAACAGCGGTGGTAACATCTCTTGGAATGACTTTGTCAATGAGATGTTGGCCAAGGGAGAAGTGTCGCGTGTTCAGGTCGTTCCTGAGGGTGATATTGTAGAAATTTACCTCCACCCTGGAGCCGTTATCTTTGGAAGGCCTGTATGTTTTACAAACAACATGAAGTCTCTCTAAAGTGTTACATTGTTCTCATTCTGTGTCTTGGGTCTTGTTTCGGCAGAGATTAGCACTTATGTACAGAATGCAAGTTGCTAACATTGACAAATTTGAGGAGAAGCTGAGAGCTGCGGAAGAAGAACTGAACATTGACACAAAGGACAGGATACCAGTGTCCTATAAACGCAGTGGATTCTTTGGAAAGTAAGAACAATACTTTTCTCTCATCTTGTTTTTTCAGACTTGAATTCTGGTTCAGTTGCATGAACATTGATTTTCAGCTGCATTGAACCGAGTCTGATTTACGTCGAGAATGTTTGCAGGCCCACTTATACTCTACTATTATTCATGTTTCAAACAGCATAAAAAGCTTATTATGTTTTGGGAAATTTGGAAGTCAACCTTTTTCCACATGAAGCGGCTTGTGGCTGTGGTTTTATGTGACAAGTACACACAGCTACATGTCATTGGGAATATTAATAGAAGGTTAACTTCCATCCTATATCTAAACACTTATTAAACATTGTTACACCCCAGGCTAGGGGAACTAGGGCATAACATGAAGCTTTGCCCCTTCTCCTTGTGTCTGCGTCCCAAATTACAAAACAAGGTGCAAAACAAAAAGTCAAATTCACTTAATTTATTATAATTAACAAAAGGTGTCAGGGAGCGTTTAGCCAAAACAATAAAATGATTCTAAAACTGAAAATACTCACTCACCTAATTAAACAAAAGACAGTCCCTAAAACTCCCTACCCAAAACAGGAGAAAACAGTGAACAAAAATGGCTTCCCTCCCCTACAAAAACTTACTCTTTACCATTGAATTTACAAATACACCAAACAGACCAATCTATTAATATTTACAAATTAAACACACAGGTCAATCGACTAACACAAAGTTGCATCACACAGAGTCCTAGCTTGCCACAGACTGAAGGAGAACCGGAGGGGGCTACTTGGGCCAATCAGGGTCCTCCTCCTGGAACACAGGCAACCAAACACAAAAAGAAAAACTCCACCCTGTGTCCAGGAGGAGACAGTGCACCAAAGAAAAAACACAAATGACCAAGGGTCATAACAACATTATTACTGTTTCTGTGAATATAGAAAACAGCCACAACAATTTGTGTTTGTAAACATAGCCAGCACCAGTCACTATACATTGTTTACTTTTTCCAATACATTATAAGTCACCTGAATTACTTCTTTTTATTTTTGCAGTGCACTGTATGCTCTGGGGATGGCTGCTATTGGTGTCACAATCCTCTGGTACATCTTTCGTCTTGCTGGAATGGGTGGCAGAGAGGGCGGCTTTAGTGCTTTTGTGAGTGACACATAAGCAAACTGCATTGAACATCTGTTAAACTGATTTTTACTATACAGATTTAATTCTACTTGACAGAATCAATTGAAGATGGCCAAGTTTACGATTGTCGATGGCAAATCGGGAAAAGGCATACGATTTAAAGATGTAGCAGGAATGCATGAAGCTAAAATGGAGGTGAAGGAGTTTGTTGACTACCTCAAGGTAAGTGGTTTCTGTATTAAAACAACATTGAAGTTTTTAGCCCGGTCGAGAGCTTTCAAGGATCCTTTGAACATCATAGTTTTC
This sequence comes from Gymnapogon annona, assembly GCA_029814585.1. Taxonomy (NCBI): domain Eukaryota; kingdom Metazoa; phylum Chordata; class Actinopteri; order Kurtiformes; family Apogonidae; genus Gymnapogon; species Gymnapogon annona. The sequence continues at coordinate 21,526,631 of JAPTHA010000018.1, read as the reverse complement.
ATTACATTAGGTAACTCAGGTTAACAGAGCTTACATTAGCACATTTATAGATTCTTTATTCTTTCTTCACAAATTTCTCCATTGTGGGATCAATAAAGTTGTATCTTATCTTATTTTGTTTTGCCTTATCTTATCTTAGTATGTTATATTATCTTAGTATGTTATCTTATCTTAGTATGTTATATTACTGATCATCCTCATGTGTATGTCAGAATCCAGAACGTTACCTTCAACTAGGAGCAAAAGTTCCCAAGGGTGCTTTGCTACTGGGGCCTCCAGGCTGTGGGAAGACACTTCTGGCTAAGGCGGTCGCCACTGAGGCCCAGGTGCCCTTTCTGGCTATGGCTGGGTCTGAGTTTGTGGAGGTCATTGGAGGTGTGTAAGCACGGTACTGGGTGTTCGCGGATACCTAAAAAGTCTTAAATTTGTTTTTCCAAAATTAAGGCCTTAATTATCCTTAAAAATGACAATTCATCCTTAAATCCACCTTTCAAAGGTCTTAAAAATACCACAAACACAATAAACAGTATCGCCATATTTTCTTACTACGTACACTAAATCTTTGTAAAGAATCTGGTATTTCTGGTGATCTGGTAGAATCTGTGATTACTGCTCTGGGTTTTATCACAAGATTGGAACCCACAATAACTTGATTAGATTGTGGAGGAGAAGGGCTACTGTCAGGTATACACGTTAGCAGCTTGCACTTCAGTTGCTATTGGCAATGCAAGTCATGGAGAAATGTACATTTGATCTCAGCTGGGGGGATAAACTGACACGGTTAACACAGGTTCGAGGAAAGGACTATGAGAGAAAGATTGTCAGATCTTTCAAACTGTTACAAGTTGCCTACGTTCTGCTACGGAGTTGTGATCTTGATGTATGTTATTTTTCAGCATTTTCAGTTCCATTAAATATATGGACAAAACTATTTGCTGTGTGGTCACACTTTTTGCTATCTCGCAGATGAAAGGTCAAATTTTAATTTGTTTAAAGTGGCCTTAAAAAAGGTCTTAAAAGTCTTAAATTTAACTTCCTTTAACCTGCAGATAGCCTGATAGTCCTAACGGTTAACTTGACATAGATTCAAATTGTTGGCTCAATGTGCCACACCTCAGCCTCATTAAGAATATCCAGTCCAATAGAGCAAAATGAAATCAAGAAGAAGATGCCAGACAGAGACATTTAATATCAAAAGACCCAACAATGTGATGGACTGATGGTTTGAAATTGATACAAATAGGTTTTCTTTATATTAGTCAAGGCTGAAAACAATTGTTTGGTAATTTAAATAATATGTAAATGAATGACTATTTTATTTTAATTAGGTAGAAGTGTTGTCAATGGTTTCTAAAAATTAAAATATTCAACCCAGACAAATGTGTATTATGTTACATACTAGTAATAGTTTTTTTTTTTTTTACTGTGGTTGGAGTTTTTCCAGATCTTTATTGTTACATTAACAAAAGATTGATGTGTCATGTTAATATGCAGCCTTGTTGTTGTTGGATTCAATATTAAAGAGTGTGATGTGATCTGTAACTCACAATACTTCAGTTTTTATGTAGCTCCTCCTGTGTTTCTCCTCAGGTCTGGGAGCTGCTAGAGTTCGAAGTCTGTTCAAAGAGGCTCGTGCCCGAGCGCCTTGCATCGTGTACATTGATGAGATCGATGCAGTCGGCAAGAAGCGCTCCACCAACATGTCTGGTTTCTCTAATACAGAGGAAGAGCAGACTCTCAACCAGCTGCTGGTTGAGATGGACGGTGAGTAAGAATTCAGTTTATTATGACGTCCCATCCTCAGAGACAGAATATCTGTTAGAAAAATAAAAATGACTTTGAATCCCCCTCCAAGGAATGGGTACCACAGATCATGTAATCGTCCTGGCCTCCACTAACAGAGCAGATATCTTGGACAATGCTCTGATGAGACCAGGTCGACTGGACAGACACATCTTCATAGATCTGCCCACTCTCCAGGTAGCCTTAATTATTCACCTTGAGTTTCACTGCTGTCTGATGAAACACAGATGCATTGAACAGTAACTGTAGCATTCAGACAGTTCACTGCGTTATTTTACTTCATAATATTTCATTTGATTAATATTTCATCTCAATCACACTCATCTTAATCACATCTTAATTGCACTGATTTGAAGACAACTGATAGATCATCTATAGTTAGAAGAAGTGTTAAATGTGATGTATATTATATTGCAAGTGCATATGTTCCTACACTGGGAAAACTGGGTAGGCATTGTTTTGGGCTGAATTGACTTTTACATTCATGGTCTTTATTTATTTACTTGTGTTTTCAAAGGAGAGGAAGGAAATTTTTGAGCAACATCTGAAGTTCTTGAAACTGAACCAACCGGCCAATTTTTACTCACTGCGTCTGGCTGAACTCACACCGGGCTTCAGTGGTTTGTATTCATACTGTCAACATAAAGAAATACATAAAAATAAGGACATCAAATCAACTTCTGACATTTGTGTTCTTGGGGTCGTATGTCGATGTGCTGTTGTACTTTGTGTCTTCAGGTGCGGACATCGCCAACATCTGTAATGAAGCTGCTCTGCACGCTGCCAGAGAAGGACACAAGCACATACACACTCTGAACTTTGAGTATGCAGTGGAGAGAGTGATAGCAGGTACCGAACAAGCACTTATCGAGTCAAATGTATATTTTTCATTTGTTTTCCTGGCAAATGTGTGCATACTTATGTTTTCAGGAAGCATAAAGAAGAGTAAGATTCTGTCTAAAGAGGAGCAGAGGGTGGTGGCCTTCCACGAGTCTGGACACGCTTTAGTGGGATGGTTACTTGAACACACAGAGGCAGTAATGAAGGTAACTCACCCCAGAATGTCTTTTACCATAAGCATTTTGGAGAAATCACTGATTTATCATGTGGTTGAATGTCTTAGGTGTCAATCGCCCCACGCACTAATGCATCCTTGGGGTTTGCTCAAATCCTGCCTCGCGATCAGTATCTCTTCACTAAGGAGCAGCTGTTTGAGCGGATGTGCATGGCTCTGGGAGGGAGAGCTGCCGAGGCCATCACCTTTAATAAAGTTACAACAGGTACAGTCTATCTACTGCCTCGTGTTGTCTTGTGGAGGATTTATCTACTCAGATGCAGCAGGTGTTTGAACCTGTCGCGAGCTGTATACTCATTCCTCTTCCTCATCAGGAGCTCAGGATGACTTGCGTAAAGTGACGCGAGTGGCTTACTCTATGGTGAAGCAGTACGGCATGTGTGACAGCGTCGGCCAGGTGTCCTTCCCAGAAACTGAGGAACAGGGAGCTATTGGGCGTCGGCCTTTCAGCCAGGGTCTGCAGCACCAGATGGACCATGTAGGTTCAAACAGGATATTTTTTATTAACCCACACGAGAAGAGTCAAGTTAAACAAATTAAATTCATGTGATCATTCTGAAATTCTGACTGTTTTGCTATTTGCTGTTGTTGAGTGTTGCTCCGCATCTGACAATATATGTTTTTCTTTCAGGAGGCTAAGATGTTGATAGCATGGGCCTACAGGCACACAGAGAAGGTCCTTCTGGACAACAAAGACAAACTGACTCTGGTGAGATTGTACATATACATAGAGGAGTATTTAAAGTACAAGTCAGGTGTTACAGATTCACTTCATTCATACTTAAGTTTTATAAAAGCCAGTCTTTCAGATTCTTTGTGTGTGGGACAGTTATGTCAAATAAAAGAGCAGAATCTAATATACCCATCATCATATTGTATAAAACAGACATAATACTATGTTCCGACAGTATAACCAACCATAGCTCGAACAACAACTAACCATGGTCTTGAACACAAGTATCAACACATGGCCCACTAAACGGTCCAATCTGGAAGAATTTGTGAAGTGCAAAAATTACACTGAATATTAACAAGGGTGTCACAATCCTTGTAGTTCAGGTTCCTCATAGAGACCAATTGAATCACAAGTAGTCCTATTGTTTTTCTGCTGGAGGTAACACCCCACTTCAAAGATGATTTAGTTCTACATAGCAATGTGATTATAAGGTTGTTGTATACCAAAATTACTAATATCTCTCAAAATAGTGAGAGATACTTATTGACTTGCCGTTTTCATTTGTTTCTTCCTTTATCAAAAATACATAAGTATTAAATACTGCGGCAGTCATCCCTTGCCGGATTTGACGGCATGACTGATGTGACGCCCAAGACAGATGCACACCCACTCACATACACAGAGTCTACTTCCCCTTTTTAATACAAATAACGTGCTGAAGAGAATATGTTGATGAATAAAAAAGTAATTCTATACATTACATTCATACATGTCTATCCTTAAAGATCCAAGTCTACATTCATTTACATTTAAAAAATAAAAATTACATATATCTGGAAACTGTCTTCAAACTAACCCTGCAGATGTACAGAGAACCCGCTCCCTAAAAGTCAAATTAGTTTTCACAGTAGATTCTAGTGTTAGGTTCAGTGGGGTCTATTCTTAGATGTGGAAGTCGATTCCAGTGGACGTTTCCTGAGATCGTTTTCAATGCAGCTGTCATACTTGTATCCACTGTTCTCATATCTTTTCCCCAGTAAGAAAGGAGTGCTATGGAGACATAAGATCATAGTCCTCTACATGTCTATTCCTGTGCTTCCAGTTGGCCAACGCCCTGTTGGAGCGAGAAGTGGTGAACTACGAAGACATCGAAGCCTTGCTGGGTCCACCACCCCACGGGCCCAAGAAGATGATCGTCCCACAGAGTTGGCTGGAGGCTGAGAGAGACAAACAGGACACGGGAGAGGACGAACCACAGCCCCCTCCTCGCAAAGGAACAGAAGATGACATCAATCCGCAGCTGGTTTGATCTCGGAGTGGGTGTTAACGCTTTCATGTGCGTGTGTGTGTGAATTGTGAAAAACTGTGATTCCTTACTTTAAAGCTTTGCAGGTTTGAAAGTGATTTGTCAATTTGCAGAAAATGCTCACACTGATGCAGGAGTTGAATAGAGTTTTGCACTTGTCCGCTCACCTGCTGTGAACCAGGCTCGAACAAGTCAGTGCAGCTTTCATCACACCGAGAGGATAAGTGATTTAGGAAGTCATTTTTCCCTTGTGCTTATTGCATAGCCACATAATGATCCAATGAAAGCTCCAATAAAAGACTCTTTAAACCGGATGGAGTGCAGATAGTCTGGAAAAGGCCTCTAATTGTCACGCTCAACACGTGAAGCCAACAATTAAGTGCTCTGCTTTCGAATTCCCCAATACCATGTAATGATAGCTCAGCTTAACGCGGGATCATTTGACGGAGACACGGAATAAACAGGTTTGAGGATGTTTCTGTTTTATCATGGAAAAAAAGGCAACTTTGCAAGTACGTTCTCCTTCCATTTCTGATTCTAGGTTTATGGAAATGTTAGAAAAACTTCAGATTCGTGATGACATACTGAGTTATTCAGGAGACTTCCTTTAGACTCGATCTACAGTGTTCCTAGCTTTAATCATTTTGCCGTTGAACACTCTGGACATGTACCATTAATAAGGTTTCATATATGATCTTAATGGAGTCGTGTTGTTGGTAAAAGTCTGGCTGTTTGAGTTGATGTCACAGAAATAATAGTGAGTGGTTTTATGACTTTCTTTTAGTATTTTGATTATGTTCATTTTCCTTCAAATCCACCTAGCAATAAAATATAGCAGCTACAGTATTTGTTTCCAAATGCACTGCCCTCTTCTCAATGATTCTGTGAAGATGGAACAATCTGAGGCTGTGTTTATTTGGCTATCTCTCTTGTTATAATACCTCAATAAAGGTTATAGTAATTAATTCATGTGCATTTCAAGGTATTTCAAAGTGTAAACATAGGGGTGTTTAAAGATGCAATATCAAAATGAACAATACGCACACTACATAAAAGATTTATATTTATTCGGTAGACGCAAGTAAAATCTGAAATGCAAACAAAAAGGACATCACCTCCAAACTGATCACAGAGTACTCACTGCCTGCCGCATTGCGATTGTCGCATTATTGAGTAACGTTTTGTGTTGCTTGGTATGGCTTCACAAAAAAAAGATTCAAAGATACTGGAATGGAGGAATCACAAGAAAAACAGAAGAAAATCGATATCAAAGTAAATTATAAAATAACTGCTGGTGTAAAAAAAAAAAAAAAAACATTTCAAGGATTTTCTTTCTATCCCAGACTTGTGTGTATCAATTCTGAGCAAATCAAGTCTGAAGATACACACAGTGACCAAACGTGGGTCGTCAGGGTTTGTCTCACAGCATGCACAGCTCCTGTCTTTATGGGCCATCACTTCAACACTTCACCTTTACACTAAACAGTTAAAGAAGTCACTAGTGTTTTATCAGTCGTGTCCAAACAATCCTTGATATAACCTTAGGCGCAGTAGATTTAAAACCCGCCGATCCTCAGCCCATTTCCCACCAGGCCCTGCATTACAATGTCATCACATGTCCAGACAAAACGCCCCCAAGGCTAAATGTGTGTCTCTAAACTGGTGGCGATTCACACAGGGCTTGGATTCTTCTTCTACTTTTGTACTTTAACGTGGTTCATACATGTTGGCCAGTTTCTGAAAGCGTGGTCCCCAGTCGTTGAGGTAGTCGTAGTCCTGGTCTTCGTCAGAGCTGCCTGAGGCGATGGAGCTGAGGCTGCCGGCCACAGAACCCTCCCCCTCATAGTCGTAGATCAGAGCCGTGTCGTACGGGGGCACGTTAGGGTCGTGGTCTGCTGCCTCCAGACCCTGATGGGGGGGAAAGAAGATGCTTAACATGATAAAAACCAGGATGAACATAAAAGCGATTATTTATGTTCCACACTATGGGCCCAACACACGAATGACTTTGTGAATTCTGTTTCTTTTACTATGTTCTTTCATTCAGTGTTTTTTTTTTTCATCGACTAAACTTTAATGCTAATAAATAACAAACTAAAACCAAATGAGTAAAACAGACTAAATGAAAACTTGTAATTTGTGTAAAATAAAGGGTACTATAACTAAACTAACCAAAAATGAACCAAACTGAAGAATTAAGAAAAAGTGCAAACAAATTGGATTTTTAATTAATGAGTTACTACTTTATTATATAATCAAAGGTTTTTACTGGCAAAGCTCTTTCAAATGATAGAAAAAAGAAATAGACTAACTCTATTTATATTGACTTATTTCCAGCCTGTGTTTTGATGCCTGCTCTCCCCTTATGAACCAACACTTACATCGTTGATGTAGTCTTCGATGTCAGTGGGGTCTGCGGGGGGTCTCCGTGGGTAGGTGGGTGAAGGCAAGTTATGGGGGGCATCCTTCCTGAGTGGCTGCTTTCCCCGAGGATGTCCAGACACGGGGCAGTAGGAGCCGGGGGTCGAAGGGGCGTCATGTGGATTCCACAACATGTCGATGTTAAATGCGTTCTGTGAGTGAGACGAACAATGAAGTCACTCTGAATCATCACAATGAAAGGTCACAACCCATCATTACCTTCAAGACCCACAAACCCTCCTCCTCCTGTTGTTGGGATCTTACCTCGTCCTCCTCTCCTCCTCCTTGCTCATCATAGTTGAGGACGTTGTCTCGTATGTCGTCTTCTGAGTCTCCCACTAGGAGACCCGTTCCCTTCTTAATATGATGGCGTCTTCCGCAGGAGGTCACAGCCACAGCCAGGAGGAGCAGCACTGCAAACACACACACACACTATGATCCTGTTATTGTGTTCATAAGAGTAACTGTGAATGCATGTTGTACTATACCCAAATCGCAGTGTACACACACATTTGTTGGTTCTACATCCAATATTATCAGTAGTGTTTTAAATAGGTGAAATAATCCACAAGTGCATGACTCTTACACAGCAGAAGAGCGATGCTGGCCATGATGATGATGAGTGCGATGAAGCTGATTCCCACACTGGAGCCAAATATTGCTGCCGCCTCAGACTTACAGTCTCCATAGGAGTCACAGATGCACACAGTGATGTTGGCCTGCGCATAAGCACTGAGCACTGGACTCCCAGAGTCCGACACCAACATGGTGACTGCGTACTCTCCGACCTCCAGCTCTACCACTGGCTGAAGCAGTGCATGAGTGCCTGAAGAGTAGAGCAAATGGGAGGTGTTAGCACAGTCTTTTATACACCTCTTAGTGTGTTGCTTTGTACGTAAGTGCAGAACTGTCACAGAGGTAAAAATAAATAAAAAGTTGTGTTACTCGTTTGAACAACATAGTTTTTTCATTTGAACGAGAACATTCTAGCGGTTTAGTTTTTTGCGGAGGGGTTAGGGGGTCTGAGACATCAGCAGGAACAGTTTATTGTATTTCTGACATTTTCATCCCTGTACATGTCCTAAATTATGCCGTGCGTAAAAGCGTAAATGCTCCGGGGCTGATACAGACTGTGATTGACAGTCTGACATAAATGCTGCGCTTGAATGAACACACTGCACCATTTTAATGTCCAATCATAGACCCTAAATGCAGATGGTAGTCTACAGACATGTAGCTATGATACAAGGATAGGACCAAATCCATTATAAAGGCCCAATGTGTTCATCCAAGCGCAGAATTAATGTCTGAAGGACTGTCAATCACAGTCTGTAGCCGCCCCGGAGTGTTTGCGCATTTACACACAGCCCTGCACAGGGATGAAAATATTACAAATACATGGACACCGTGTCTAAACCAACTTCTCTTCCTCCCCTCTGTGGCAGTTCTGTGCTTCCATACTCGTTTAATTTCTTCTCACTGTTGACTTGAATGACAGTCCAGTTGGTCGATATGTCGTCAGGTATTTCAAAGGTGAAGGGCGCAGCATGTGGAGGAAGGTCTTTGTCTACCGCAGACACAATTAGACCAGAGTTTTTCTGCGCGGCGTCTCTGCATACGGTGCCACTCAGCGGGTAGAGGATAGGGGGGAAGTCATTGGTTTCCTTCAGTGTGATTTCCAGCGTGGCCGTGGAGGACACACCACCAGCGTCTACACAGCATCACAGCAAGGTCACATTCAAGACAAACGGGCAGGAAAAGGGTTTTAATTACACAGGTGATGTCTAATTCTTCTCAGGTTATATAAGTGTATCTAATCTAAACTAAAGTACATGCGTCCAGCGACTTCAAAATTCCAGTCTTGACCAGGAGTGTCGAACTGATTTCAGGTCCAGTTGGATCTGAACTAAAACAACACCATAATAACCTGTAAATGATGACACCTCCATGTGACCCTGTGACTGAAATAAGTGTGACCCTCCCCTCGACCATTAAGGCCTTCTAGATTTTGCCAGTTTGGAACCTTAAAGTATAAAAAAAAAACAAAACTGACGTTGTAATGCTGTAATGACATTCATGTATCTTTGTTGTAAAAGGACATTTTGTTTTTCTCTTCAAGTATATGATCACATACAGGCAGATTTATTTTCTAACGCTATCAAAGTAGTTTGATAATTCCAGCTGGATAGCTCAGCTGCTGCATGTGGGGACCTGGGTTCGATACCCAGGATGAGCGTCCAGTGGGTTGTGTCAGGAAGGGCATCTGACCCAAAAACTCCTGCCAAATCAAATATGAGAATTGGATTCGCTGTGGCTACCCCGGAAGGGAAAAAGGTGAAAGAAATCATCATCATCAAAGTAGTTTGATAAAGGGGTTATTAACCTTTATTTTACCAGGTAAGTCCACTGAGAACAAGTTCTCATTTGCAGGGACGACCTGGGGACAAGGTAGGTGAAGTGTCTTGCCCAGGATACAACGGCACATGATCAGGAGAGAGCAGGAATCAAACCACCAACCCTTCGGTTACCAGACGACCTGCTCTACCACCTGAGCCACA
>JAPTHA010000018.1:21500214-21513460 GCA_029814585.1 Gymnapogon annona | reverse complement strand
CTCCCAAAGAGAACCTCAGCATCTTCATCTCTGCTCCCTCCAGCTCTGCCTCCTGTCTTTTCCTGTGTCTTTAGTCCATACAACATGGCTGGACTCACCACAGTTTTATACACGTTTCGTTTCATTTTATCTAACACTTTTCTACCACACATCCCACCTGACACTTTTCTCTACCCGTTCCATCCTGCCTACGCACGCTTCTTCACCTCTTTTCCACACTTTCCATTGTTCTGGACTGTTGACCCTAAGTACTTAAAATCCTGCACCTTTATCTCTTCTTCCTGTAACGTCACTCTTCCACTTGGGTTCATCTCATTCACACACATACTCTCTTACTATGGTTAATCTTCATTCTCCTCCTTTCCAGGGCAAACCTCCACCTCTCAAGCTTCTCTTCTACCTGTCCCCTGCTCTAACTACACATCACAATGTCATCCGCAAACCTCATAGTCCATGAAGATTCCTGTCTAACCTCGTCTGTCAGTCAGTCCATCATAACAAACAAGAAGGGGCTCAGAGCTGATCCCTGGTGCAGTATCACCTCTACCTTGAACTCCTCTGTAACACCTACAGCACACTTGGCCACAGTCTTACAGTCCTCATACATGCCCTCTAACATACTTCTCTGTCACTCCAGACTTCCTCATACAATACCACAGTTCCTCTCTGGCACCCTGTCATAAGCTTTCTCCAGATCTACAAAAACACAATCCAGCTCCATCTGACCTTCTCTGTACTTCTCTATCAACATCCTCAAAGCAAATACTCTTTAGTACTCTTTCTTGGCATGAAACCATACTGCTGTTCACAGATGCTAACTTCTGTCCTAGTAGCTTCGACTACTCTTTCCCATAACCTTCACTGTATGCCTCATCAGCTTTAATACTCTAGTTACCACAACTCTGCACATCTCCCTTGTTCTTAAAATGGGCACCAGCACACTTCTCCTCCATTCCTCAGGCATTTTTACAGCCGAGTAAACAATATACAAAAGTGTCTTATTTTATCAATGGCAATACAATAGATCAGCAACTGAGGTACTTACTGCATTATTTAGGCATATGACAAGTCAGTGTTCAATTAGGTATCAATTCAAGTGTGAATGTTCCACAAATTTTTTTTTATAAAAATGAGGCAAAACCCATCCCAATTTTTAGATATTTTGTACTTAAGAATATGATCTTTCCAAAAATTCAAATTTCAGATTGGTATCTGGTATCATTTTTTTGATACAAGGCCTCAAATATTGGCCAAAATGTGTTGTTTCCCATTTTCTCACCTTAATATCTCACAATCCATTATACATATGTACCTGATATTGCAGAATATTGAAGACATGGTCCATGTCAAAACATCTATAAAGTTTGAAGGTCATACAATGCAAATGAGGGATTCTGTGGATATTTAAAGGCCATTCACAAGGTCAAATTTTCGAAGGATTTCAGAAAGCCAGTATTAGGTTGGAAATTGAAATACAATCCTGTGAACTGACAGACAATGTGCCAAGGACTAGAACTCTCAGTCCATAACATTTCATGGACCTGGCACTCATAGTTCTTGAGTTTTCAAGTTAAAAAGGGTCAGTCAGATGGTAACGTTGAAAATCGCTTAAAAGACTAGCTGACTTTACTTCAATTAGGGTTTTTTGTGAGAAAATTACGCAATGTAGAGCTCTGAAATTTTGGATGTTGTCTAACAAAAATATTCCCCATCACATATATATTTTTAGACAAATCTAAGGAGGTCAGATGGGGAACTTTTCCAGAATTTGATGATTCCAGCTGGAAAGACTCATCTATAACATGTAGGATGCTGTCCCTCGAGGACGGGAGACCCCCCCCACTCCCGCAATTGTGATTCTGGATGTAAACATGCTAAAACCAGACTCTAATTTATGATGCACCTCCAAGCATCACAGCCACCTGCTCCCCGCTGGTGTCACTCCCACACGTACCTGGACCACGGTCAGAACACCCTGGTTGGTGAACGGATCTGTACTGATTGCAAACTTTCTCTGGGGGTCATTGACTATGGAATATTTCGCCTCCCAGTTTCCTGTTCCTCGATCGTCTTTGTCTGTCACGTTGACACGTCCGATCTCATAGTCCTGCCTGTTTTCCACTGCCATCACACGGTACTACACACACACACAGAACAAATTAAATACAGAGTTTGATAATGAATATGGCACTATTGGTGATGTGTTTGACTTCGTGACTACACGTTGAGTTGCGGTCGACACCCACCTGTTCTGGGCTGAACTGAGGAGCGTTATTGTTGATGTCAGACACATGAATGACTGCCACACCTTCACTTGTCAGGCCCATACCTGACATATCAGCCACCTGTAGCTTTAACCTGAAACTCTTCACAACCTGGTGAAAAAAATAGTGCTTTAAAGAAATGAAACAATATCTTTGATTCAATCAATTGTTAAAAGAAAATGAAAATCAGAGCTCTTTCTGATCTGCTTAGAGTAGGGGTGCTCACACTTGTTCAGCATGAGAGCTACTTTCAAAATGACCAAGTCAAAATTATCTACCTACTATAAAATTGCAAAATATATGTTTATTTATAAATATATTGACAGTTATTTCTACGAATCATATATGTTAGTGGACCTTGCATAACTGCATGAACCCATATTGCTCAATGTAACTGTGTAAATTTTTTGTCATTACCTTACTCTGATGCGCTGGTGCGCCTTATGTGTGATTGGATTGGATTGGAATATGCAAATTGGATTGGCTGTGCTGACCCCGGAAGGGAAAAAGGGACTTTGGAAGAAATATAGGTAATTCTATGGAGTCTTACCTAGATCCATTAGAAAAAAAATTAAATGTGTTTTATGTATTTTTTTACAATGCATGCATGCACTTGTCACAGAAATAGCTGATATCCTTCAAGGCCTCAGCATACATTCATAATTCTGGACTGTGATGAAAGGTGAGACTCAGAGCGATTCATTTACATGCAATAAATCAAACTCTGTATGATGATGATGATTTCTTTTGGCTTTATCCCTTCCGGGGAAGCCACAGTGTATCCAATTTGCTTATTTGATTTTGGCATGACTTTTTACGCCAGATGCCCTTCCTGACACAACCCACTGGACACTCTTACCGGGCATTGAACCCGGTATCCCCTATGCACCAGCCCGGTGCCTTACCAACTGCACTATCCAGCTACTTTGGATATATGTATATATGGGTAAAATGTTACTGATGTATAAGTGTGAAGCACTTTACAACTAAAAAGGAGCCAAACAAGTTGAATGTCCTAAGTTACTATTTAAAGCATGTCCCTGTTTGTGAGACTAATGTTAAAATAATGATGATTCATGGACAGTTCATGTGTGAGAGTCTTGAATGAAATATAAACCTGTATGTTTTCTTTAATGATTTACACCATGTTGAGGGGGAAAGGTTTCAGCCGTACCTCTCGGTCCAGGCCAACATCTCTGGTGTAAATGGCTCCAGTCTGGTTGTTGATGCCAAACATCGTTTTGGTGACAGCATCAGCAGGGACGCTCTCCTGGGAGATGATGGAATAGCTCAAAGCAGCATTCTCTGTCATTGGATCGTCTGCATCCCTGGCCAACACAGACATCACTGATGTGCCTGTCAAAGATATTGATCAGCTTCAGACAGATGCAAAAACCAGTGTGTTAGATAAGTATGGTGGCCCCTGAGGTTTAGAAGACCAAACTTTTCAATATAGTCTCATCTTTTTGGGTATTACATATTATAATGCGTGAAAGGTTGGGTGTGTCTCAGGACTGCTGTGTAAATATGCAAAAACTGCAGAAATTCACTGAAAATGTTTTTCAAAGTTAGAATTAGTATTAGAATTTATTGTAGGACTCAGTAGTGCTGCCCGGTGATAAATGTTTTGCCAGTGTGAGTCCAAACTACGCAATGCCTCTTAAATTCACTTTAACTCTACTGATTAATAAGCCGCTACAAAAACATAAAACAGTTTCGTTTCATTTTGAAACTCTTTCAGAAAATAATTAAAAATTAAATATGAAGAAGAATAGGAAAACAAGTCATGACAAGGTTGTGTAAATATGCATGTACCAGGAACTGAGAACTCGGAGACGGTGCCCTCAAACTGTTTCTGGGTGAAAGCAGGTCTGTTATCGTTCTGATCCAGGACCACTATCTCTATGGTGGTGGGATTTTCAAGTCTCTCTCCACTGGGGGACAACGCAAAGGCTTTAAGCTACACACACACAAACACACACACACACACACACACACAAAACAGCAGACAAGTGTTTGTTATTAAAATGGACTTTTCAGAGATGGTTGTTTCTATTCAGTACAACAAATGATATACATCGCAATAAGCAAATATCCACCAGGTCACTCAGAGTTACTGTGGGTATTTGAAGCATCTGTGCGTAACATATGTTCGAAATGTCAGAGAGAAATGTGCAGGATGTTTGGTTCACTTTCATGGGTTACATCACCAGTCATCTGGTCTGAAACATCCTGGAGTCTGTCCCTGGATGCCCATAAAGGTCCTTGGAAAATGACCTCTGGCTATTTGCTCTAGTGTCTGACGCACTGATGTATGCGAAGAGACGAAAACAAGAACCTACACTTTGAAATACGTGTCTCTGAGTGCACTCTGGGATGTTCTGCCTCTGTTTGATTGTGTTATAAAACTCTGATCTATAAGCGCCTTCTTACAGTGAAGCTGTTTTGTTTCTCTCTGTCCAGCGGTCGTTTGCTCCTGATCACTCCCGTTTTATCGTCGATCTCAAACAGGTTCTTGGGCTCTTGGTCCACACCTGGTCCTTCCAACTTGTAGATCACCTCACCTGTAAAGATTTTGTCCGATTTGATCTGGACAGAGAGAAGGAGGGAAAGGTTGGGGATTATCAAAACCTCATGGGAGGGTGGAGGTGCGGGTGTGGGGGGCTGGGGGGCAGAAATGCAAACCACATGTTGTAATTCCAGATGTGAGTATGTTGACAGTCGGGGACCTTGAGACTGACTGTTTAAACTCAGAGAGGCCTTTGACTTAAGGCAGGAAGTGACTTTTTTTTTTAAACAAATAATAGCAGGTAGCCAATGTTTTCTGCATTTCACCTCTCTATTTGTGACATATGGTCTTTTGTGCACATTTGTCACTACTGCACGTACAAAAGGCAATGGTTCAACACCGCGAATGGTACAATATATCCACGTAAGAGTCGCCTGTTGCAGCCTGAACACAACATTTACATTTCATGTCCTCGATTGTGATGAAGAATTGCGATGAGAGCAGCTTGGTTTTGTACTGCACATATGTTTGACTTTATGCCCATGATTTACATCTTACATACACGGCAGATATTTATGAAGTTATGCATTCCGATGTTTGTCATTTGCTGTCTTTCACCTGGACTAGGTCTTCAGGGACCTGCTTGCTGTTTTCCAGGACTCTGATGGGTGGGATGATCCAGTCTCTTTTCACCCTCACTATTCCACTGCTGGGTTTCCGCCAGGGGTAAACAGTCTGAAGTTGCAGCCCACCGTCCTTCTGATGGGTTTCAGCAGAGCTCCATACCTGAGGAGGACAACTTCAGCATGAGACTCACAAGGAACTCACAAAGACAGAAAGATAGAAAATTACAGACACGGACAGTAGACGGACAGTAGACTGTCTTTTTCAGAGGCAAGAGAACTTAAACAAGATGATGAAATAGAACCACCTCATAACCACTTATAGAAACGACAATTACACTGGATTCCAAAAATACATTTTTTGCAAGTTTTTTTTAACTGAATTATGACCATTTTGCACCACTAAATCAAAAAATTACATCTATTTTTCTCAATCAGGTCAGGTTTCTTTGCTAATTTGATTTTTTTTTAAATTGATCTTCTTACAAAATAATTTAATTTTTGAGACATCATGTGATTTTTTTTATATAGTTCTCACCCAAAGTAGGTTTTAAGAGACAAAAAAATCATTTTCTAACAGGATGTATTTATTAAGTGTTTATTAAGTATTTATTAAGTGTGCCGGCTGGATAACTCAGTTGTTAAGGCATCGGGCTGGTGCATAGGTGACCTGGGTTCGATTCCCGGTACGAGTGTTCAATGGGTTGTGTCAGGAAGGGCATCTGACATAAAAACTCCTGTCGAATCAAATATGTGAATTGGATTCACTGTGGCGACCCCAGAAGGGAAAAGCCAAAAAAAATTCTCATTAAGTATTTATTAAGTGCA
This sequence comes from Gymnapogon annona, assembly GCA_029814585.1. Lineage (NCBI taxonomy): Eukaryota > Metazoa > Chordata > Actinopteri > Kurtiformes > Apogonidae > Gymnapogon > Gymnapogon annona. The sequence continues at coordinate 21,507,236 of JAPTHA010000018.1, read as the reverse complement.
AGCACACTTTATGTGACTTAATTCCTGCTCGGTACAATGGTGTATTCGTATCCGTAGAAGGAGCGGAATACGTCAGGCTTATTTTTGCAAGATCTTCTAGTCAAAGCCATTTCATTCACCTGCAATATTTAAAAAAAACTGGCAAAAGTAAAATCTTCAGTATTTGTATTTGAGAATTTTGTATCATATGAGATGAAAATGCCCATAAATGTAAGCAAGAATGTTAAAAAGTAACTAAAATGTACCATAGTTCATAAAGTTGACCTGACTGAGCAAAACCAATGCGATTTTTGGATTAATCACTAAAAGTATCCTAAATCAGCACAAAAAACTTAAACAATAAATTTAATTTAAAAAAAAGGTCCAGTGCTTATGAGAAATAGAAAAGTTTTCAATTTTTCATTTTTGTACACAAAGAACATGAGGTCAACGACAGCATAAAAAACCCCCAGCACGAATAAAAGAGAATAAAGGACTCGACTCAGTGTTCATTTCCCATCTCTTGTACTTCTTCCACTGCTGTTTCTTTAGCTGGAGCATGTACTGTATGTCATCTTTTCCATGAGATGTATATAAATGACAGTCCTTATAAAGCAGCCCATGGCAGTTGTGGAAGAGTTCTCTTAAGACAAGGTTTGATGATAGTCCTTTTCTTATAACCTCTGGAAAAGTACACGTCACCTTTACAAAGATCATCAGGAATTGACACCAAAAGGAAAGGAAAAAAAAGGAAAAAGGATAAAGGAAGTCTAAGTCTAAGTCTAAAAGACAGATCAATTTTAAAGACCAAAATCTTACTCAATAAAATGGAAGAGTTGGTGTTCACACACGTGCTGCATTAAAATAAGAAGCTACAGAAATGTCAAAGTGAAGATGAATAGCCATGAAATACCACCGTCTATCCGAGAGCTACAGGAAAACATACTGGATGAAGGTTTTGACAAACCATGGCAAATTTTGGAATGTTTTATAATCCAAACCAGCAGTTCATGGAACAAGAGCTAAAACAAAGGCCTCTTCGATCATCTGTTCATCCATCATCAGCTCAGGTATCATGACATCTCACTGGAAGGGTTTTAAACCAGCATAATGAGGAACCATTTTGAAAACATTTGTAGAATAGAAATGTCTGCAAAATTGCATTTCCTGTCACAGATTTCTGAACATTTGGCTTCTGCTACGTCTATTATTGTATTTGATACATACTGGAGTTAGATATTTGAAAACAGTGAATGTAACACAAACTGTAGACATCATTAAGCATTACATACTTTTACAGAGGCGGGACAGAAATCTTGTAAACCACTGTTTTACTGCTTAGATTTGACTGAACGTATGAAAGTGGAAATAAGCTGCCAAACTGCTGTAACATAACATGACTCTGTGGTTTGAGTTACTTCCTGTCTTTCCCAATTTTTTCAGTCACTTGTCACACGCACACAGGAAGCCAGGAAGGCAGCTCACAGAAAATCTAAATTTTCTCATGAAAGATACAAATTATGTCATAATATAAAGTTGCAGCTGCTAAACTCCATGTCAGGAGTCATTGCTGTAGCATTCCCCACAGGCAGATGGGGGGGGGGGGGGGCTTTATGTCAAAAGCAGGCAGCACTGGGCCTGTCTCTAATGTGGAATCTGTGGGATTGCGTGGGGCAGAGGGGACCCAGGACCACCGCCTCAGGTTTCACATGCTAATACGCGCCTTTGTCGGCTTACTTTGATCTGGGTGCAAATTAATCTCAGGACGGGGAAACACAAACACTCATGTTCATTTCACAAGCCGTCACACAAATACACCCACGCACGCACGCACGCACACAACTCACATGTGAGAAACACACTCGCACAACAGCTGTCGTCTATGGATTTAGACCCTGTGCTTTCCCACCCGCATTCCCGCTCTCACACTCACAAATTCCCCCTTATGCTCAGCCCTGCACCTGACTGGGAGTTTGGGGTCACCTTACGGATCTGCTGTGCTGTAGGAATTCCATAGATACACCATCGCTCACACACGGCGTGACATACTGTACATGCACGCACATCAACAGAACACCCACGCATACACACACACACATACGTATACACATTTCATTAGGATGCTTCCTTCTTTCGTTTCCTGCCGGGAATTAAATGGATTCAGCATATTTTCCCATATGTTTAACAACCCACAATGAATCTATAAAGACAGGATGTACGGATGTGCCAAAACCCTCTATCTATATTTGTCTCTCTTTTCACTTACTGAATAGTGATGAATGAACTGTTTCATGGACTTGAACATAGCACAGATTGTTAAAGTTGCCGCTCCATCACTGTTCTACATAAAGTCAAATTTACATCGCAGAGTCACGCTCAGTTTTGAGGAAACATCTCCTCAAATTCTTCCACACCGTATAAAACACTGAAAGCTTTGTCAGGCTTAAGGAAGTCATCACGGGAACGTCATGGCTATCATTATTCTAATTTCATTTATATGCCTGAGAAACATGAAGTAAAATACTGCATGACAAAAGGAAAACGCAGAGTATGAGAGAGGATGATGTTTATGAGGAGGGGATTTCCACTGAAAGGTGCCATTAAACTGCATCATAGGAATTCTGGGACACACATAATGTCTACTGGTAATATTATAAATTCCCCCTAAAATCCCCAAACAGTTCACCTGCTTATTGCGCCCACAATACATTATGTAACGTCGAATTAGAGATCCCTCAGTTAAAACAATAATAAGACCCATAATGTGAAGAACATTGTTAAATAGCATACAATCATTGTTCACAGATAAAACAATATAAATCCAGTCTAATAGAAGAGCTTTAATGTTTTACAGCTTTACAGTAAATAGCAACTCCTGGTGAAAATGGTATAATGTCATTGACAAGTGAAAAAACTATGCAATTTCTTTGGATTTCTCTACTTTTTCATTGTTGGAACATTTTATACAATGAACATACACAAATCATCCAGATATGCAATGTCAGCTTTGTCATATTAATGTATTTTAATATCATAGATGTTGAAATATGAAATGAAGTTGAACTGAGACGGTGCAGCCAAGATATTGGGATAATGGTAAATACAATTGTGAATTATTCTATGTATGTTCATTGGTATGTTTGGTTATTGCAGTGGTTCATGTTTGTGTTTGTGTACATATGTATAGATACAGTATATAATACACTAGATGTTTGTTTATTGCTGTGGTTCATGTTTGTATGTGTTGTATGCATAGATGTATGTTTGTTTATTGTTGTGGTTCATGTTTGTGTGTGTGTGTAAGTATACATGTATGTTTGTTTATTGTTGTGGTTCATGTTTGTGTGTGTGTATGTATAGATGCATTTTTGTTTATTGTTGTGGTTCATATTTTTGTGTGTGTGTATGTTTATAGGTAATGGGTTATTGTTGTGGTTCATATTTTTTGTGTGTATGTATATAGGTATGTTTGTTTATTGCTGTGGTTTATGTTTGTGTAGATGTGTGTATAAATGTATGTATGTTTATTAGTGTGGTTCATGTTTGTGTGTATATATGTATTGATGTTTGTTTTGCTGCTTTGCCAAAGAAATTTCTCCTTGCGAGACATTAAAGGTCCATCGCATTGTATAGTGTACTGTATTATTCGGTTGATACCTTATTTTGTTAAAGGTCTGAAGACCCATCCCAGTCTTCAGGGTGTGTGTGATCTCTGTGATCCTCTTTCTGGCAGAACTGCAGGACACTACAGGGTGGAATGGCAGCCATGGGTGGCATGTGCAAGCCGAGTCAGAGAGGGCAGGCTAATCTTAGACTGCTCCATATTCTCCACTGCTGCCTATTTAACTTCTGTAGTCATCATCATATACACATTCAGGGATGTTTACACTCACATTACAGTGGTGTATGCCTCACACAAATCCATCTTAATAGCCCACTTCCACACATAAGATTTCTGCATACCACCTGCATACTGTGGCAGAGCACGTGTCAATTCCAACTTCAAAAACCAGTGATCGCAGTTGCCTTTCCCAACATAGCACTTTCTACATTTGCCTAACAGGAGAATTCAGACATCAACAAGGTTTCAAACACCTCCATCTGTCCCACAGTAACACCCGGAAAAAGCCAAGAAAAAAACAAACTACTTCTCCCAGTCAGCTACTAAGTCATAAGTGTTACTCCCTACACTGTCTCTTTGCCTGAACTTCAAATGAGACAACGCTAGAACACCACGGCTCCACCAAGAATCGGCCTCCAATCTGAATGTTTTTACCAGACAAGGATGCGGTAACACGTAAGTGTCATGTTACCAATTAGAGCAATGAGTGGCCGTTGTGACAGGCTGAGCGCTGACACCACATACAGATTAACTGTTTTCAGAGCTTTTCCCAGATACTTTTACAGCATGGCCTTTGACCTCAGGCCCTCACAGAAGTATGGCCAGCTTGTTGAGATGATATGGCCCAACAGCAGAGGCTGTTTAGCACTCATGCAGACAGCTGTTTACTTAGTTTGAGCAGGTTAAGGTTTTGCCTCTGATGTGAGCTGCAGAGTTAAGTGACCTTTGTGTACTGATGTTCTTCTACATTTTAAAAGCAAACATTAGATATTTCTTGTTCCACTGATTTGCATCTCTAGTAGGGATAGAGATTTGAAGTAAATCCAAGCCCAAACCATAACAAACAACACCAAACAAAAGCAGTGGATGAACATTGGAACACTTCATAGACTTAAAGTAGCATACGACTTTCATGACAATCGTTTTTTTTTTTTAATTTGTAAAACCCCATTATCTCCTCATTATTACTAATCCATGAGTCTTTCTGTTCTCATGCACCTGAATCACTTCCCTCACAGCGAACAACTTCAAAGATGACTCCATCTGTTTGTTTACATAAACTTAAATGGCCTTCATGGAAATTTGGTCCCAAAGTGAAATCGATTTCTCACAGATTTGGCAAGAAAACAAATCCGATCACTACATGGGGAACTTATCCAGTCCACCAGGACTATTTTAAAGAATGACAATAGTCAGTGGATGGCGGTAAAGGTGAGACATGACTTCAGCACTTATGAATTCACTACAGCGTTGAATTCCAAATCCCAAAATGCACTTTGTGACAAATTTTCTGAAAAGAGTGACTTTGTGATTAGTTATGGAAGCAAGAAGGCTTCATAAAAACAAACTCCACATCTTTATGATGTAAAACTTAAATCTATTGACTCCGTATTCAGCTTGTTTATATAACTGATTGACAATGTATGCACGTCTCGTATCTCTAGTTTTCGTGGATTTTAGTGCTCAGGACTGGACAGTGTATTGATTTAACACAGTGATTGAGATTTATATTTCTGAAAACTATGAAAAGCTGCAAACTTGAGATAATTCCTCGAGCCATTGGCGCTCAACAGAAGTCCAAAATGCAACCCTTTAATTTCTTGTAAACAAATACTCACCGTGAATTCATTTCGACAAGCGTATTTTTGAGTTGTTTTACTAGTTCGTATAGTAAGAAAATACTTTTTTAAAATGTTTAAAATCAGTAATATCATTAAAAAGAAAATGAAAATTATTTTTTGGCCATGTTGTCCAGCCCTATACTATAGGAAATACTGTTGTTCATTAGTAAATGCATTGCTTGTGTCTGTGTGCAGAGTCATTTAAAGCTGCGGTGCATGCCTGCCAGTCACAGAGGTCACACAGGTGTCTCTCTGTTACTTCTGTCTCTGCTCCTCAAGCACAGACGTCTCATCAGTCAGTGGTGGTCTCACACCCATCTTCTCTGCTAAGTCATGACTGATTGGCATAGACATAGACACACTATTTTCGGGTGCCACTGTGAGTGTGTTTCCGGAGTGTGTTGGAGCAGATGCCTGAGGCCCAAGAATGCTGAGCAAGACTATAACATCCAATGAAGATGAAAAGTACACAGAAATCAGACACATAAACACTGAGAGGATTATTTTGATCAAACGTTCAAGGAAAATTGAAATTGGTAGCTTCATTAAAAAAAAAAAACTAAGCTATTGAAAATGCTTTCATAAATAAACCTGGGTAATATCAGTGTGTGTTCTGTACAGAGCAGCTCTGTATGCAGCGAGGTTTAGTAATTGACTTATTCACAAGGGAGAGCAAATGGCGAACCCACCAACTGACCAACTTATTTTAACTCTGCTAACACGCTGCTGCGCATGACTGCTAACAACAACTGTCACCACTTGGTCCTCCATGTCTCAGTCTATAAAAAATAACGAGGCCAATGAGGGGACGGAAACTGACTTTACTGTTCAGTTGACTATTTTTGTTTTTTCATAGTCTGGAAGTTGTGCGTACCCTTTTCTCCCTGTGAAACTTGAGTCTTTGCAAAGAAACAAAGAACAAAAACAAAACCCTACAGGTATCCACACCCAGCAGGACCTGTGATCCAGACTCTGAATCCTCTGACTGATTGTTTCCGATGAATGAGACCTCAGTGCCAGCTGGCCACTGCAACACTCTCTTGACTTGTACCTGATTTCATGGTCCAGAAGCCGCCCACTCTTCTTTCCGCAAAGGGGATTAGAGAGCGGGACAAATGGCATCACGTATGCATCTGGGAACAGCTGTGACTGCTGCCCACTCCTCACTGCTACATCCACCCAGAAGGTTCTGAGCACTGCCCACATCAAAACAACACCAGCCCTCCAATAATTAAAAGAGCGTACTGAAGCACAACTGAAAGCCAACAGGTGGCACTGGGCCTTTGGATGCATTGCCAGCTGCTGATGGTTCAATCAGTTCCATTCATATTATTTATTCATTAGGCTTTTGTGACATTTTTTTTATTTTCATATGTACAGAATGGTATGGAGAGGGTGTTTTCAACAGAATTCTTTTGACATGTTAATCTGCAAAATTTCCACCGTTGTTTTGCATTTTATTTACTTTAAATACACACACACGCACGCACACACACTCTCTCACACGCACACACACGCACACACACGCACACACACACACACACACACACACACACACACACACACACACACACACACAC
>JAPTHA010000018.1:21422623-21434352 GCA_029814585.1 Gymnapogon annona | reverse complement strand
TCTATCTATCTATCTATCTATCTATCTATCTATCTATCTTTCACAAATGAGTTGTGCTGTCACGATTATTTCATGAGAAAAGGTACAAATATTTTATTCCAACCTGTGTATTCCTCACTGTATCAAATAATGGTAAAAACAGATGGCAAAAAAAGCATTTATGGACATTAATTCAAGAAACAAAGCCTACCTTATCCTCTATTATTTAACTGCTGAATGGAACATGACTCCACAACAGTCCTGTCATTGAAATTATTATTAAAAAAACATATTGCCTGGAGGTTTCAAGTTCTTTAGAGACATGGCTACTTGGTAGTTACATATAGATGCATTACCTTGGCACTAAACGCAGTTGTACAATAAGGAAATTAAACTGTTTGCAGATCCTATCCTGTTGCATGGTAACCCCTAAGTGAAAGCCTGACTTGAGAAAGTCATTGCAGAAGAAAGTACAAAAAATATACATAGTTCTCCATGTGTTTGCACACTGCCTATTCAGTATGTGTTAATGCAAATGATGCTAAAAGATACAAAACCGTTTTTGTCAAACACCTATGGCTAGTTGCTATCATTTGTTCTTTGAAAAAATCTTAAGTGAGCTCGTAATTAGCTGAACATGACCTACACAGCACATGCTGTATTTATCCCTAGATAATTTGAACAGGGGTTAAGTTACAGCCCATCAAAGAAGTCCAACATGTGTGAGACAGGTGCTGCGATGGAGACCAGGCCAAAACAATCACGTTGCTACAGAAAGGGACAGCCTTCCTAATTGATGCCTGTTTGTGTGGCACGCTGCTGGACAATGGATCGGGGCTGGCAGATGTATCAGGGGGCGAATGATACACACAAAAGCCACTGAGAACAATACGGCAGGGACAATGGGAGCAGGCAAGCGCACGTGTGTGTGTCTGGACGAGACAAAAAGAAAACGGTGACACACAAGAGAAAGTGAATACGACTCACATAATTATCACCTAATTTACTAAATTGAACATTCACAAGTTGGGTTATTAATACCACTGTTGATCAGCTGAATGTACACTAACACAACTTAAATGTTATGCTTTCCGCTGTTGTTATTATCACTGAGTATTATGCAATGGATGCAGTGTTTCAATTCGAATTCAATTGAATAATGAATCATGAATAATTTAATAACAGTCACCTCCTTCAGACACTTATGCACATACATACATACATTATATAAATATATGAAAACAATAACAAAATGTTTATTTATATGTGCCTATGTGGTGATGGAGTTCTGTCTTAGGATTCTGTCTTCATGCACCAAACAAATGCAATTTCCAAACAGTCTTTTTTTTTTTTTTTTAAATAAAGAGCTTTTAGCTTTTAATTAGATATTTACATGCTAAGTGTTTCTGTTCTCTTATTTAAGGTCATTTTGATTCCATGCATGATATTGTACAAATACATTTTTCTTGTCTTGGAAAAAACGGCTGCATGCTGGTCTTACGCTAACCGCCTCTTCCTTATCCTGTGGTACTGTATATATTGATCTGTGTCAAGCTTAATGTTGGACTTTATGACTTTCTTGTGGTTAGACAAGCCAGTCGGAAAACTACTTACTTCAGCCCACTGTTATAACTGAATCAATCCATTAGGTGTGTATTGAAACTGTGGTCACTCTCCACAAAATATGTAGTGATTATATATGCCTGCAAATTGAATTATTCAATATGCTATTCAGTTATGAGGAGCATGTAAAATCCCTGATAGAGATGGATGTTTTCCTGGAGCCACAATGCATTACATCTATACATTAAATTGAAAACGGATGCCATGACATTGGGTCATGAGGCGTAATTACAGGCCTGTTCAAAAGCAGAGTGGCATGAAAATAACAGAGTACTGTGTGCTTGTGTGTGTGTGTGTTTGCGTGTGAAAGACAGAGAGACAGATATTTTGTGTCCCTGGGAAAGTGACTGCTGTTTGGCTTGGCCCCCTGTCCGCTCTTCCAAACAACTGTGAAATCAGAAATTAAACGCTTCACCATTGTGAAGCAATTCAGTCTGATACGTCTTCCACTCTTGTAATTGTTTGTTTATTGGACCTTGTTCAAAAGCAATATTGTGAAGGTCTCCACAGGCTCTGGAGGAAGGTCACATCATGTCACTTAGCATGAATGGAAAAGCAGCAAACGACATAATGAGTGGAACATAGAAGTGACAAAATACTAATGAACAAGAAATATGTGTTTACTTCTATATTCAAAAAGTCTTTTTGTTAATTTTTTGCATCCCAGTCACCAGAAAAAAATGTCATTGAATGCTACTGCAAATCATTAAATCAAGACGCAGTGTTTCCTCACACCAAGGACTGTTAGTATCTGAACATAAAAATAATTCAAAGGATAAATATGATGATTGAATTTTTGAGAGACATGACTGCAGAGCACAAGGAGCAGTTAAAGACACTCTGATGTATGTATATAATGATACAGTAATATGTCCAAATAAAAGTGTTGATTTGGGCTGGTTACTTGTCTCCATTAGTTGAATTTTCTTCCTGGATAGAGGACATCTGGACATTATAAACAGCAACTAACAATACACAAAAAAGTACAATATTTATTTAATACATTGGGATGTTCATTGCATTATTGATAATCACCGATAATAAACATAATACGAACTATTTAGTTGATACTGAGTTCAGTATAACGTCAAAATGATGCCCAACAACAGCAACATCATTAAAATAAATGAGTAGTACTTGGTACAGTGGTTAGCCAATACAATCCCTTTTCCATTATCGTTTGCTGCCAAAGCTGATTTATTTGTTTTTATATGTGTATTTTTGTCACTGTCTGGTTAATTTTTAGACCTGCTGTGGGTGGCTTAATGAGGCGGGGGGCAAAAGTGACCTGAGCAGCAATAACCAGCCACCGAGGTGGTGGCAGCATAGACCACATTGTTACTAACAGACCACAGGGCTCGTGACCAAGATGACCTTTAACCCCTCTGCCTCTATGGGCTTTTTGTTCCACTTTTTTGTCCACTTCATTCTTGTCTATTTGCTTTTCCTTTCTCCTGTTTTGTTCTGAATTTTGCACAAGATGGGAACAGGGTGAAACATGACCAGGCATAAGATTCAAATTAATGAGTTGTCTGTGGAGGGAAAAATAATGATACTGATAATGATAATGATTGAATGAATGGAATAAGAAAAGACAAAGGACTGGTTAGAACAGACACCGCACAAATAATACACACATTTACCTTACATTTACTCCATTCATTCATTCATTCATTCATTCATTTTGTGATAAAAAGAAGAAAAAGGGTATTTGTAATATGTTTATTAGAATGATAAAAATATAGAAAAAGGAAATGCAGAGGATGAATGTTTTATGGATTTTTTTTGCAAACTATAGTAGTTAGTGGTAGCAGTACTTATAATGCTTTTGACATTAGGAGTAATAGGTTTAATGTTAATACCACTGAGGAGAATAGATAGACTTATGAGCAATGATTTAGTATTGATGCTGTGATGTTAAGAATCAATCGTAGCTACAGAGACAGATCAAAAGACATGCGGATGGTGACAGCTGCACGTTTGAGAGCAGGTGCAATAGAGGGATGGCTAAGACTAATTTACCCATACACTTGTGGTAACGAGACCTTTACCATGAGCACACAGAACACACATGATATAACACCAATCATCTGTTCTGAACCTACAGCACCTCCCAGCTATTCTGTGCGTGTGTTTTCCAGGTGTGCCATATGGACTCACCTAGACACCTGTCAGTTGAAAGCGGAAAAAAATGGCAGTGATGTCTGATGAATAATTTCTTGTTCACACTAGGTCCACCGTCATGTCACTTTATTTTACCCCTCGGTCATTTTCATTTTTTGGAAAAAAATGAATGTAATAATAATAATAATAATGAAAGCAATCAGTCTGATGTTGCAGTTACAAAACAATGATGAACTGTTCCACACTTAACATGAGCTATAAAATGTATTGCTTCGGTTGGCGATATGAGATCTATATGGAAGGCGAGTGCACTTTCCACATATTCCACACAAGGATAAAAACTGGTTTATGGAAATATTGCATTTAACACTATTATGTTTTTTGTTAATTGTACAAATTCATATGCTTATCATTTTCCTATTTTTCTCTTGATTAATACAATTTATAGAAACTATAGGAAACCTAAAACCTGTGAGAGTGGTTAACATGGGATCATTCTAACTGGTAATCAGGCAATACTTTATTTATTTCATTTATTATTTGAGTCAAATGATTATCTCCACAACCATCCACGTGCTATCCTGTCACTGTGAAATAAGGATAAGAATGAGAATAAAAACAAGAATGACAACAGGAAACTCTGTTCATTTTGTACAAAAATGACATGTCTTTGTGTGATATATGTGTGTGTGTATAAACAAATGAACAAATATCAGTTTATTAACAAGTGAAGTGATGCCTACAATACAGTGACGTGCAGTTAAGTTGTCGGCTGATGAGGCACTGACTTCATTCATCTCAATCAGTTTACAAATGTGAATCTACAGAGTATATTATTTACTATTTGATTGGCAGCAGTCAATGGGTTGCGGTTAAAATCTCACATCAGCTTTAATCACACATACAAACTGTAGCACACAAAAACATTAAATTTCATAAAAAAAAAAAAAGACAATGGCCAATGGACCAAAATGTTCTTACGCCACTGAATGGTATAATGTGTGACAATATTTTCACGGACCGGCCTTTAAGTTGTGGGAGATAAATACAACAAAATAAAACAATACGGAAACCTATACAACCGAAGCAGAATCTGGACATGCATCAAGACTGAGGCTCCTGGGCCCATGGGCTCACTAGCACCCCCTACCATGAAGCAGGAGAACTGTGTGCCCCACCCAGTGCCTTTTCACAGCCGTTTAAGTTTCGCTGCTCAGCACCAGAAACCAGAACCATAAGTTTATATAGCACATGTGTTTGAACATTTCTAACAGCGACATTACAGAGGCAGCAAAATTGTCACAGTGCACAGCGCCAGTACAGTCAGCAGAGTGATTGCGCAATCCCAGGTGAGGCCGAGCCAGCTCCTGCCTCAATACACGTCTTCCGCGATTTTGATTCAAAATTAAAATGGGCCAAGTTAAATTAAAAATAAATGTACAAATCACTGGTTAAATATAGCCATTTATTTCTCTTTTTGGTTCTTTCTTAAATTACTTTTTTGAAATATAACCATTTATTCATTTTTTCGTTTCATGATGACAGGTGAGGCCAGGCCTCACTTGTCTCCCCTGACTGCACGGCACTGCTACAATATCGCTCTGGTGAAGAGAAAAAAAACAAAGCATAGAGCAACCTCATACAACAAGCTATGAACGAATAAAAAGGCAGTAAAACAAAAGGCACAGAATCTATATTCAGCTCACAAGAATTCAAGGTTGTACAATACATGCTAATGAGACATCATTGTTTAAAGTCATGGAAACACACAGATGGTTGAAATGAGTGTGAAATATGATATCTGAGAATTAGAAATCTGAGGAAACAGATGAGCAGCAAAAGCCTGAGCCCTGGGCCTTGAGATCAAAATAATAGAAAACACCTTACTGTGTTTGGATGTAAATGTATTTACATAGTCACTAATGTCAACTCTGCTTCATTATTGAGACAAAATTTGTATCATTTCAATAGAAATCATTGGCTGTATGGATTACAATTGGTTTTAATGTGGCGACTAGACGAAGGATATAGGGTCAGGTTTGGGATATGATTTCAGTTCAGTCTTATTTATATTAGTCAGTGATGCAGAATATTAATGTCCGTCAATGCAAAGTTCCCTCAATAAATAAACCCACAACATGCAAGTGTGTATATGTGTGTGTGAGGTTAGCGGATGGCAGATGTCAGATCTCTCAGCCCCACCCCCCTTCTAAGGGACCACCTGTTGGACCAAGGCCATCTGGAGGGTGGGCCTTTCTCTCTGGCCTGATACTGTGAGGGTCTGACCCAGCATGCTGACCAATGATACACCATCACACCACATGACAGGGAACATCCTGCGTGGATACTGTGGGTCCTTCTGTTTGTTGGCTGGTTTATTCGCCTCTATCTGCAGTGCGTCTGTGCACACTGTGTTATCTCAGTCAGAGCCAGACACTGTCTAGTTTTAGTGTTATGAAAAAATAATAAAGATCAATGAGACGAAATTCTTGAAAAAAATAAAACACCATAATAGCCCAGCGGCAAGTTCACCTTTGTCTACAGCCTCTGAAAATTCTATTTGGTTCTACATGAGTTTGTGTGGAATGAAAGAAATTAATGCTTTAAGTATCCAAAAGGGTAGTTTAAAGTTTTTGGTGATAAAATGCTGCCTCTAAACCATCAAACAAGGTTGTATAATGGAAACAGTCAATAGAAATTATACAATATGATACAAGCCAAATTATCAGCAGGTGAAATAAAGGGGATTAATGAAAAGGAAGTAGACTTACACTGATGGGAAGGGAACAGAAAAAGGAAAAGGATTGTGTGTGTATGATTACATAAGGCCAACCCACAACTCTATTTGTTCTTTATAATTGAATAAAATGACCTACATTGTTAGGCATTTCCCTGATATTTCCTTATTGTTGTTCACAACCTTTTCAGAGTGTTTCACTTGTTATTTATTACCTGGTGTTTCTCCTAAGCTGACATTCAGAGCAGTGCACTTTACATGCTGTTGCTCAGTGCAGTGGGCAGCTTTTTGATTGGAAACTTTATGACTGAATCTCTAGAACAAGTGTGTCTGGCTGGATAGCTCAGTTGGTAAGGCACTGGGCTGGTGCATAGGGGACTCAGGTTCAATTCCCAGGATGAGCATCCGGTGGCTTGTGTCAGGAAGGGCATCCAATGTAAAAAAAACCCTGCCAAATAAAATATGTGAATGTGGATTCGCTGTGACGACCCCGAAAGGGAAAAAGCCGAAAGAAATCATCATCTCAAGTACAAGTGTCCCTAATAAGCAAGACATTAAAAACTAAAATGTTCAGTCAGTACTATATGTGAGAATGCAGGAGAGGGTGGCAGACAATGAAAAACACAAGAAATATGTATTTGGAGTATTGGTAAAATAAATAAATAAAAGGTCAAAACAACAACGCCAAACGTCAAAAAAAGTTGGGGTTTTTTTTACATGTTGATGGTCTCTTCATTGTAATCTTTTCTCACAGGGAAATTTATTGAATTTTAACTTCTCGATCCTGCCACCAGTGCCAGACTGATGGAGACTGAGTTGTGTTAAAAAATCCCTTTTGGTCAAGAGCGCTTTTAATTCTGCAACCCTGCTGAGTAGGTTGGAGTACTATTCACATCAGTGTCAAAAATCAAACCTAATGCCAGATTACATAAAAACCCTGTGAACAATGGCAAACGGTGTGAGTCAAATTGCTATAAAATTGCCATGGGTCTAATTTTTGTGAATCTTGATAACAAAGGTTTCAAGAGGGACTCAAGAGTTTACCATTCAGCACAGGTGAGAAAGGCTTTGTTATGTGATAGACCTGTAATTTTACTGCACACATATTTTGATTTATTATATGAAAGGTGACTAGTACAGTGTTAAGAGAGTACAGAGTAGTAGACTTCAGTGTTTTCTTATTTATCTGCAATCTGTGACTGAATCATGAAAATATGACTACATCTCATCTTCTCAAGATTGATGTTTTTGGTTACCTACTGTATCAGTTTATTTCATTTTTTTTTACGTTCTTTCTTTACACTCCACACACACAAAAAAGAGTTCTTGTAATGGTGTTGTTGAGATTTTACCTCGACTCTAGGGTTCATGGCGGCACCAACTGATTCCTTATGAAGTCATAATATTCACCCGAACACATGCACCTTAAGTGTTAGAGTGTGCAAGCATATGGTTGTTTGTATGTGTGTGTGTGTGTGTGTGATGTCTGCCCGTTTACAGTAAGTAATTGTGTGTGTGTGTGCGTGTGTGTGCATGTGTGTGTGCGTGTGTGTGTGTGTGTGTGTGTGTGTGTGTGTAAGTGTGCACATGTCCCAGTCTGTCTGTGTATATTATCACTTGTCTATTTTGGGGTCATATTTGATAAGCCCTTGAGTGATGTGGAAAGATGAAGTGACAGTTTGTCAGAAAGCAGGTCATGGGGCAGTCACTGTGTAGGCGGCCCTCTGCGCCTGTGTACCGGTATAATTAGGCACTCATTACCATATCAGTCAATTACCAACAACCATTCTGGCTGCTTTCTCTCAGGAATCTGCCCTTCTGGACACCAGCTCTGAAGAAGGACAGATTTTTCCTGGCTGCAGAAGTAATTATTTTTCCTGTCTTTCTCCCTCCTTCCCCTCATTATGATTGCTAGTGGTAAAACAATGGCTAAGGTTTTGTTGTGTTGTGTTGCTGCGGGCACCATCTGTGATAGTGAGGGGGAGGCACAACAATACCCGTCCATATGGTCAGGGCATCAGCAACGGGCTATATCTGCTCATCAAGTCCTGTCATTGTCATCAGGCTCTCTGCTCATACACAAGTCCATGTTCATCTGTCACATGTGCACGGGCACACTCACAAACACACACACACACATGCACACACGCGCGTGCGCACACACACGAACACACACAAATGTACAGGACTGACTGACACAGCAAGTATATGATCATACACTTATTTATGAGGTAGGGATTAAGCAGAAGAGCTGTTGTGTTGTAAAGACCAGAAGAGAATTTTGAGGCTGATTTAAGTGTTTTAGTTCGTGTTGTTTTTACACTGTGATCACTTTTCATCTGGGCCAATAAAATAATTCGTCAGCTCAACGTCAATCCAAACCTGCAATCGTTGATTGGTGTCGGGAGCTTGGGGCTTTTTTAGATGTACCCATCTGCTGTCTCGCACCTCCTAATCTGCAACATTGTGGGCACACGCGCATACACACACACACACACACACACACACACACACAAAGCCATTGCTACTGCCACCGTTCACCTCTGATCACAAACAGAATATGTGTGTTAAATTTTTTGAGCTTTTTCTTTTATTATCGCTATTGTCTTTATAGATTAAAACAAATCCCCTCGCCTTTATCTTTATTCGTGTAAATATGTGACCAGAGCCAGCCTTAAATGGGCTAAATCCTTGTGATTCTTCCAGGTGAGAGGCAGGGTGAGGACTGTGCCCAGCAAGATAATGGGAAGATAAAGACAGCACGCAAGGGTAAAGGAGAAAAAAAAAGTATTTACAATAATACATACACTGCATAAACATGGACGTGTGGGCAGATGGTGAGATATGATCATTGGATGTGACATACCAAAATAAGCATGTTATACTGAATGAGTACATGAGGACACGGGTTTCAGGAAAAAAAAAAACAGATTACTTGCGAGAGATCTAAAGTGATAGAAAGGCAAAGATAAAGAAAGCTGGAAGGAGGGTAAAGCAAGGACAAAGCTGAAGGCATGTGAGCGCTGAGATAACCGGTTATCCCCGCGTCATCTCAGTCGACGTTTATCTTTGTCTGCCTCTCACCGTATCTCTCCCTATCTCTCTGTCTCCCCAAATAATAGAAACCTTGAAACAAAGCTCACTGCGACTGCGGATTTTAATTGCTCTTCAAAATCCATAATTAACACGGGGAACCTAAACGTGCAGATGACACACCGCCTGCCGTTACTGTGAGACTACTAGATCGTAAAAAAAAATCACCAGTGTGGCATTGATTCTCATTCTCGCTAATTATTCAAATTCAAATTTAGAACATGTACCTCAAAAATGTGTTATACACTTTGTTGACTTATCAGTGTCTATGTAAATATTTCTGATGATTCAGGAATTCTGCGAGACCTACGCTTTTTTTGAATGTAGTCATTTCATTTGAATGTCTGTCAATGGTATTGTATTGTTGCTGGTGTTTGTCAGACATTCTTCAATATTACAATATACTATTGTGAAAATTTTCACGTAAATAAATCATGACCCAACATGATTTCTGCCTGAGGTTGAGTTCAACTTCCACGACCCCACAGTATGTAGAATCCCTGCAATAACTTCTCTGCAAAGAAGTGAACAAACAAATCATTTTAACCTACACAAAGTGTCAAAAAACACATGTGGCAATGTTAGAACATGATGCAAACTCCAGTGAAAGGCACAAAAAGCACACGGGGTGAGAGATGGAATATCAATCATGACAATTTTATGAGGACATTTTCAGGTGCTTTCTTGAAATTCTGGCCTGCTTACTGTGGCTGGAGTACTATTAAGTATGCACGCCCGTATGGACAGAGTAATACTCTGCAGATCACAGGGATTAGGATATTGTTTATTGGATCATCTGAACAATAGGCAGGGGAGCGTTCCTCTCTGCTGCCTATCTTGCCTCAGGCACAGTAGAAGACTGCCCTTTACCACTCCTCTCCCTCTCCTTCTGCACTTCCCTCCAACCAACTCCAGCTCCTCTTCATCTTGACCTCTCCCTTCCTCCTTTCCATTCTCTTCTGCTGTCCTCTTGCGCCCCTTCAATTTGTCCCTTATGCGTCAAGGACAATTTCAGAGGCTTGTGTCCTGATTGCCGCCGCAGACCAATCATCGCTCAGAACTGTTTGCCCTCTGGTCACCTGGCCTCACACCATAGCAGAGGGGATTTCAGGCTGACAGTTGCCCCTGGCAAAGCAAAGACAGAGGGACTAAGTGGGTGATGGGGTGGAAGGTGCGGGGAGGGGGGGTTGCCATTGCCGCCACCACCGCCGCCACAGTCAGTTCCAGCCCTGGGAGACAGCTGGACTCCCTCTCACCTCCTGGCTTGTGGCGGTCAGCCCCGTTACCACAGCCATAAGGAGCAAATCCTTGGCCTGGAACATGACCAACGTCTGTGGGATTTGGCCAGAAAAAAAGCTGTGCCACCAACAGCCTCATTATGTAGAGCAGTCCAGTTACGCTGTAGTTCATCTACAGAGAAATAACATGAAGTCAAACAACAATTACTATAAAAGCCAATGGCATTTAAAAAAGGGGTACGGGGGGGCTAAAAGAACTGATCTTGTTTGAGCAATCATTTAAATAAACTCTTTTTATGGGCCATATTAGGTAGAAAAAAAGTTGGAACAAAAACACACATCACGCCATCAACACACTGTAAAACTTCTCTTAATGATAGTATCTAACTTTCTAAGAGTGTAGCTGTAGTCTGGCAGCTGTGTTTTGCATCTCTGATTGTCTTACACATATTTCCTTTTTATCAAATTTCCTGAAAGGTGTAATTATGTCGGCCCCCTTGAAATATCCCTGGCGTGTTCGCTCGTGTTCATCTGGTGCTCAGCACATATAATTTAATTTGAATTCATTACTCCCCCTCCTGTCAGTTAATATATTCATGACTTTCAATTCCCTCAGAGCTGTCCCACCACCTGGAGTGTCCTCCCTCATCTGTGTCAGTCCTCCCCCCTCCTCCTCCCCATCCTTCCTCCTCCTCACCCCTCCTAGCCCTGCTAGATCCCTAGGGGCCCATGAAGGGGTGTTAGGGCCGGGGTCACAGAAGCTGGGGGGCCCGCTGTCATTAGGGTGCAGTGGAATGTGTTAGCAGGGACCAGCTGGGACCAGCCAGCTCCATCTCGGCCCTGTCTGTGCTGGTGCTGGTGTGTGTGTCTGTGTGTGTGTGTGTGTGTGTGTGTGTGTGTGTGTGTGTGTGTGTGTGTGTGTGTGTGTGTGTGTG
>JAPTHA010000018.1:21373006-21385506 GCA_029814585.1 Gymnapogon annona | reverse complement strand
CAGTGAGATAAAGAGTGACTGATTGTGTGTGAGCTTGTGTGGAAGAGAAAGAAAATGACATGCCAGAAACAAGAATAGAAAACAGCGGCGAAGAGGAAAATTAAGCACAACTTCAAACAATTTTCTAAAACTGAATAAAAAATGTAATGGACATCGTAACTCTATTGGACTATTTTAAGGTTCAACTTTGATTTAACTGCAGTTGTTAATGACTAAGTTCTGCAGCAAGTCGGGCAGGGTTAACCGTTGATGGTGTGAAATAACAAAATCACTTTGCACAATATGTGACACATAATAAAGACTAACTGTGGTGCCATGCATTATTTTATCATATTTATTTCAGCTTGTAAAAATCAATACTTTCCTCACAATTTATGAAAAACTGACTCAAAACAAACAGATAAATAAATAAAATAATAAAAGTACAGTCGCAAAACTAAATAAGAGTAAAAGTGAATGAAATGTTCACTACTCTAACAACTCTGAGACAGCAGGAGGGAGATGCTGCCAGTGCAAAGTTTACTTATGTAAAAGATCCAAGACCTTCTTCTATCACTGTAGCAGACAGAGAGGTGGAGGGATAGAGAAATGCAAGAGCAGGAAGTCAGTGGGGTTAGTTATCAAGAGTGTGAATGGGCAGAGTGTAGAGCGGAGAGAGCCAGGCCTGTTGGCCAGTTTCCAGTGGGGATAGTGGGTGTCCCTGTGCCAGCTGGCAGCCTGTCTCTCCCATCTGTGGAGCCTAGGAGAGTGTGCAGTAATCTCCTGGAGACAGCGGCTCAGCTCAGGCCAGATTTAAAGGGATATGGCCAGCTGGCCAGGCATGGACAGGTCTGTGCTGGAGAGAGAAAGGAAGGGCAGGACAAGGCCACAGAGATGGGAGGGGATGAGTGAATGAGCTGTGATGAGGCAGGTCAGGTGTAATGGTGAGGATGATAGGGAGGCTGAACACTGGCGGTCAGGGAGCAATAAAGAGCACTGGTAAGAATGATTATATTCCAGCTGCCAGCAAATAATGGGACTAGCTCAGTTGTAATGCCTTGAAAACTACAATGGGCGTGTGCACGTACCTGTGTCAGTGCTGTAGCTCACCTTCTCTGTCACAAACTCATGAAACCAAGAGAAGAGAATGGATTTTGATTGGTTTCACCCAAAAAAAAAAAACAACTAAAACAAACTATAATGTAGGTATCCAAGTATCCATGCTTAGCTCTCGATTTAGTGTTCTCTGTGACTGTTGCAGATGGTGATCAGAGCCCAGCTGGCCTATCCAATGCAGCTAAAGGCCCACGTTTCAAAATTATATCAATCTTTGCTTGTCATTCAATTCATTCATCTCATTTTTTTGGGAAACATTTCCAAAAGGATAACAATTTTTTCTACTGTAATCTCAGTTAATTTTATTTAAAGATGTATTTAATCATGTATTATCTGCAAGTATGAGCAGGTTAAATGGTTATTCTATTCACTCAAGAGTTCACCTATTTTGAAAGTTTTGTTACCCTTGATATTTGATAGAATGGTGAAATAAATTGCATACCATGTTTTTGCTCTGACATTGTCTGCTGCAACGTGCAGAATCAAATCCACTCGGTTGCAAAAAAAAAACTCTGTATGCTACATTTTCACTACTCTGTGACTCGTCAGTCCAACATAGACTCTCTCTCTATATATATATTGTTTTGGTTCATGAATACAACCTGAAAATCACTAACTGTAAAAAGCATATTTTGATTTGGGGTCGTAATCATTTCAATATTTGAGCAAGTTTTTGGGTTGTAAATGTTGGGTTTAAAGTAGCATATTTGCATTTCCATAATGCATAAAGAGTCATGAAGAAGGCTTATAAATTTGTCATTGTATCATGTTCTGTACTTTTAATTTTGTTATATGTGTTCTGGCTGGGGCCAAGCTCTGAGGAACATTACAAAATGGACCCATAATTCTTCTCTGGATATAGTTAGATAAAAGTATCGTACAAAAATGCAGGAAATGGTACATACTTGTTACAATATTTTCTGGCAGCAGCCCCCTGACATCCCTCTTTAAGTTGTCCCACGCAATTTTTTTTTCCAATGATGTTCCAGCTAAGACAGTCGTGAGCTTGGAAATGAACTTGGCTAATAAAAGTTGTCCAATAAAAACAAATCTTCTTTCTTCTTTTCCTTTCAGAGTTTCCCTTCAGAGGTCACCACAATCATTCGCCTCCATCTAACCCTGTCTTCTGTACCCTCTCCTCTAAAAAATGAAAACAAATGGCCACAACAGAAATAGACTCCAGTATCAATTTCACGTGGCTAAGCATTCGTGCATGAAGAACTCTTACATAATGAAATGAAAGTTTGATTTTGTTACTGAATATGGCAGCGTAAATGGCTTGTTAGACCGTCACTGTGCCAGGTGAGAGATTGAGACTGAGAGAGGTTCAGGTTTATGGCTTCAGCCTGACTCCATATGTTTACATGAACAAACAGTGCTGACCACAATGCTCAGACAATCAGGGAGCGTTCACACAAATGTAGACACACTGCAGTTTTAGGCACACTTCTATCTGAAAAATATCTGTGCACATTATAATGTGCATATGTATACACAGGTGTGCTTTCGCTCACACGTACACACAAACTTGTGCACAAATACAGAGACACAAAGAGACACACACCCCTAAGGCAATAGCTGTAGAATAAGCGAAGCCATGCAAATCCCCAGATGTGCAGGAAGACAGGGGGAAGATGAGGAGGAGAGGATTCAGAGGAGGAGTGAAGTGCCTGGAAGGGGGTGGGGGTCGGATGGAGGCAAGAGGGAGGGGTTGTGGTGGGGAAGGCTGGGTGTTTACTACTGTTTAAAAGGCAGTGGGTGCTGTGTGCAGATTAATAAACAGGAGGTAATAGCAGAAGGACTCTATATTTATTTTTTATCTTAAATGTTGCTTGTTTGTCGGTCTGGATGAATATTGACTGTGAAATTGGGATCAGGGGCGACACATGCCAGTGCTCGGCCTTATCTCTGGGATGCAGGCAGGCCTGGGGCCGTTATCGCCGTGCCACAGTGGCGTGCCGGCACTCCAGCGCTCTCAAAGCCGCCACATTGCCTTTGTATCTGCCTGGAGAAGCCTGTTTACCTTTCACTGGCTTGATATTCCTATTAGAGCCGCTGACTATTTACTCACTGCCTCCTCCTCTCTCCGCTATGTGCTGTCTCTCATCTCTCTCTCTCTTTCCGTTTCCCTCTTGCTGTTTGCCAATGCCTATCTTTTTTTCTATCTTTTTTTGGTTTCTTTACAATATATTTTTTGTCCTGCCTCTGTTTCTGACCTTCATTATGATTATAAAGTTGTACACCTGGTGTTGCTTACCATGAATACAGCTATGTAGTAATGTATTGCTTTTATTTAGATATCACTCTCATAATGAGGCAGATTTCTTGACTCCAGGCACAACATAGGAGAGGAAAAGTGTCAGTATTTCTTCGTCCTTCAAATGCATACATGACAGAGTTTAACATGCAGCCTGAATAGTTTATATTTGTTCCTTTTATTCGTCAAAATATGTATTCCCAACCTTTGCAACAGTTACTTTTGCTTCATTTTATTCACTTAAAGTTAGATATTTATTATAATGGGGTCATTTAGAAGATGCTTGGAACACAGATGTTATTGCACATATGTATCAGCACTAGTCCTGTTCATTCCCATAAAAGCAGACATAGATTCTCGACTGAGAACCATTTCCACCTAATGCCTGGATCTCTCGGTCAGGCATGCATCTGTTTGTGTTTCCACAGAGCTTTACCTGAACTAATCACTTCCTGGTAAATTAAATTCAAAGCCTAACTGTGGCCACAGATAACATCCCCATTTACTCTCTTAATCAAAACTCATCGTATCCTAAGAATCTTGTGAGAAGGACTTTTTTTTAATCGAATATTGGGAAAATGCATTTGCGTGTGTGTGTGTGCTTGTGTGTGTGTGCGTGTGTGTGTGTGTGTGTGTGTGTGTGTGTGTGTGTGTGTGTGTGTGTGTGTGTGTGTGTGTGTAATCTAGTGCACAGGCCATCACAAGATAGTGCAGGAAGATGTGTATTTTAAAGGTACATAATGATCCATTCACACATTGAAAATAAAATGAAAGATGAATACGTGTAAATGTCTTCACATATGTTACATACATTGTTAAACATTCCCACAATTGATGTAAAACTGAGGGAGGGCACCCTTAGTGCTTTGTGTTAAATGAAAGCAACTTTGACAACCACTGTCATGAAGCACTTAGAGGTATAACCTGGTATGAAAAGTGCTTTAACGATAAGTTGTAACATCAGGCAATAAAGAATTTAAGTGAAATCATATAACAAAGATGTTAGCAGCCAAAAGCACCAGATGTGATGCAAGCCCCGAAGGGATGATTTCTTTAAAAGTTACTTTCTCTCTAACTGCTGCAGGCAGCTGTGTACCAGTATGTAACCACATCCCAGCCCTCCTCTCCTCTCCTCTTCTTCCTCCTCTCCTCTTCTCTCCTCCTCTCTTCTCTTCTCTTCTCCTCCCCTTTCCTCTTCTTCCACCTCTCCTTCTCTCTCCTCCTCTCCTCTCTCCTCCTCTCCTCTCTCCTCCTCTCCTCTCTTCTCTCCTCTCCTCCCCTGTCCCCCTCTCTTTTCCCCATCTTCTCTATCCTTTCCCCCTCTATCCTCCCCTGTCCTCCTCTCCTCTCCGGTCCTCTCCTCCTCTCCTCTCCTCCCTCATCTCCTCTCTCCTTCTCTCCTCTCCTCCTCTCTCCTTCTCTCCTCTCCTTTCTGTATAACTATTGATCTGTATATTACTATATATTTGACGTTGTCTCTTTATTGATCT
Organism: Gymnapogon annona; assembly: GCA_029814585.1. Taxonomy (NCBI): domain Eukaryota; kingdom Metazoa; phylum Chordata; class Actinopteri; order Kurtiformes; family Apogonidae; genus Gymnapogon; species Gymnapogon annona. The sequence continues at coordinate 21,380,664 of JAPTHA010000018.1, read as the reverse complement.
TTGCTGTTGCAATCTGTTCTTATTTCTATTTATATATTTATATTATTATGATTTACTCTTATTTTTCATCATATTTGCAGTATCTCTCTGTGTGTGTCTTGTCGTATGTGCAGCTGTAACCTGAAATTTTCCCGTAGAGGACTAATAAAGGTGTCTAATCTAATCTAATCTAATATTCTCCTCTTCTCTCTTCCTCTCCGTCTCTCCTCTCCTTTCTCCTCCTCACTCCTCCTCTCCTCTCCTCCCCTGTCCTCCTCTCCATTCCTCTCCAGTTCCCTCCTCCTTTCCTCTCCTACCTCATCTCCTCCTCTCCTCTCCTCTCCTCTCCTCTCCTCTCCTCTCCTCACCTCACCTCTCTCCTCTCCTCTCCTCTCCTCTCCTCTCCTCACCTCAACTCTCTCCTCTCCTAGGGGAAGGGCAGACAGATTCCTCCAGTGATGATTTCTGCCTCTTTTCTGACTACAATCTTCATGGCAGTTTTTTTTTGTTTTATCTCTCTCCTCCATGCAGGGTTCACTGAGGGGCTTGGGGCGCACGGTGCCGCATGCCATGCCATGAGGTGGGATAAGGAGCAAACAAACATACGGGCAGCGCTTAGCAACCCTGATCAGAGTGTCTGCCAGGGTCCTGATAAGCTGACAGGCAGGAGAGGACAGCGAGAGGTGGAAGGAGGGGATGGGATGGAGAGGTGTAGACAGAGGGTGGTGCGCCCCTTCTCTAATGTGTTCACCTGGAAATTTCACATGTAGAAATTCATATCATCCTTACGCACAATCATGGAGAAAAGTGACTCATAAATCTATAATAAGACGTGTTACATGTTAATGGTTTCGACTCCATGTTTCACCTTGAGTTTGTCCTGTTAAATCCTTTTCTATGCTATACTTATGCTGGACATTGGGCTTGTCACACACAATATTAACTGTTAAAACACATCCTGAGACTGGACTATAATTTTTTTTAGGTTTACAAAGCTTCTCCCAAATATGAAATCTGTTCTGAATCCATTGTATACACGCTATAGCATTGCGGAGATAAATGTAGTCGTATACACCATGGACTTATTAGAGGATATGTGTGTATTTCATGTTAGAGGTCCTTCATGACCCACAAGTGTAATTGTATTTCACTGTCTAACTATCTGAACATCTGCCTGTGTTTTAGAAGTTGGTCAATCCATCTGTTTACTGATTAGTCCACATCTGTCCGTCGATCCATCTGCCAGCTTTCAGAGCCAATGCGTGGGCCATAGTTTCAGCATCCGTGCAACCCTGGAGTTCTGCAGGACAGACTCAGTGAGAGCCAGAGAGGAAAAAGAGAGACTAAGGCTAAAGACAGATCCGTGACTAGGTGATGCATTATGTTTACTGCACTTTGCCAACAAGCCATAATAGAACAAGAGAATTGCACACCAAACTTGCTTGACATTGCCTGACATTAGGCTGTGTATCTGCCAGACACTGATAAAGTATTTGTAGGCATTATTAATATGCTTGCAAATCAGGGAGCTATCGGTCAAAAGTTGTTCTTTGTTTTGTTGTAGGCACTGTTTCTCTTAGTATGGGATTGCTTTGGAATATTGTATTTTTCCAGAACTGCTAAAATATAATCCCTGTGATGAACTGGGTGACATATGCAGGGTAGGCTCAGCTTTTGTTCAAGGGTGGCTTGGATAGGACCATGACCCTCTCGAGGATTAAGCAGTTGATAAACTGAATGGATGAATGCTAGGCCTTTTTTTAAGTTGTTTTTTTCACAACTGCAAACTCAAAGTCAGAAGTTAAAATTACATTCACGTCTGACAAAATCAAAAACTTGACCACAAACCCCTATGCCTGCTCCAAAGGCAAACGGCCTTTCCAGGTCACACTCAGCTGACATGTAGACATTAAAAAGCAGTTTTTACACAATACGCAGCAACATGGAAAACATTGACTACAGCGCCTAAGAGCATAATGTTTATCACATACTGTAAATACGTTTAGGGTTCCCTAAAAGGCCAAAGAATACTGGAAGTAAAAGCATTTCCAAATATCATATACACCTTGAAAATCAAATCAATGAGGGTTTCATTCCACGCTGGTATAATTTCAAGTTTTGTTGACAGACACAGAATCTCGTGACATCGTTTGACAATTATGTTCTAACATCTATGTCAAATTTTTTGGCAACTACAACATTACATTCTTAGAGTCTTTCCATGGAATTTAGCTGAAATGCTCAGTGTACACACCCATTAGATTGAAATGGTTCTGAACCACAGGCATCAACACACAGTGTCTGAGTACACACCAGTACATCCTGAAATCGTCTCTTTCACCCTTTCTGAGTTGCATTCAAGGGCACTCCATACAATCGTTCATGTGAATCCTGAGGACAAAGTCAATGACAAAAAGTCTGACACTGTTGATTCCTTCAAAGTCTACACAGTCTGAACCCTTTTTCTGCCGTATTTCTGTATTTGCGTCTTTATCTCTTGAAATGAGCATGGCCACTCTGGAGTGCCTGCTTCTAATTGGGAATAACCAGAGTTTTTACAGCCAGTGTTCACCATTTTGCGGCACACGTGGGTCACAGTGAAAAAAATCTGGTTCAGGGAGTGAGAATGTGTGTAGAGATTTGCAAAAAGAGTGCCCTACAGACTTACAAATGATGTCCTTTCTCTGTGAGCCAATATAATGCTGTGACGAGGGAGCGTTTGATTTTGCTAAATGCTTGTTTCCGAGAGTATTTTAACAATTCGGAAAAGCTGTAAATGAATCCCTCCACTGGTGCATTCACAGTTTTTGTGTTTGTATGGGGCATTGTGTGACATCTGAAGGAAGATGTTTGAAGTTGGTGTTGTTGGTGATGTGCAGTCATGTTTTGAGTTTGCAGATTTGGAGAAAACACTTCAGGAAATTGTGCCTTAGAAAATGACAAACAATATGTATATATTTTTTTTTCGTCTTAGATGCAGTAGTGACCTACAAAGGTCAGTTACAGGCATAGACGCTCACTAAAAGGTGTCCGGCATTTGAGGGGAATATAATAATAATAATGGATTAGAATTATAAAACCATTTTCTTCCAGAGAACTCATATCGCACACATCAAATGATCCATCATCCATTCAATCAGTCTGATGGTGGTAAAGTACATTTTTGTATCTACAGCTGCACTGGGGCAGACTAACGTGGCACCACAATCCACATTAAACGGCCCCTCCAACCACCATTGACACACATTCATACCAGTGTGAGGCACTGGAGGCGTATGAGGTGAAGTGTCTTCCCCAAGGACACAACAACACATGCCCAGGAGTCGAACTGCCAAGCCTTCAGTTGGTGGCAGACCCGCTCTACCACCTGAGCCATGGCCGCTCCTACAGATTCTATCTGGTTATTTCTGGCAAACTGCAATGCTCATGTGTCTTTTTGGTTATATGCCTATGTTGACAAATGATCTTGTTTTTTGTCCAGCTGGGCGTATAATCCCTGGACTTTTCAAAACATGTTTCTTATCGGCAGTGTTAGAGTAGCTGTCAAATATCACAGTGTCACAGCATCTGGTTTTCCATTATGTTGAAGTAAACAGAAAACAATGATGTGGGTGAATTGTGACTCCGGAGCTGTTGGAGATGCATTTGATGGCTCTGTGTGGAGATGAGACGCATGTGATAAGATGTGGCAAAGTAAATAGTATTTACAAAATGAGTCGAGTAATTTGCACTATTGTTGAGAATAAGTTACCTCAAACATAAAGTAAAACACAACGGTTGTATTAACGTGTCTTAACATTGAACAGTGAACTGTCCTCCATCCCTCCACATGACTCTCCACTATAAACAAAGTATTTGCAAATACAATTTGACCCGGGTCTGTTTACAGATCACTGAGCCCTAATTGGCGCTGTCAGCCTATGCTCACTTTCAGCCTATCCATTTCAATACTGAGACAATAACAACATTATGGGGCTCAATAGCTCATATTCCTATGTGGCAATAATATCTACATCCCTCCTCCTCTCACTGCAAATCAATGGAGTGAGATGGCCTTTAGCTTCATTTTTCATTTTTAATATTGATTGCTGTTCTACTTTGGAGTGCACTGTCAGTCCAATTACAGAGAATTTAATTGATTTTTCCTCACTAGCTGGGTTAGATTGGATTGGTTTATGCAAAGCAGATCAAACAGAAGTACTCCCTGGACTCCCCTCTACGTGTAAAATACAGCTCTAATGAGCGGGAGCACACCGACGGTTTCTTCATCTCACCCTGTTCTTCTTCTGCTTCTCTCGCTCAGCACAAAGTGACACATGCACACGCAGTGACACATACATACACACACACACACACACACACACACACACACACACACACACAGTAATTCAATATAAGAGCAGCAACAGTAATTATTGCATGCAACTATTTTGAAGATTCCAACAATGTTACTGAAATAATCGTCTTCAGCACCCTGTAATTGCTCAAATAAAATAGATTGTGCTCAATAGAAGCTGTACTAAACTATCCAGCATTGTATCTTATCTCCAGAGAGTTCAAAACTTGGGCAAAGAGTGGATAATTCATACAATTATATGTGATGAATAAAGCAGGTGTCTCTTCATTTGAAAATTCCACAATGACCTTTACAGGAAGCCTCCTCTCATGAAATATACATGACCCTGAACACAATATGTCAGACAGCTAGACAAGACTAATTAGCTGCAGGTAAATTCTGCAGACCTTACTCATACACACACACACACACACACATACACACACACACCTTTGTCAAACTCCTTGGCTTTTCTGCTCCATCAAGTGACAGTCTCATAGGCATATTATCATTGGCAATGGCGCAATTTTCCATTCATTGTTGGATACTTTCTGAAGGAGTTGATGTCATGTTTTCCTGAAAAAGTAAAAACAGTCAAGACATTTTGCATATAGAGTGATTTAAATCCACTCGCTGCTCTTTGAGCTTCTATGAAAATGAAGAAAATATCGAGAAACTGAATGACATGAAAGCAGAGTTGGTTTTTTTTTGGAAAATGACTTGAAATAATCTGTGATGTTGTAAAATGATCATACCCTCTTGTTCCCCGCTGATTTATTTACCAGGTGGAAAATAAACACAATTACAGTATACAATTATGGCGATGATTTGATATTTTGGGAAATTTACATCAAGCAGAGAAAATCTAGTTTATTAGTCTAGATGAGCAAAAGGATGCTGATGACACATCACATCTCACTTGTGTAAGGAATAAAAATCCAAGCTGTGAAAAGTGAAAAACATCATATCACAGTCTGCTTCTAGGCCCGATGAGGATACTTCCTCAAACTGGTGTTGTTTACCTGGCAAACTAAACGGACATAACGAGACTGCAGGAAAGCTGATCAGGAAATAGTACCACATGTAACCACCAGCTGCAAGGTGCTATTGTGGTGAACTGAGTAAACCACCAGCTGTCTGTTAGAAAGATCCCAGAATATTTTTGATCTTGCAAAAAAAAAAATAAAAAAAATTCTCCCCTTATTCTTTTGGTTTTTAAGTGATAAAACTATTACTTCATAGATGAATACTACAAAAATAACTCTTGCCACCGATGCTGCAGGTTAATAGTAAGGATATCAGCGAATGATAATTACAACCTCTGCACTGTTTATTTCTATATTTCTAATTCTGTTAACAATTTAGCTCAATAACTGGACAGCAGAGAGCTAATCTTTAATCTAGAGTCTTTAGGCATGTGTTAGTGTGTCTGTTTGGTTGCCATAGAGAGGTGGAAAGGTGTTGTGTTATAGCAGTCTATCGCTTGTCTCCTCACTTAAATCTCTACTTTCACATTCCTGGAGGCTGGTATTGGAGCTAACACCCCTCCTCTTTGCACCTTTGCACAGCTTGTGTATGTGAATGTGTGTGTTTGTCTGTGTGACAGAGATGGTGTTTCTTCTATGTCTTTTGGTGCCCCCTCGCTGAGCTGTCATCACTCCCTGGCACCGGGTACATAGCACAGCTGCAGGGGAACCACTCTGCAGGGAACCTTCGTTTCCATCTGTCTCCAATTCACAGTGGCACCTATTTAGAGCAGCTCAGCGGCTGTGCATGCCACGAGCCACTAGAGAGGGGAGAGGCTGGGTTTAAGGGGGTCAGCAGAGATGGGAGATCAGTAGATTATGTGTTTGGGTTTGGGGCAGGGTATGGTATATTTCTCAATATCAGGTATCTGTCAGATCAGATATCATAAAACTGCAAAGTAAGGATTTATCGCTCTCACGCTGGCGTCAATGTATCATGTTGCAATTTTAATTTTCTTCGCTGATGTTATCAACTTGTCATCAACTGTCAGATTACATGAAAGGAAAAAAAATCACATTAATATAGTTATAAATTGCAAAATTCTAAGAAAGAAAATACTTAAGTAGTTATGCAGCCAGACGAGTGACTGTAGTGCAAATCAAGTACTTTATGTGTTTATCATTAATCAATGAGTAAAAAGATCCATCCATCAGCTTTATTCAAAATTCAATATCAATCCTTGCATTAACTGAAAATGAAGGAATGAAAACATACTTATCTCGGTATGTTTTGAAACACTACATCTCCTACATAAGTGGGTGCAGGTTTAAGGAGTAACCAGACGTTATGCGCGTGTACATGTGGAAAAGTGAAACATATTTTTCAATAATAACACCTGCGACGCTATCAATCGAGGTCAGTTTAATATCACAATAAGTATATATCAGCATCTGCGTGTGCGTACACATATGGTGAAGTGTGTTCATTTGTGCACTCAGTGCAGTGTTTTCCTTTACTTGGGACTGTGTGTATATATGAGAACAGGCTTAATTTAGCAGGTGTGCTTTGACAGTTCTTGAATGAGTGCCAAGTCGGGTGTACGAAGGATAAGAAAGAGGAGGCGCTCTGTGTGCATCTGTGTGGAGCTGGAGTGTGACAGATGGGGACGGTTTAACTTATAGAGTTCTGTTAAGATCTGGAGGTTTTTCTGAAGCTGTCTGTGCCAAACAGGTGTGTATTCTAAAAACACCACAGAGAGAAAAGGTGAACAAGCCTCGACTGACTTATTTGTCTGGTAGTGCTGTTTGCTGATAGAAGGAGGTTGCCAGCACATACTGTGTTTTTTCTTGTTGATGTAGTATCACATTAGTTGCGTTATTCCCTTTAGAAGAGACACTGGCCTCATGTTCAGCTATTCCAACTATTTCTATGTCAACGATCGCAAATGGAAATAAACACTTTTTCATTGCAGATGCATACACTAAAACACTGTTGAAACTATGTGCTTCCTTGTGGTGCAGTCATACACTTAATTAAGATTAAGGCTGAACGATTTTGGAAAGTAATCTAATTGCAATTTTTTTTCCTTCAGTATTGCAATTTTCTATGCAATTATCTTTTCAAGGTCCTTTTCTCATGTATTTTTCAAGACACCCAAGCAATAAATCAATCTGTATTACAATAAACAATAATATTTTTTTTTAAATCCTTTCCTATAGTCTTGTCTTATGTGTAGCTATAAAGGCAAAAGAAGGATGAATTAATTCAGAAGGATAATGGTTAATGTATCTACTGCTATTACAGTTGTAAACTTACTAAATACTTTGACTTGCAGTCTTGTAAGTATTCACCACAGCAACTTAAAATTCTGTCAAAG
>JAPTHA010000018.1:21339882-21359782 GCA_029814585.1 Gymnapogon annona | reverse complement strand
GTGTGTGTGTGTGTGTGTGTGTTAATATGCACTCACAAAGAGGTATACACTGGTATTCGTTAAATTTCATGTTTTTAAAATGTGAAGAATACAACGAATAAAGTTAAAACTACGGCAGTATGCTATGGACTATGAGGGCTCTCCACTGGTGTTATTAAACAATCTCTCCTTGTTGTGCTCCTGCTCGCATTGTCATTAGGAAACAGCGGCGCCCACGGGCAGACAGCGGTACTGCACCACCACCCATTCACAGCTCGCACTGCTTTTGTATTTAGTCTGTGTTAAAATAATGACAGTTGTGCCTCTCACGTTGCAGACAATGAATTTGGGTGAGTTTCGCATGCATTTTTTTTTTTTTACCAGAAACGATCATCGTGTATTTATGCAAGCCGACACCAGTATTTGTGCAGGTGAGGTTAGAATGTTGTGTATTATATAAAGATGTGGTTTTTTATTAGTCTTGTGTCAAAAAAGGGGGAGGGAGGGGGGTGAGTTTTAAAGCTTGTTTTGCAATTTTGAGAGGATTCCTGTAGTAGCCTCCAGGAGCTGGAAGATCTTCTGTTGGTACCCGAAAGAGGGAGACAGGAAGAGGAGAAAGAGCGAGAGAGAGAGAGAGAGAGAGTGTGTGTGTGTGAGAGAGAGAGAGAGAGAGAGGCTCCAGATGGTGTTTAAACGCAGACAGAAGGCTACAGCGAGGACAGAGAGAGGAGGAGGAGGAGAGAGCCGCGGTTACTGCATACAGTGGGCCCGCCAGCTCTACTCATCACTGAAGAACACTAAACAAGACGCAAAAACCTCACGTTGAGAAACCGACGGGGAAATTCAACAACGAAAAAAAAAAGGGGGGGGAAGACATAGCACACCCGGCCTAAATATGCTCAGCCGGTTGTGATTTTTTTTTTTTGAGAAGTAAGTCTAAACCACACCGTCTCTCTCAGACAGTCGGCAGAGGATCGGTGAGTCGGTGGAACAGACGGACCTCCGAGAAACGTGGTGTAAATGACCAGAGTCCACCGGCTGTAAACAAACTGCGCTTTCACACACGCGGAAAAGGAGGAGAATATAAAATAAAAAGAAATAAACCTCGCTGGATGTTTATGGACTTTCCCCCCACAACTCCTCACACACCTCGGACTGAGAGGGGTGATAAAGTTGGTACCGGAGGAATAGACGAATAGACCCTTCACGAACAGAGGAGCCGCATCTTCAGAAGAACATGCGCGGATTTGTTGATTTACTATAAAAGAGAGAACAAAAAATCTTGCCGTTTTGTCTACCGGAAAACGGACACACGGGACTTTTTTTTCATTATTTCTTTCTTTATGGGATTGTTTTATTTTAATTTCTTTTAAGAAGAGAAAAGGATTTATGTGACCCGGACAAGTTGTGATTTTTTTTTCTTCCACCCCCCCCCCATCAGAGTCAACACAAGAAGCAAAACATAGACTGCAAAACCAAAGACACCGGTGCGCTCATAAGGATATTGTGGCTTTGACTTGTTTTTCTTCCGTTTTTCGATAGAACAGAGAAGAGAAATACCTCATTATTTATTCAACCTGGAAAGTCAACTTCCAAATGAAAGTTCCTCGTTTTTCGTCTCTGATTCTGGCTTCTGCCACTGTTCCCTCTCTTTGAAAAGAACATTTAAAAGACACTAAACAGAAAGAACTACACACCGAATACTCTTTCCCCCCCTCCGCACTATCTAGTAAAGGCTTTATGCTTTTTCTCCAAATAATGAGGCTGGAAACGATATAAAATCTGTCTCAGAAACTCTTTGGTGTGGATTATCACCGCTACAATTACCTCAGCTTGACCTCGACCTTCACAAAGTAAGTACAACCTGCAAACTCGGGTGCATTGACAAAAATGTTACCCATGAAAATTGCTTTTAAAGGAGTTTGAAGGGTTGAAGCCTCCTGACAGTGTGCTTTGGTGGATGTGTTAGGATAAAAATGTCTTATAGTCTTTTTTAATATTTAGACTGCTGACATGTATGAGTTTTAAACTCATTGTGGATTGCTTCTTAATCTAACTATAAAGACAAACAATGCTGCCTGGAATGTATTTTTTTTTTTTTGGGGGGGGGGGTTGCTGTCATTGTTTACTCCATCATGTATACCCTTTGTCATCTTGTTGGTGCTGATGCGGACGTGGACCTTGTGACATTAGTGTTATTATGGATGTGTAATCTCAAAACACAAAGCCACACAACAGAGGTAGAAAATAGTCAAACACACTAGAGATAATGAACAATAAATAGCCTAATAATGTTGAAGTTAATTATTTATATTTCACACATATATCCCTATATCCCTCTCTACTGTGGTAGTAGTAATAAAGTAAGAGAAGGATTTCTGTCTCGTGACTTGTTTGGCCCATTGGTCTGCTGAACATCAAAGTGATGTTCAGATGAAGTGATGACACTAGAGTCTTTGGTCTGAATGAACTTGAGGTCCACCTGGACTCTGCGGAGGTGATGGATGTGTGAAAGGATAAACTGATCCACTTACCTTGAACTGAACTGCCTCTGCCCACCCACAGACAGTGCATCACCACTGTCAGCAGAGTCTGTGTTTACACAAAAAGAAAAAAGTACCCTGAAGTACTGTCAGATCAGTAGAAGGAGAGGATTCTGCATGAAAGTGCATCTGTACATTGAGAAAAGTGGCTTTGTATACTCGGAAGTAAAGAAGGTAGTGTGGAGAAGTGTTTAACAGAAACACCATGGCAACCAGATGAAACAAACGCAAGTGTAAAGTGAGTGAAAAATACTGAAATCATAATGGATAATTTAGTACGAGCCTTCTGACTGTGGGGACACTCCCTATGAAGAAACAAGCCAAGCCTAAGGTTCTACCCTCGCTTGAACAGCCTCAGTCGTGCACCGTGAGTGCAACAGTGAAACACTCGGGCCATTTTCTCTGCAGGACATGGTCCTGTATAATTGGCCCTGGTAAAGATCATCTGAATAATTGAAGAGTTGATAATAGTCTCGAACAATGGATGAGAGGTTGCAGAGGTGAAACCGCACTGCAGACACCCTGCCTCACCGCACATTATACCTCCATCACCACCAAGCCAGCATCTCTGCCGCTCTCCTCCCAACACTGGCTTACTCCATCGCTCAGCACAACTCGACCAAGCGCCTGCTTAGGCAGATGTCCCCACTTCATCATTAAGTAGCTCTTTTAAAAGGCAGGCCCATTCATTATGACCCCAGACTGCGGAGTGTTTATTCACTTCCCATCCACCACAGGTGCATGGATGCGATGGTGTCGGTATATATGATATGTTACTGAATATACAAAAGGGAAAACAAACGGCAGCAATTTCAAAGAGAACCTGTTTTCCCTCTAAAGAAATGGCATCTGGAAAAGTCCATGTGCCATCCGCATGGACCCCTCAGTTTAATATAAAAGAAAACACATGCATCACATCTCCTTGCTTCCTGGCGGTTTTTGTTATATTACCGTGTGAATTTATAAGTGCTATTTTCAGGGTGGTTTATCTAAGGCAGGGTGTTTTTTGTACTCTTGTACATGCCAGAACTAACTGGAAACTTTATCAGTTACTAATGCATCAGACATTCAGCAAAAGCTTCAGAGATAGTGAGAGTCATATCTGTTTTTCATCATCTGAGTCTAACAGTATAATAGGGTGCAGCTGATATGGCTCATTCTCCATTAGAAACTGCAGGACCTGAATGCAGTTTATGTTCTATTTAGTGCATGCTGTATGAGTGTGTGGGCTTGTTGAGTGTGCTTAGCTTGTGTGTGGTAATTATTGTGATCTAAATGCGGGCAGTGCAGGTGAAACTGGCTGTCTCCTAATTAATGAGGGAAGCAGATGGCCTCGGGTGGGCGGGAGCTGCAATCGCGCAGCAAGCTGGTCAGGTGGTCAGCACAACACAGACACCTGGACCATCACCGACAGGACAAGCCAAGTGCTTGACACAAGCCAAAGTCATCAACCCTGTGTGAGGGTCACTGTGTGTGTGTTGATCAAGTATTACATTTTTTTTTTTTCTTTTTGCAAATATGTTGTGCCTCTCCATTTCCGGAGTTTGTTACATTTGGACTGTGTACTTTCCACACAAATCACACAATTCTATTTTTCCACAGATTAACAGATTGCAGAATGCCACTCAGCTTTGCCTCCAGGGTGAGAACATTAGCCTCCAACAGATAAAGACAGTTTCTCAATAAGAGGAAAAGTATACTCTCGATTAAGTTTGCTCTGGAGACATCAAACACTTGCAGTGGATTAAAACCTACACAAAATCCATGTTTAAACAGAAGCACTCAGACTCTTTATTTAAATACACTGTAGGTAGCAATGTAGGTGTATCTACAGGATCATCATTAACATGACTTTTAAAAAAAGTAAAATATACAGTAACTACAATACATACAGCATTTACCTTTGAAATATATTCAATGTAGTGAAACTTTGAAGCTGCGTGAACTGAAAAATAGAACTTTTTTGTCATGTACATATTTGAGTCTAGTTCTTGGTAAAAAAAAAAAACAAAAACAAAAACAAAAAAACGTGACTGTTCCTCTGTTGACTTTTGAGGATTTGTGTGTTCTTATGAGTGAGGTAAAAACGTACAGAATACTACAGTGGGTCATAAAGAGGAGAAAGTGAAATGCTTCTGAGGTTTATAATGTCATATGACGTTATATTGTTACTCGGTTTTCGGCCTTGCTGTCACCTCTGTCTTTTGCAGCACTGATGCATTGTGTGTTTAATGGAAGCGTCATTGGATCAGGTGTTAAATATATGTGGTTCCCTAGACATGACAGGAATTGAGTGACTTAGGGCAGTGATGGAGTGACTGGGCCAATGCTGAATCTCTACGGTTTCAGTGCTGTTTGTACTTATACACAGTGGCATAGATCGCTGCGGTTCTGGCTGCCTTGTGCTCCGTCCTCTGTGTTGGTCTGCTCTGGCCCGGTCTGTTCCACATGTGTTTGACATTACTGTGACAAGGCTGCCCAGCCTCTCTGGGGAGATGGAGAATGTCAGGGACTAGAGCAGAGAAGTGAACAGCTTCCCAACATCTGATGGAATGAGAAACACACACTGTGGATGGCTGGCCCGCTGACGCCACAGCGTGGGAGCAGAGCACAGGGTGGAGGCCAAGCAAAACCCCAAATGTGTGTGTGTGAAATCTCACTCTTTCTCTCTTTTCCGTGTTTTTCATCTCTACAGTATGCACACATCCATTCAGATTCCCAAGATCAACATAAAGTACACGCACACTTCTTCACTCAGTGCCGCAACCCACTGGATTTATCAGGTGTTTTCTAGTGATTTTTGTGAACTCACATGTGAGACGCTCGAGTTATTTTGTGTAGAAACCTCTCCATTTATGGCTGAGCATTTTTGGAAGTTATTTGTTGAAGTGCCTCTTTATTTTACTAAAACGACTTCAGCATATGCAGCCCTAGACAAATTGCACTCACACAATTATGCATTTCAAAAAAGATGCTCCATTATAAATGCCGTGCAAATAAACGCCACACCATGGAGTTTTGCATGTTCTGTACTGTATGAATAACTGACAGCTTCAGCCAAACACACCAAAAAAAGCACTTCCTCCTCCTCCCTTCCTCATCTTGGGCCAATATCACCTCCAGCTCTCCCTCCAATGTAACCTCTTACTTCCTTGCTTGCCTTCTAACCTTTGACTTTCTTTTAACCCTCTTCTTTTCATTGTCCCTTTCTCCCTGTACCTACTCAACTCGCATCCCTGTACTGTATGAAACCTCCTGCTAGGAAGTGTATTCGGATCAGAGTCAGACACAGGAAACAGCTGGCGTAATCTACAGTAGCACCGAGCTCTGTTTTAATCAAGCCCAACAGACAGACCAACAGAGAAAATGGGAAGTTCATATCGCAACTGCTACCTGATATAATGAATCCCTCCCTTTCCTTTTGCTTCACACCGAGGCCTTTATCACAGGCAGGGAGTAAACAAGCACAAAGGAACACAGACTGAAGTTATTAAGGCCTCCACTGTAAAGTGGTCTTCGCTGGACATGTGTGTATATGTGTGGAGTGCTGCAACAGAGGACCGTGAAGGCAGAGCTCGGGAAGGAAGGCATGTCTCTCTCTCTCTCACTCTCTGTACAGTATTTGTGAAATTAAAAAAAGCTGTTATCTCCTGGAAACAGATCCTGTGCCACACAGATGGTTCCGTCTCTCTTCAAATGGGAGGCTGAGCCACTGAGTGCCGTTGTGTTACCAGTTAGTTGTACAGACCTTAATCTCGGCTCCAGCCTTCCTTCCTCTGCCTTTCTGTCTCTGCGCAAACACTCTAACACACACACACACACACACACACGCACACACATAGACAAAATGTACCCCTTCAGATAAAGGTATAGCCTGCGTAAAGAAACAAGTTAACTAAGCACAGGACATCTTAGCTTCCCAGGTGTATTTGAAGTGCAGAAAAAAGGTCAGTAATTTTCTTGATATGTCAGAGTCTTGATATGCTCATATAAAATCACCAGGAACTTCAACAAAGTGTGTAGGAGTTCAGTCCATGCAGACCTTCAAGTAGTGGTTCAGACAGAGGTTATCCCTGTAGTAATGTCTTATGACCTTTGTGGATGATCATTTATGAAGATGTCTGAGGGTTTTTTTTATGCGTATAAGTATGATGACGCAGTGCCAGTCAGAATCTCTGTTTTATATTAGTTCAATCAGAGGCAAAGGTTTGCCATTTTATAGACGCTGTGGGGAGGGTGGTGATGACATTAATGGATGTGTCTGTTTACTGCGTATGTCACTCAGCCAAAACACAAACGGTACGTTCAGAGAGCAGGGTATACAATGCAAGGTACCTAACAACCATAGAGGTTAACGTAAACTTGACAAATTTCACATGATTAATATTAAACTATTTCCCTCTGGATCAATGCAGTATTCTCATTCTGATTCTGATTAAATGTGACCAAAGTGTTAAGATGTTAAACCACGACTGCAAAAGTGGATTGGATGCTTTTTTACTTTCCTGTTATAAATTACAAACTTTTCTCCGTTAAAGCGTTAAAATAAAATGCTAATTGAAACTCAAACACTAATTGAGAAGCACTAATTAAGAAAAAACTAAAACACTAATTGAAAAAAACCCTTCAGGCACAGTTGTTAAATGGGCTTTAAATAGACTCTTGTATCTACAGAGAATTAGAATGTCACAATTGACTGTGTGACTGTTCCTTTTTTTTTTTACTTTCTTTTTCCAGCACTTTAACTATGACATGACAGTAGGTCATCTTAATTCACCAATTAGCTCAAATAACCACTATGTTATGGCATTACAGTCACTCTTTTTCTTCGACTGCTTGCTCTGTTTTGGTGGCGGCGTCCCGTAGTCGGCTCGTGTCCCAGAGGAGTAACTGGTATTTATTTCGGCAGCTTCCAACATGAGCTGGCTGTAGGCTAAATGGAGAAACTGTCAAAGCTTCTCTCTAACCTGTCACATAACCCCCCCCACCCCCCCCACCACCACATTTTGCTTCCCAGTGGTTTGTGTGTGTATGTGTGAAAGCAGTGGGGTCCTGAAGATAATACAGAACACCCTACCCATGTCTGGCTAATGTCAGGTGCTATTGTTACTGTGCCTGTGGGCCAAATGAAGAGGTATGAGAGCACTGGCAGACTGGGGAGCAGTTCAGGCTACAGACAGTTTTGTCAGTGCTGACAGCTCCATAGTGACAAAGTAGACATTTAACACTGAATGAAATGAAATACATGACATCAAGCAGGAGAATGACTAATCTGCTGTTTGTTTTCCTAACTGAGCTGTAAGTGACAGCTGAGTGTCAGGTTTTTATACAGCGCACAAAGCGGAAGAACGAAAAATAGGCAACCGCAATCCACACGTAACATTTAACATACACGCATGCTTAGAATCAGGGTTTATGAAGAGGAAGTACAGAGATGCTGCAGTTGCTGTGGTGTGTGTGTATGTGTGTGTTGCCAGGGTCAAATCTAAGTCTTTTGTGCTCCATAAATCAGCAGGCAACAGCGGTGACGTAAGAACAAATAGGGCCGCTCTCTGCTGCAGCTGGCTGCAAAGAGGGAGAAACAGGAGAGAAGAATACAGGGAGGGAAAGATAGAGCAGGACAGCAGCTGTCAGGCCTCCATCGCACACCTGTCACACAGGAAGTGAGCGCTGGCCACTGTTTCCTGGATACACCTCCTCAAACACTGCTCCTGGAAGAAACCGAGGGAGGACATCTGCTCCATGTGAGGGAGAAACAGCCAAACTGATATACTAGAATGTCAATAAACACAGACATTTGCTAAGGATGTGGAATAAAAGCAAAAAAAAATGTTGCAAAGAGAAAACAAATACAGAATTTCTCATGTCTCTGTTGCTTTTCTCATGTCAACCTGCTCTTGGTTATATTTGCATGTGTGTGTGTCCAGAATATGCATAGTTAAAAGGATGTTTGTGTTATTGTGGCGCTCTTTGACAGACAGGTCACTCTGTGGAGACTCCAGCTTAACTCTCCCACAAAGACAATAAGCCTACATGCCCTAAACTTAACAGTGGGACATTCCCACGCTTGTTCCTCCCGCCTGTCGAACCCCGATCTCCACCCCCTCTCCCTCCTGTGACCAATATGAACTAATCCAGATGTAGTGTAGCCGATCATAGATGTACTCCTAGCTCTGCTCCCCTTTCTTCTTTTCTCCTCCTTTCACTCTCACCCTTCCCTGATCTCTCTCATCACCCAGTTCACTGGAAGAGGAAGTGATGTCACAGATGCTCAGATCTATTGTCTTGTGTTTTCTCCTTCTCCCAGCCTCCAGAGTCGCTGTGTTGTGGCTGCTGTTCGTTGTTTGTCAGGCTTGTCAGTCTGGGTCCTCAGGAGGCCCCCCTTGCAATATTCCCAGGCTGCCCTTCATGCTGCCTGTATGCAATTAACAGAGTAATTAAAAGCCTGATGAGCTAATTGGTACTGGGTGAGGCTGCAGGTGTTTGGATCAGCATATTTATGTAAGTGCACTTATTGTGAGCGTCTTCTGGCAGTGTGGGGAAGCTATTATGTTAAATTGTTTGACGTTTTGGATTGGGTTTTTTTTCTTTTAGAAATTGGTTAAAATTTTAGGTGACCTAGATATTTTTCGTGACTGGTTTTGCTGCATGACTTGAACTTAACTGTAGACATGACTCACTTTGAAAAGCCACTGGCCTGCAGAACTCGTAGAGGTTTTGTTATTTTCATATGTAATTCGGCAGGAATGTGTGTTTCTGTGATTCTCCCAATCGTCTGCACAAGGCTTCGTATGTGTTGCCTGTATATACAAGATGCAGTGGCCTGGAATAGTGGCTTAAAAGAAGGAAGATGACAAAAAGGGTGGATTGTGGGAGAAGAAAAGCTCAAAGTGAAGCAGTAAAAAGACAATCCATAGTACGGCAACGTAACAATCACACAATCAAACTAACAATAGATGAAAGAAAACAAAAACAATAGTATTGAGACTGAGGTTGGGCCTTTGTGCTTTTGTCTTATGTGTGTAGGCTGTAATCATATGTCCCAAATGTGTTTATGGCTATGCAAAAGTTTATTAATGTGCCCTATAATATACTCCGTGAATATGAATAATATTGTTCCCGTAACATAAAGTGACTCACCCAAAAGAGGCTGGAAAAGAAGCTAAGAGAAAGTATGGTTTGATGTTTGAAAGGGCCGCCTGAGGCTGAGCTCTCAGCTGGCAAAATTAAGCACACACGGCTGACAGAACGAGGAAAAGAAGATGTAGATGAGAGGAAACAAAAGAGAATTATTATGCAGAGGAAAATCTACATGTAAATCTTTTTCTCTTTGTGTCTGTCTACCTCTCTTGTCTTCTCTTGCCCATTACCAGATGTGCAAGTCACTTCCTCATAGCTATGTGTGTCTTCTTCTTGTCTCCTACTTCCTCCCCATATCTCTGCTCTCACTCTCTCCCTCTCTCTCTCCGCTCTCAGCTCTCTTTCTCTGTGGCAGCTGTGCTGGTGATGGCTGTGTGCCCATGGTGCAAGCTGGCTGTGGGGTCCCAGGTGGCCCACATGACAGTTATTGATGTTCAGGTGTTCAACTCCTCTCACACAGAGACCCTGGAGCCACACACACATACACAGATGCCCAATACCCATGCATGCACTTTAATGTACTTCACATGCACTCACTAGATGTGTACGTTCTCGTTGACTTGTACAGATATGCATATAAGCAGCATATTCTTAGGTTGCTGTTACCCAGCTGGATGGCTCAGTTGGTAAGGCACCGGGCTGGTGCATTAGGGGACCCGGGATGACCATCCAGGGGGTTGTGTCAGGAAGGGCATCCGATGTAAAACTCCTGCCAAATTAAATATGCAAATTGGATTCGCTGTGGTGACCCCGGAAGGGAAAAAGCCAAAAGACATCATCATCATCGTCATCATCATTCTTAGGTTGCTGTTAAAGAAATGTATACATCACAATAACAAGTACAACTGAGAATTGGTGCATGCAGCTGCTACGACAAGAAAAGAGGATTCACTGTCAGACTTTGAAACTGTAGAGTCCTGTTTGTTTATGATTAAAGCTGTATGTTCCAGGGTCTGTGACTATATTGATTGCATGTGTGTAAGTGCGGCTGGACAGCCAATCATGGTACCAGTGCCCATTGAGTTTTTAACACACTCCAGATGTGTCTGGCTAGTCAGGGAGTTGTTCTTGGCACGGCCTGCCTCAGCTGAATGTCACAAATACTTTCCTTTATTTAGGAATGGCTCTGGTTTAGTGGCTGGAGAGAAAGAAAAAGGCGAGGATAGATGGATTGTGGGGGAGAGGAGAGGAGGGAGCGATGGGAGGAGAGGTAGATGAAAGGAGCAAAATAAATGATTAGCAATGTAGAAGGACGGGAGGAGAAGGAGGAGGGGGTTGGGAGAGGAGAAAAGGATAGAAGGTGGAGAAGGAGGAGAGAATGGGGAGAGAGGGGAGAGGCAGAAACAGCTCCAGTCTAGCATCTGGATTTTATTAGCAGCCGTTGGGAAAATCTGAAAAGGAAGTTTTTTCTCTGTGAGCACATCGGCAGCAGTGATATGCTGCACATAACCACTTCACTGCTGACAAGAGGAGCCAGGCCCTCCCAAAGGAGAACAGATGGTCGCTAGAACTTCAATACAATTACATCAATAACAGCTTTCACAGATATACGCACTGTATGACAGGATCCCTGCAGCTCACAGAAACAGAAATACACCTCCTCTACCCTCAGCACCTCTGGCCCTGGATAAACTGTCTTTAATCCATCTTCACTCACGGTTTATCCTCAAGGTATTCTCCCATTTGTCGCTGTGCTCATTTTTTTCAGAAGTGTCAAACCTTTTGACATGTTTAAGATGAAGGTGAGCGGCCCATAATAATGTGATCAACGCTACAGAGCAACTTTTGTTTGTTGCTTATTAAGCAAAACCTCCGTGTTGCAGTTGTGTTTTACTTTTAGCTCAGCAGGCATTGTATGTGAGACATCACAAATACTCCCACATTGTGAACCATGTTTTTGTGTACGCTGCTTAAATATACGTATCCCTCAAACATGTACATCTGTATGTGTGTTTATTTGTGAGTGTGTACATACACTATGTAGGGATGTCTCCCACTCTGTCATTAGTGAGAGCTTTAAAGCCTCTGAACTCTAAATCAGCTCAAGATGAAGTGGAGTCTGGGATCTGTCTGCTGAGGCAGTCTGTGTGCTAGCACATAAATACACACACACACACACACACACACACACACACACATATAAACATACATCTTACCTGTGATACAGTGAAGAGTTCGCATTTATAACAAGGAATTAATTTTTTCTACATCTAGTGTTTGAAGGCATACTGTAAGAAAACATGCTCTGGCTCACCAGTGACTGGTTATTGGTGTGAGTTATTGGCCCTTTGCTCCTGACTGCCAGCAGTTTTTCTCTTTTGAATGGCATTTGTATTAGTGCTATGAGAGCAGAGGGTGTCGTAGGTGCTGTTCTCATGTGTTTTAGGTCCAGCACATAGGGCTACAATCCTCATGTTTTGATATGAAGGCCTGGTGGGGGGCTGGGGGCCAGGGGCTCAAGCTCTGTTTGTGTGGACTCCTCAGCGGCCTGATAGGGAACAGATGTGGGAAGGCAGGCGGCCGGGCAGCCCGCCAGAGCAGCTGGGAGAAATTAAAAACAACAGCATTCCTGGAGACTGGGGGAATTACAGTGAGAGGGAGGGAGGGATGTAAGGAGCGAGAAGACAGAGGGAGAGTTTTAGGGCTATGTGGTCACTGAGGAGAGTCTCTGCGGAGTACGAGAGATTGAATAGACAGGGGGGATTTAAGGGAACTATTCTGCAGTGGTTAGCTAAAGCTAATAAGTTGCAGCTGCATTTCCAGTGGAAGCACAAATACACATGCACCCACTCTCTTAGATATGCAGCATACTGACATCTGCCCATGCAAAATGAGACTAAAATGCACTCATAGCATCTGAATGACTGTCTAATGGCTTGCCATTACAAGATAGTATTTATTTATGTGTGAGTGTGTAAGTGCGTTTGTTTTCAAGGCTTTAATGAGGTCATGTGTCCTTAAATAGTGAGACCTCAAAGTGGTTTCGAAAGTTACACAAACCACTGCATCGTGTGCGCACATGTGCGTAGTTGTACAGTACATGTTCTGTGTTTTTTTGTGTCTTGCAGTGAATTGTTTTTCATCTCATTTCATCATGGCACAAAGGGAGAGCGGGAGAAAAACATTTTTAGAACTCAGACTACAGACTGTTTCTTTGGTGAGCAATCTTTTAGCCCAGATTACGTCAAACGTGCAGACATACAGCTGTTCAGAGAGACGGAGAAGCAGAAGCAAACACGAACATATCAGGAGAGATGAGGAGTGCATGGTATTGTTTTATTTTGGGCATCAGATTCAACTGGGAAATGATAGGTAACAACATATCTCAAACTATAGCTCTATTTGTGTTGATCTATTTTCGGCTTAATGACTCAGAGATATTATTTAAAATCTCCAAAGGGAAACAGAGCCTGCAGAGAGGATTGTGATCCAGACATGGACTTTAACCACACATCCACCTCACCTATAGGAGTCTCTGCTGCCTCTCTTTCTTTTGGCATGAGTATGTCGTCCTTCAGCACAAAGCACAATGGCACAGATGGCCACAGATGGGATTTCAGACCTAGCAGACTTCCTAATGTATTAAAAGTGAAATCACCATGGGCCGTATGTGTGTGCCCTGTCCCTGTAGCCGGTCAGATTAAACAGCTGTCTGTAATCCCACAACGGGAGCAGACAGACCTCTCCTCTCCTCACCTCTCCTCTCTGCTCCTCTCCTCCCCTCTCCTCATCCCCCCTTCCCTCCCCTCTCCTCTCCCTCCCTCTCCTCTCCATATGCCATTGTTGTTATTGATATGACCCTATATCAGATTTACCTATGCTGATGGTAGCTTCATTATGAAGCATACTGCATATCGATGGGGCGACTTATCTTACTCTGGGACACCGCCCAATGTGAGACACTTAAATTTAACATTATATATTATTGTCATTATGACATTATCGTCCAGCTGGATAGCTCAGTTGGTAAATCACCGGGCTGTTGCATAGGGGACCTGGGTTCGGTTCCTGGGGTGAGCGTCCAGTGGGTTGTGTCAGGAAGGGCGTCCGACGTAAAAACTCCTGCCAAATCAAATATTCGAATTGGATTCGCTGTGGCGACCCCGGAAGGGAAAAAGCAGAAAGAAATCATCATCATTATAACATTATCGTGTTGGTTCAACATTGAAATGTTTAATATACTGCAGAAGTCTGAAATACAAAAAATGTCCCACATTAGGGCAGTCCACCTTATATACATTTTGACTTCATTGCTGTATTCCATTCTGCATGAAAAGATGTTGTCATATACTGTCTACTACTACTAGTTTGTGTGTTTATTTATAGGACAGCACTGTCTGCCTTTATCTATAACCTTGTGTGTTTATGTTCAAAGCTTCTGGCATGAGGCAAACACAGGCATGCCCCTCATGTTCTTGAGGATCACTGTGTCAATGGCCCTCGTACAACGCACTCCAGAGTGGCACTCTTTAAATACAGACACCAGCTGTTAAACACTTCTATATGAGCTCTCAGAAATAGGCAAACAGCACAGACCGAGGCCAATCAGCCAGGAGCTTTATACATAAAAACATCTCATTTGTAGTTTGATCTCAAGGAGTAAAATTGAAGAAATATTTTAAAGTGATTTAGGGGCACAATGCATTTGGATAGAAATGCAATATTTCTTTACTTCTTTAATACAGAGAGACGGTCATGGACTCAATTCTCCTTTTTTTTTATCAGTCTTTTACTATTTTTTTGTATGTTTAACCCTTAAAGACCAAGTGCTACTTTTGTGGCTTTTCCCAAATGCAATTTTATTGCCATTATTACTCATTTTAAGTGAATTTTCAGGATTTATTCAAATATTATCCTGTGTATTTTGATGTTTTTCAGTCAAAATCGGGTAATTTACATCCACTGTCATTGATTCAACTCCATGGGTTTGACTGGTGAATCAATGTTGTAGATGATGATGTTGTTTCCATGGTAACTATGTAGCCTTTGAACATCCAAATCGTTGACATCTGATGACCATGAAAAAGATGACCAACTGTACTTTACACCAGCTATTGACATGTATTGATAAGATTAATGAATTTTGGTCATTGGCAGCTGTTTGAGTTTTTATGGGTCACAAGCATAAAATCCCCAGGTATAAATTTAAAATAAAATTCTTTATTTTTAAAAGATGCAAGCAAAAAAACAAAAGACAGCATCTGCAACCCCCCCCCAAAAAAAATTCAATAAATGACCAACACTGAAGGTGCTTTGCAAGAGGATCTAGAAGGAGACAGACTTATGTTTTCCAAAATGAATCGACGTGTTTACTATATTTGTGGAGGACTTTTTCTGGTCGATTTCATTGTTTTATGTACAGTGTTTTACGCTGCGCAGAGTAAATTTATTGCGCTGACTCACAGTATGTGTTCACATGTACACATACTCTAAAGCTATCTTCTCACAAGCTGCGAAAGTCATCACACCTCTCAGCTCAGGTTTACATTGCAGAAAGATCTGGTTCCAGCAGCTGCAGAGACAGACAAACAGACACATACAGACAGAAAGACAGTAAACACACAGTCAGACCCCCCCAGACACACACTGCACTAAATAATAACACTGCTGCTTATGCATAGAATGAAGTGTAAAGAAAATAAATTTTTGTGCATGTCTGCATTTATCCGGAGACCTCCATAGGTGAAAACTCCATTAAAGCGTATGACACACATGGAGAGTGTATGGGAATATGCCTGTGGTTGCACTGCACCGACTTTGGGTTGTGTTTTCTTCCTATACCCTTATTGTACCATCATTCCCATCAGAGCCTGGTCTTGCCTTGTTTGGTGTTGGCAGAGTGTCTGGCAGAGGACAGTGGAGCCTCTAGTAGCGGGACGGAGCTCTGCTGAAAGCCAGTCCGCAGTGATGGACAGCAGCAGATCCAGCTGCACTTGTCACTGGCTGTCAAGTTGCCTGTCTGAACTAGGGGACAAGAGGGGACAGGCGGGGAGGAGAGCATGTATGTGAATGTGTGTGTTGGTTGGAGGTTACAGAGAGGCGCTGATTGGGATGTCGGAGCTACACGCAGTGTGTATGTGTGAAGGAGAGCGGAGGGGAGGAAAGAGAGAGGGGGGCCCAGTCAGCAGCAGCTGAGCGAGTGAGCAGGTGTTACTGCATGTCTCCCAGGCCCATGAATCTCCAACAAGAGACACAATACAAGTTTGGACTCGTGTCCACTCCCATTATTGATTGGTTTTAGTCCTTTTATGAGGCTTTAAGACAATCGATGTTTCCAGAGTTAATATGTTCCTTTTTTAACCAGCTGTCTAAACTTGGTAAATATTTGAAATGATTTTTCTTTTTATACTGGGGCTTCATCACGATGACTGTCTGTTCTGTCTTGTTCCAGGTAGAAGAGTGCATAAGGTTGGAACAATGCCAGATTCACCTGCGGATGTAAAAACCCAGCCCAGGTCCACCCCACCCACAATGCCTCCTCCACCCCCGGCTGTTAGCCAAGCAACCAATCGCAACGCTTCATTTACCCCTACCACCAGTAAATCAAGTAAGCACACCTGAATCTAAATGTGTTCATGAAAATGCCTGTTCATGTCTATGCAAAGGACTTGTAGTTATTTAACAATATCTACAACTCTGTAGCTTTACTGCTATAAGATGGGTTTTATGTCCTTAAAGATGATCCTTTGTGTTGAAGGCAAAGCATCATTTGCAGACAGTGAGCACAGCAGGTACAGTAGATGTATCAAAACGATGAATCAGTAGGTGTGCTCCACAAAAGATCCATTACTGAAACAGCTTTACTTCTAAACAGTCACCACACTAATACAGCTTTTGTTTCAGTTCTTCTATAGACATTTGATTACATTTATACTCAAATACGTTTTTTTTCGTCGGATTTTTTTAACGTCAAATGGAGATTACGTATCCAGGTTGAGATATTATACTGAACTCCAGCCGGTATTTAAATAGTTTAATGTTTCTCAGCATGCATTTAACACAGCTACACAATGTGCTCCTGTCTGTTTCTGAGGATGTACCCCCACGACAAGGCACCCATATCAGTTTTGCCCTTATATCAACTGTCAACTCAGAACTTGTATGAAAGGAGTGAAATTCCAAATATGTGGTTCTTCCCTGTTCTGTTGAGCAAATGTTGAAGTCACTTGTGTGTCAGGTGTGTGCCTCAGCCGGCATCTCTGTGTCTTTTGCATTGAAGAATGCCCTTGCTGGTGGGGCAAGTGTTGTAAGTGCATGTGCAAGTGTGGCCGTGGCATTGTGTGTGTGTTCTGTATGTGTGTCTACGTTGTTTACCAGCTGGTTAGGGAGGTGGTGGTTCAGGGGAGATGTGCCAGGGTTGTGTTGTGGTGTGTAGACTACTTTCTTCCCTATATAGCAATGACAGGCCGTGTTGTTTCACCTGTTGTGGCGGGCGGTCAGCAGTGCAGCTCTCTCCTTGCACCTCTCCCTATCTAAAACCAGAACGCAAGTGCTGCCTTTTGGGATCACATGGGTTAGTCCATATGCGTTCAGGCCCTCTGCCTACAGATTAGAGCAACAAGCACGTCTGAGAAGAACCACAGGACCTCGACTCCATCCAAACACCTAAGCCATATATTGTTCTGTTTTCAGCTACAAAATATATTGTTACCGTCTACACATCGACTTACAATGGAGAAGTATAAATGCATTCTGAAAAGCTACAGTGGTAATATAATTATAGCCTAGATGCCATGCTCAGTGTAAGTGCTTACATATGCTGCCATAATGAAACCCTTTCATTTTATTATAGCCAGCGACATTTCATACAAAGGCGACTGTTTAATTAAATAGAAAATCCTATAAAACAATTTCAAACTTGAGCATGATCAATGTAAACACACAACTAAGACGGTGTGATGGGTAACATGAAGCAGTATGTTTTTTTAATTGCAATTTTTGTTAACCATAATTTAAAAAAAACGTGTCAGAT
This sequence comes from Gymnapogon annona, assembly GCA_029814585.1. Taxonomy (NCBI): domain Eukaryota; kingdom Metazoa; phylum Chordata; class Actinopteri; order Kurtiformes; family Apogonidae; genus Gymnapogon; species Gymnapogon annona. The sequence goes on along the minus strand of JAPTHA010000018.1, from coordinate 21,342,148 downwards.
CTATATCTGTGTCGACGTAAGCAAAAAACAAACAAGCAAAATCAAAACAGGAAAAAGGTCAAACATTTACGCGTGAGCTCTGTGTATTTGAGAGTTTGTTTGTGGCCGCATTAAGAAGAATATGTGAGTGATTATATTTGTGTATGAATGCTGTGACTATTCTGAACCTTAAACCTGCAAATCTACTTTCAGCTGGTGGACATGTGCAGCACCGGATTTAGCTGCACACCTGCTATTGGAATAAAAGTAACACAGGCCAAAGGACTATTTTTGGCATCTCTTTAACAAGTTCCTCTTATAGTTGTGTCCTAGTGAGTGAGGGAGTGAGGGTGAGGAGTAGGGTGAAATAGACTGATACAGGGGAGAGATACTGGGGGAGGGGGTCAAATGGTACCACTTGTGTGACAGCTGGAGGTACTGCAAATGCACACTCGCTGCCTTCAGTCAAACTGCATTAAGCAGCACCTATGAAGTCACCTTCTGTATTCTGTATTGTCACCGCGGTGTCAAATATGAGACTATTGTGTGATTTACTTGTAATAAATGCAGGCCGGACACTGTCAACATCTATAGGATACATTTCTGTGCTCATCATCCCACCTCAGATCTGTCAGATGCCCCTGCAGCCCACTCTGAGACTCCGCAATTAACACTTTCTTCCTCATTTCGTTTGATGTGCAGTGCTGAATGGGAGCAGCCACTCTCCTACATCGCTGAACGGTGCTCCATCAACTCCTAACGGGTTCAGTAACGGGCCAGCCATGTCCTCGACAGCTTCACTGTCCAATCAACAGCTGCCGCCGGCATGCGGTGCTCGGCAGCTTTGCAAACTGAAGCGCTTCCTGACCACACTGCAGCAGTTTGGCAACGATATATCACCTGAGATTGGAGAGAGAGTACGCAGTCTGGTGTTGGGACTTGTGGTAAGTTGTGTGTACACGGATGTCGTTTTTGTTGAGTTACTGCACGTCAGCATTGATTCAACTTCTATATTCAAGCCATTTCTCTTATATGTGAAAAAAAACTAACCTTTTGGAGTTTTATTTTCTATTCAAATAAAGCTTGACCTTGCGTCATATTAACATTAAGCAAATCCTGTTTGATCCAGACAAACTCTGAATCACTGTCAGCAACATATCAAACTTTAAGACACACTTTGTTCCATAGTTCAATTTTACTTTCATGTCTGTTTAGTTTTGTTCCATCTGTTTTCTGTTATTCACCAGTTAATGCTCTAGGTGATCAATTTTATTTTGTATCTTGTTTTGCTGTTCATTTAAGTTGACATTTATCTTTATGTTGGGAAGAATATAAGGAATGATGGAAAAGGAAAATAACTATAATATTAACTCCAAAGTGCTGAATCTGTTTAGAAAATATAGAGGAGAAAATGCAGGATATGGTGTTAAAATCGCAGGGAATATAAGTGAAAAGCTATCACAAAAATCAACTTCAGTATCAGATTTCAGGTATCAAACTCAAGTAGCAGATACACAAAACTTTATTTCAGCACAATAACAAGTATTTGATCGTCACTCCTTCCTGCCTCAGTTGTAAATTAATGTAATAAATACCTGACAATTACCAGTGAATTTGAAATAAATAATAATATGAAATTTGTTAACTGTCAGGGTCATGTTTTTTGTGACCTCTCTTTTATTGACTTGTCTTGCGGCAGAACTCCACCCTCACCATCGAAGAGTTTCACTCTAAACTTCATGAGGCCACCAACTTCCCTCTGAGGCCTTTCGTCATTCCCTTCCTGAAGGTAAATGACTAAAAAGATTTCATGTATGATACGTCAGACCTGATGAGTTCAGTTGACAAGTGCAGAACTGAGTGATTCAGCCCTGATGGTTTTTACTCATTGTTGTGTGTACCATGTGTATATACATGGAAGTGTTGCTTGGCTATGCATTACCTGACTCATTGTGTATAAAATCCCGAGTGGGTTTTTCTTTTCTATGTGTTCCTTGCTTTTAAGTGTCCAAAAACATGGAACTGTAGAGATATGGGGAGGCAAGTGCTGTTTTAAATGTAATCCTTTAGGCATGTTCATGTCACATTGAATATAGATGCTGGTGGGACATGCTTGTAAATGTCCAGGAAAGTGGTGTGTGTATGTGTGTGTGAGAGAGTTAGACCTCCTGGCGTGCAGTGATCCTCCACATCTGGGACATTGCAGCAATTGCTGTGTTTTATCAACCAGACAGGTCTGAGAGAGCTATTTGACAGCACTGTTACACACACTCTGACACACACACAC
>JAPTHA010000018.1:21323087-21339782 GCA_029814585.1 Gymnapogon annona | reverse complement strand
TGCTGTGTTTTATCAACCAGACAGGTCTGAGAGAGCTATTTGACAGCACTGTTACACACACTCTGACACACACACACGCACACACACAGATACATACACGCGTAATACACACATCAGCACGCCCTGGAGAGAGAGAGAGAGAGAGAGACACATGGCAGAGGAATGTGTCAAGGGACCTGTCTTATCTCATCTTGTCTCTTCATCTATCACTTTCTTTTTTATCACACTAATCTGGCATTATTTCACTCTCACCCTATCTATTTATTGTTCCACCATAGGTTTCTACATCACTTCTTGTCCACTTAACGCTCCCCTCTACATCTCCATCAGTTCGATAAATCTATTTCCTTTCTACAGCAGCTTATTTCATTCCTAATCCATCGCTGTCTCTTTTCCTCTCTTTATCGCTGTAGGCAAACCTGCCCCTGCTTCAGAGGGAGTTACTCCATTGTGCAAGGTTGGCCAAACAAACTCCAGCTCAGTATCTGGCCCAACATGAGCAACTTCTCCTGGATGCCAATGCCAGCTCACCCCTTGACTCCTCTGAGATTATGCTGGAGATGAATGAGCATGGCAAGAGAAGGACCCCTGACAGGTAGCATCTCTTCCTTTTAAACACAAGCACTTAGACACAGGCTTTCGGGAGACACACACATGGGAAAACGCTCACACATACAGCTTTATAAATGAATTATTTCAGGATATTTCAGAATGCCAAGTGACAAGGGGTGGCTATAAATCCTGTTTGCGGGAGGTGGAAGGCTGATGCCAGACTACCTTTGCCAGCTGTCCTGGAAGAAGGGATGAGATAAACGTAGAGTAGGAAAAGAAAATGAGAGGCAGATCAGCAAAAGAGGGCAAGAGGAGATGAGGAAATAAAGTAGACCAACGCTATGTGTTACTCAAAAGACTTAGAAGATGACACAGTGCTTCAGAATCAGATTAAGAAGCATCTCCAGGGAGCGGTTATGGAACTTGCAAGTACAGGTGGAGAAACCACATACATTAGACAAAAAATAGGGCACAGTATTAAAGTCTTCTATTTTTAAATGAATTGACAAACTAAGGAGTGAGCTCTCTGTCATAGTATGTATGATCAAATATGTAGTGGTACCCGGTGAGTAGTGTACATGTAATGGAGTTGACAGTGGTAGCATCTGCTTTTCTTTCTACTCCTGTTCTCTCATGCTGCTCCTATCACTCCTTCTTTTCATCTCACTTCTTCACCTCTCCCTCGCTCCCTCCCTCTGCTCTCCCGGACTGCCTGACCTGCAGGCTCCCAGCAGCTGTCCATATGTCAGGGATGTGTCCAGATGGTGATGTGCTGACCCTAACACTGAGCACATCCTGAACAGTGTGTGGTGGGTTGGATGGGACTGGGGTTGGAGCTGAACGTGCAAACCCACTGTAATCCGCACACCTCCGCCTCCCGACCTCTGGTTTATACCCAGCAGGCGGGCTCGGTTTAGGGGGGAGGGGGTTCAGGCAGGGGCAGGGACTACAGTGTGCCAGCTGCTCCTCTGATTTGTCAGATACTAGAGTCAGGGATGTGTACAGTCATAGCACAAAATATGCACACAAATAACCAAGTATGAGCACACACACACACATTAGGACGCATCATCTACATGTGGCAGTATTACATGTATTTGACTTTGATCCTCGGGATGATAAAGAGTGATTTCCATCCGAATGCCTGCCTATTGCCATCCAGCTAAAGAGATTAATATCAACACTCCCATTTAAACTGTCCAGATGGCTGGAAAACACAACCTCACACACACACACTTTAAAGTACACAAATAGATGAGTGTCACTAAACATCTGCCAAATACACAGTGTTCAGTCCATATTGCCCCTTAAGCCCCAGAGTAGAGTGGGACATGAGGAAAATACTTGCAATCGAAGAGTGGGCTGAGGATATACAGATTAAGTATTTGAAGCGCGTGGTGTACAGTTGATGTTGGCTTTGTCTGAAACCGTGTACAGCTGTGCAAAGGCTTTGGGCTGCCTTACTGTAACATAACAACAAACAGGTCGCAGCAGGGCAACATATGCATGACAGACATCACAAATGTAAAGGATTTCAAAGGAAACTTATTTTAGCCTGATATACCTACTGTATGTTCAGGGTCAGGTATAAGGGTCACACTTACTCCACTATAGTCAACAAGCAACACTTCTTTATTAAATGAACCAAACAGACAGCAGTAGATGCGTCCTATCTATAGATAATAGTAGAAGCTATTTTAGCATGCCTTCTCTGCTAGTTGGGCTCAGTCTGTTTAGTTTATTTTTGGTTCTTGTTTGAGTGTGCGTTCTGAACTGTCACGTCATACACTGACTTTGCATATTTACCATGGAAAACACTTTTAGTCACTGTTGTTTGGCAACACCTTGACAGAATTTTCTGGCGCTAGAATAAATAGGGCAAATAAAATAAGGTTCTCTTCCTTCAAATATTAATGTGTTGCCAAATTTTACATTACGAGCGCAGTCTTTTCCTGAGCGAAAACACACAAGACCGTACTCTTTTGTTTCCATGATAAGTTTGTTTCCATGATTTCATCTTTCAAAAAAACTTTGGTTAGTTATTTGGACAGATCAAATATATTATCTCTAGTATTTGTGGCTTTACAACAGCTAATCATCAGCATTTCATATAGAAGAGTGTTATTATTTTTTAAATGCACAATTTTGGATTATTAAAAAAATAATCATAATCTTCCCATTTGTCTTCCTCCGCAGGACCAAAGACAGCTCTGAGAGAGATGGCTTACATGCAGAGCACCTTGCTAAGAGACCCTGCACCATCAGCCCAAGTCAACGCTTCAGCCCCAGCACAGGCCTTCCTGCTCACCCACCTCCCAACGGCCTCCCCACACACCCTCCCAACGGCTTGCCCCACCCTCCTAATCCCCAAGTGGGTCCCCAGCACTACCGCTTAGAGGACATGGCCCTGGCACACCAATACAGAGACGTTTACAGACATAATGAACACCGTGAGGGCCGAGACAGACACAGACAGACAGGTATAACAGCTGCTCAGCATTCACAACAGTCAAAAATACCAAGACATGCAGAAAAGTCACATTGTCCAGTTAGAGTCAAGAAAAAGACTGCAAGTGCTCATGGATGTAAGTGGAGTGCATGTTCAGAACAAAGGCCAGTTGTCAGTCCTGTGTGATAATCCTTATGGCAGTGTGTCTATAATAAGCCCACAGCCATACATGCCTATGTGCTACAACTGCAACCACCATATATGCCTTCCTTCAGCTTTCCCAAATGGAAAGAGGTGACCTCTTTGACAAGTTGTCACAGTAAATGGACATAAGGTTGCTGCATGAGATGTAAGATCCTAATGTCAGTTATTTGGCTTAAAATTAAAATGCAACTAAAGTTATTAAAAACATTGTTTTGTGGCTTTTGTGGCATTATATATTAGTTAGCTACACCAGTATATCAATTTGTTATAAGAACACTTTTATTAAATAATATATTTCATTATATTGACGTGCCTAACTCCAAACTTTAAACATGTATCGAAGAAATATAAGTAAAATACAAAAAAAATCTACTTTACACTTAAAAAAAAGAACAAAAATGATTACAGTATCAATAACATGAAAATTGTTGGATATTCAAGCCACAATAGGCTTCACAAAAGGAATAATAAAATAGACGAGACATAAAATCGTCAGGTGATATCAGGTAAAGGAAACAGATAAAGAAGAGAATTTGGTGTATAAATGCAATAAAAAAAACAGTTTACAATTCAAGTGAAGCCAGGACAGCCTCTTAGATAGATAGAAATAAATAATTTAAAAATGGTTTGGTTTAAAATAACTGTATAGTTTACATCAACAAAATATGTTTTCACATGTGAGACACTACCATCCTGGACTAACCAAGAACAAATTATGTGACGTGTAGATACATGGTAAGTCTAACAGAGAGCCTGTCTCATTATGTTTCAGCAGTGCATGGAAGCCGCCAAGAGGAGGTGATCGACCACCGTCTCACAGACCGAGAGTGGGCGGAGGAATGGAAGCACCTCGATAATGTACGTATCAGTGTTTTTAATGTCAATCTGCTCCTTGTTTTATTCAGAAAGGTAACAAAGCAAAACAAAAACAAAAAGAGGTCAGTGGGTGGGAGGTCAAGTTGGTTTTAGAACTAAAGATGGATGTAGATGACAGGGACTGGAGCTGTTGACAGACAGAGGAGACTCAGGTCCCAGCTGAGTTAGCAGTTGATGAACAGCTGACCTATGGAGGACTGTGTCAGAGTGGTGAATTAACAACAGACAAACACCTATCTGGCTTTCTGGCACCCAAGTCCACGAAGACAACATCATGAACACTAGAATGTTCACACACACACACGTACACACACACACACACACACATACACACACACACACACACACAGAAACGGGCCCCAGATGGAGCTCAGGACCCAGCAGAGAGTAGCTCCAGCTGGGGAGAGCAGCTGAGAAAAGAGCTGCAGTCATGGAGAGAACCGGCCAAGCCTGGAACCCTGCCAAATTAGAAACACTTCACCGAAATAAATATAGCTAACTCAGAGGGAAGGGAGGGGGGTGGAGAGACAGGGGAAAAGAGGCACAGACACAAAGAAGGGAAGACAGAGAAGAAAGAGGAATGGGAATAATGATATGGATTGAATGTCAACCATGCTAAACCCATTTACAGAGCGGGCTGGGATGGAAACACTGGGCACTGTGGAAAACACTGACACTGTTTACAACAGTGAGAGAAAAGAAAGGAAATCTGTTGAGTTGGCAGGGAGCAGAGCAGAGGGGTGGAAGGAATTGGCTCAACTTTTTCATCAGTAGGCCAGCTGTTACATTATCATTGTTGTAATGCTCTCCGACATTGAAATTCACTGACAAGCACACAATCCATGAACCAATTAGACAGAAGCACACTGCCACAGACATACACATCACCGCTATAGGTGGCATATGGTATGGGATGTAATAGAGAATAGGTTAATTGTTCCGTTTCAGGCAGGTTTGTGGTACCTGTGTGGGTTATATGATGGATGCTCATGCTTTGATGAAAATACTTTGAAGGCTATAGTTTTATTTAAGTAAAGGGGGTAAGAGGTCAATTTTATTTGGAGGGACCGTTCTCATCTACTCTTCTGTTGGTGATGATGAGTTTGCTCTAACTCTTGGTCCTGTCTCATTGCAGCTCCTGAATTGCATCATGGATATGGTAGAGAAGACACGCCGTTCTCTAACAGTACTGCGCCGCTGCCAGGAGGCCGACCGAGAGGAGATGAATCACTGGATACGGCGATACAGTGACGTTGAGGAGATGAAAAAAGGTGGGAGCAACGGACAGCACTGCCTTCCTCCTCCTCCTCCTCTACCTCCTCCTACTCCTCACCACAACTCCTCCTCGAACACAGCTAGCAGCAGCGAGTCACTGCCCATAGGAACTTCCTCGGCTGCCGAAAGGCAGACAGGCAGACAGACAGGTAGACAAACACAAAGCAAAACACTTACAGCAAGGTAGGGGTCATCTGAAAGTGAACAAAATTATATATAATACGGATTTAAAAAAAAAAAGATGGAGTACAAACTCCATCATGAGCAGATGGTTAGCTCATACTACAGAGGTGAAATAAATCCAGTACCTTTCACAGACCGATTGAAGTCAATCGGTATGCTCATAAATATAGTCCTTTGACTCTACCACCCAAATTCAAATTCAGTTAGAATTGACTGAAGAAGTTGATGACAACTTATTTTTTAATGTTAAAATAAACAGAAATCATATCATGCATTGAAAGCAAAAAAAACTGAATCTTGAAACTATAGAGGGTTGTTGTCGCTCGTGGTTGTTCGAACATGTCTGTCACTGAATATGTGTGTGAGACTGAGTGTGTGTCTGCTTGCGTGTTTCAGAAATCCACAGAGACTTCTTGCACAGGCCTCCCTCAGGATACCTGCCTGAAGAAATCTGGAGAAAAGCTGGTAAGAGCCCAGCCCAGCCCCTCGTGATTGACCTCACGCAGACTAACGAAGCACACACACATATATACACAATTACCATCATTGCATTTCATGACTCTCACTAAGACTGAGAAAGATAGTCCAGAGGCCTTACAGTCATAGGTCCATAAGGCCAGAGGACTGGAAGCCCTCTATGTCATTATGGCTAAATGCACTCCATCTGTCACCACTATGAAAGGCCACTGCAGTTAAAGCTGCAGTGAAAATGCAGTCACCTGGCCCAAGGCAGGCCACAGCAGCGCAGCACAGGTTGAAGTTTAACTGGTCTCCCTTGTCCTGACACTCTCAAGGCTCTTTATCTCCTTTCGATTGATGGTTTTCTCGCCTCATGCACTGTACACAAACCTATTATTGAGCCAAATCAAGTAGAGACTTTTAGGTGTAGAAGAAAAGCTTGAATTCATTTACTGGCTCAGATTGGAGCTGAGGAGGAGCAGGTGAGAGCAACCCACTCTCTAGAAAATAAACTCTTACTGTAGCATTCTGCAAACGACATATACAGTATATATATACACACATATACACACACACATAATCTCAATATCATTTAATACTAAATTATTTTTTTTCCCAGATCCATGTACCTGAAATCTAAGAATTTGAGTGCCCATCAAAACTCCTGCAGGCTTTTGGGGTTAGGCTATAAAAATATTTTGGTTTGGAGAAAGAAAAGAATAATATAGTATTAATAAATACAGCATCTCTTTGTTATTCTGCATTAAACTAAGCTTTGCTATCTGTCTAAAATATGCTGTATCATGAGTACTTTATTAATGCCGTTGCCGCAATGTAAAAAAAGGATAACATCTCGTAACTATATCTATCTTCATGGTCATTTTTGCCACTTGGAAATTATGTAATTGCCATTTAATTATTTTGTTGAAATAAAATCCAATCAGAGCTGCAACTTACAGTTTTACTTTTATTGCAGAACCTATTTGCAGTTCAGTTACATATGAGTGTTTGGTTAGTTTAATGGACTACTGCTATTCCCACAAAGTGCCATGAGGGGAATTGTTGGTATGAATGTACTTTTGGTTCAAAAGCAATGAGAATATATGTATCTGTGGTTTGCAGAAATATACAATAGCAACATTTTATTCTGACGAATGGGTTGCTGAGAGTGTTGCCTTGCCCAGGCCTTCTTGTGTACTGCATGTTAGATAGAGCCCATCCCAAGAGTCATCTGGCTCAGCCCTCGTTCCACCCCAGTCCCAGCACTATTATGTTGCAGTCATACTCTAATACCCTGTGGAGGAAAGATGCTGCTGCTGTCGGCAAAATACTGTGCTGCATTTTCACCAGCAGAAAAAGCTCTTTTAATTGCAGTTGTTTTTCATACAGGTACTACAAGCATCCCGCTTTCCCCAGCACTAAAGCACCTCCAAAACAAGCAGGGTGAGTAACATATCTCACTCCCAGCATCTCACCTCTAGTGTGTGTATGTGTGTGTGAGGAGGAGGGGGAGAGTGAGAGAGAGAGAGGGAGGATGTGTCGCCTCTATCTCAGACACCAGGTAGTCTGCCTGATGTAGCTGTGGCACCTCTTACATTTAATTAAAAACAGACACATATTCTCTGGTCTGGTTCAGGTTGTCAGACCGCAGCACTTTTGAAAAATAAGATCTGAGGTGTAAAAAAGCAGACAGAAATAACACGTCTCAGGGACTTGCCAAATCCCTGCAGAATTAAAACGTTAATATTGCTGCCCCTGTGTTTTCCATTAAGTGCTAATTGCCCCGGCATCTGCTTTGCAGTCTCCTTGATAAGAATTAATTAAATTTGCAAACTAATCTTAGTGGTGTATGCATTAGGCCAGATAATTGAGAAGCTCAGGATAATGCAGATAGTGAAGAAAGAGGAGGGGGAGGTGTGTGTGTGTGTGTGGGGGGGGGGTTACACAAATAAGAAAAGAGATGTAGAAATGAAACGAGGAATAAAGGTAGAGATAGGATGACAGTAGGCAATGAGTTTTTTGAGTGTGACTGTGTGTTCCATTAATACTACTGAGAGAATGCACACGTATTCAGAGTATAAGCAGAGAAATTAAGCACACACATGCACACATGTACTACATGCACACAACCATGTACACCAAGCCAGCAAAATGGAAGGAAAGATTTGCTTACTTCCTTTTTTGGCAAAGCAGTTTAAAACAGGTGGAGTGAAGCTGTGAAGAAAACTTATTTATGAGTTTCCTCTTTAACAAACATTGACTGAAACTAACGAGCAGTAAAGAAAACAGTCTTACCTCCTCGTAGACCGAATATACCTGGAGATCTATTTGTGTGTCTTTTTAGCCCATCTGGAGATGGTGGAGAAGAACAGAAACAAATCATTTAATCTTTAAAATTGTTGTTGTCCCTGTTGTCAGAAGGGAATTTCATTTTAGAAGAATTGATTCCTTGTGATCATGGCACATGATATCAGTATTTGATTAATAAATAGTATATATTTGGTGACCTACTTCTCAGGCGTACACAACCCAAGGAGAAATCATGTACTGTACATTTGTTGTTCACCGTGAGGCCAGTAATGAAAGATGGCAAAATGTAATCACTTCTGCCTCATACTGCGAAGGGACTGCGGGACGTTTCTATTTTAAACTGCCATCTGGAAAAGAGTCTACACACCTGCCTGTTGTAAAAACCCTGCCTCCTCACTCATTCTCTTTGTGCTTATGCTGGAAGAACATACGCTCTCGCCATAAAAGTTCTACATCATACACATCCCTGCAGCTGAAACCTACTGTACGTCTCCATCACTGGGATCCTCATTCTAAGTTCTGCCTTACAATATCTGTCAAATGTATTCTGATGCAAGACCACGGTCGTGCAAACAGGGAATCCCAGAATGTTGGATGAAATGCCAAGTTGGTGACAAGATTTTTGAGACATCTGCTGTTGACAGCACAGGAAATTATTGTGACCAGACGTGTTTGAAATAATTACTGAAGCTTGGCTGTTTCCACTTTCTGGCAGAAAGTTTTAAATCTTGCATGATGTACATCTGTCAGCTGAGATGCGACAAGATGGCAGCTTAAAAAGCCTCAATAAAGGATGAAAGAGGATGGGACTGAGGTGGTCTGAGGGACTAACACACCCCACCTCTTTTTTTTTGTTTCTGTCTTCCTCAGAAGAGGCGGTGAACGAGGTGAAGCGGCAAGCGATGTCAGAGCTGCAGAAGGCAGTGTCAGACGCTGAAAGAAAAGCTCATGAGATGATCTCAGCTGAACGCTCTAAAATGGAGAGGGCACTGGCTGAGGCCAAGAGGCAAGCCTCTGAGGATGCACTAACAGTCATCAACCAGCAGGAGGATTCCAGTGAAGTGAGTGTCACAAACGCTTCACCTGGATGTGTCTCCATTTCACGTCTAACATCTCGCTCCATCACCCATGACTGTTCAGTCCAAAAAGCTTTTTGTCACCACATACAACTCATTTCAATGCGCTACTTTATTCTGTGTGATTATGTTGTGTCTTCATCTTTAATTTCATACCTTAGTCTGTTGTTTCTTTTGTTGTATGACGCATCACAGCCATTGTATTTGTCTTTAGATGGTTCCTCCACACTGTAGGGAATAGTAGCTAAATATCAATGTGGTTTTATTGGTCTTTTATATATTGGTTTTCATATTTATTTCATGGAATATCATATAAATATCATATGCTTGGTTTCAACATTTTTGGCCACACTCTGAGAGTCTTTGCACCTGTCAGTGTTATATACTTACCTTGACAGTAAAGCATATGCTCATGAAAAAGGTGAAAAGGTCCTGAGAAATAAGTTTATTCAGTTGTTGAAAATATAATTATAAATGTAGCAAAAAATAGGCCTTTTCCGTACATTTTATCCAAACTATTTATTTTACCATTTCAGCAAATTTAGAGAAAACACACTACATTGAGGTATAATTTTATTTGGATAAGAAGGACAAATAATAAGGCACAAGATTTTGGTTGTGGAGGTCTATACTGTCATGTTATCAAAACAGATTCAGTCCGGTTGTCTGTGTAAATGTGGTAGTCAGACCCAGATGGTGAGAGCAGAGTGCCAGACTGAGCCTATTACAGAGCAGTTGACCACCACCTGCTGGCAACACAATCCTGTGGCCTTGGACCAAGATGAGAGTTAAAAAAAAATCCTTTTACAGAGAGTAACAAAATGAATTTGCCAAGTAAAAAAAATAATAATAATGAAAAAAAAAACAGCCACGGTCACAAAATTCAACTCCAAAGAAGTACACGCCATTGCATATTTAAGACACACATGAGCTAAGATAAAAACGAGACTTATTTTTATCAACCGACTCTTTTCCCACTGTCTCACCAGAGCTGCTGGAATTGCGGAAGAAAAGCAAGCGAGACGTGCAGCGGCTGCAACACGGCTCGCTACTGCGGCTCCTTCTGCCAACACAAAGACTGGGAGAAGCACCACCACGTCTGCGGCCAGGGCCTACAGGGGCTGCCGGGGGGCACTAACGTCCCACTGGGCACCCCCTCCTCCTCTTCCACCTCTTCAGCATCCTCCAGTGCGCCTCCCACCCACTCAGAGAGCACTCCTCCAGGACCCCTGTCCCTGGCAGTTCAGAGTAGTATTGCAGGAGGTGCGGGAAGTGGAAGTGGGAGTGTCTCCGCGAGCCCCAAGGAGAGCAGTTCCAGCAGTGCCTCTCGCTCCACAACTCCAGCCACCCCCGCCCTACTGGATGCCACCTCTCGCTGACGTCTGACCCTTCGAACTTTTCTGTATACTAACGCGACAGTGCCCACACTCCACACAAAACCAAACTGAGGAATCTTCATCGCACACTGCTCCCTTTCCTCTTCCTTTGTGTCAGTCCTCGTTTCCCTCACAGCATAAGCTCTTCTGAGAATCGTCTCATTACCTGGTGATGAACTTGTTTTCTCAAATATATTAAGTTCAGAAAGAAAGTGAAAAAAAAGAAAACAAAAACATGTTCCGCCTTTCTCTTTTCATACCCACAGCCACAAATTGAAAGATTCTACCCTGGGGCTTAGTGTAAGCTATAAAGCATGAAAAGTGTCTCCTCTGTCTGTGTTCAGTCACAGAAACATATTAGATGTGTTTGCCGAGAGCGTGACTTGAAGACGTGCTCTTCATTAACGTCAGTATGGTCCACCTACGGACACGAGACAAGGGCTGTGGTGAAGCAACACTGATCACAAGATGACCAGAGACATAAGCACTGGGGTAGGATTTCCCTTTAATTAACACCAATGAGACAACAGTACCCTGTCCTTAGACGTGCACTACCAGTTCACTGATGTGGCACTTTTTTTTACGTGTCCTAGGCAGGAGACATTATATCTTTTTTTCCAAATGAATGAGGGAAGGGGAGGGGAGAGAAAAAAAAGCCTGCGATGCGATTCATTCCTCAGAAACACAGCTTAGTATTTATTAAATATTTCTTTCTGGCTTTAAGGGAAACAAAGAAAAGTCCAAATATTCTAAATAAAGAATAATAGTGATGCTGATGCCGACGATGATAATAATGATATGAAACTAAATAAATTTTAAACTGCTAACTACCTTGCTAGCGAGCCAAGAAAATCTACACCGGACTCACCTCTCTGCACCATGTGAACCCAAATGAATTCAAAGATGAAAAATAACCTGATCCAAACCTTTGTATTACACTGCCAAAGTGAGTAAGTAAGCGATAAGGAGAAGCACTCATAACCAAACGCAAAAGCAACGTCACCTCCTCAGCAGATAAGCCAGCCCTGAGAGGAAATGGCTGCAAAGAAGCTGCAAACAGGACACGGAGATAGTCAGACAAAACTGTGACCTGCAGCTGCCTCCTGCAGTTTGGACAAAAAAAAAAAAAAATCCACAGCGATCCCTCAGCGATGGCCCAGACTGTGAATATGGACAATGCTGTGAACCTACAAGAAAGACTTAAAGGAACGGATGGAAACCCTGCCACAGTGTGATTTTAGTGAACGGTAACAGAGAGGACAGAGTAAAAGAAAACAAAAAAAAAAAACTAAGAGGAAAGGAAGAGCTACATAGCCTCAAAGGTGTTGACGATAACATTCATGGAGCTGCCAAAAACCTCAAAACAAGCTTGTCCAGGAATGCATTGCAAACAACGGATACATAAGAAAAAAAATGTTTGTAAGTTGTTTTGTTTTTTTAAAAAGCTCCATCAAAAGGAGATATTTCAAGGAATTGCTGTTACCTTTACATTTACTCCCTCCTTTTCCAAAGCATGATAAACAGATTCAAGAGCCTGGTGAAGGGTGGTGTAGACTTGGTTCTCCTTTCTCTTTCTACCTCCCCTAACCCCACACCTCCCTTCAAATGCTCTTCCTTGACTACTTGACTCAAGTCTGCCCCCGAAAAACCCCTCAGCCCCGCTTTGGACATGGCTTCAGAGCAGTCACACGGGGAGGGATCCAACCCACTTGTAGATATTGTTCCTCTTTTCATTTTTCAATAATGTCTCTTGTCGCTGATGTCCACATGTGCTGCCCTTGTGTATATCCAGAAAGACAGACTTTGTTTTGGTTCTGCTAGATTTCATTGTCCTCCTTTTTAAGTTTGGGCTGAGCAGTGAAGTCAGAGTTGAGGACACTTTTGTATGAGAGGAAGCCCCACATTGTACTTATTGTTTGATTTGTTGTATCTATATTAATGAGATGAAACCCCTCTTGTAGAATATTTTGTACTGCTCGCATTGTAAGACAGTGAGAGGACGGAGGTGCAATATGAAGAGAATTCAGCTACTGAATGGAACCTCAGCAACTGCCCATAGGGTGTCATATAATATAGATACATATAAATATATTTAAAGTAACATCAGTAACTTAATGTGAATGTACATAGTATTTAAAGAGGTCCAAAAATGTGTTTGCCAAATAACAGAAACCTTTAAAGATTAATGTCCAGATTATGGGTTTTTTTCACAGTAGATTTGTTTTGTTTATTGTTTTTCTTTATTTGTCTTTTTTTCAAATTTAGCATTATTTTCCAAGTTAACGCTCAATTTTCACTGAAATCAGAAATATTGACCCTGAGTTGAGGGGATTGTCGGTAACAGAGGTGATGTAGCTCCCTATAGAACAACAGTGCACGTAGCTGAAAATGGATGAAAACAGATTGAGGGTGGATACCAAAACATTTCAACATTATTTAGGTCTTATTAGGTATTATTTAGTTCAACAACCTCACGAAAGAGAACCACAGGCTTAAATATCCACAGATGTATTCAATGGTTAGGTCTCTCTACTCCTTCATCCACCCCAGGTCAGTTTGCATCCTGCAAAACAGGACTCAGCCACAACTGCTATTGACAAACAAGTCCAAGTCCATAGAATTTTTTTAATTAAGTACCTAATTTACTCCTGTCCTTGATTTGTAATTTTTATGAATCATTGTGAACAGCTTTCATCCTTTGGGGGTAAAGTGGCGCAGTAGTGAGCCTCCGTCTTGGTCCTCATCTATCTGTGTGTGTGTGTGCGTGCGTGCGCGTGTGTGTGTGTGTGTGTGTGTGGTCAGTAATGTCTGTTTCATCCAGGCGCAAGAAAATCTGTTAGCTACATTTACTGTAGAATTTAATGATACACCAGTGTTAAGCTACAGTAAAGCAAACCTCCAAGCTAGTTCTGACGCCCAGTCATTTTTCATTGTTGCTTTGTTTTTACTGATTAGTCCTATTTGTAAAGTTTGAGCATAAGCTGAAGATCTGAGAGTCAACCTTTTTCCAATCAGAGGGGTTTTTTAAGCCTTTTTTTTAAGTTATGGTAACCTCTAGCAGGTTAAAACATTATTTGATACATTTTCTGAAGCTTGTTAGCAGCAAATGTTATACCGAATACCCTAAAAACTACACAGATGGCCTCTTAAAAAAGTGGACCAAACATGGAAAATAAGATGTTTTTGTTGTGCTTAAGCAGCATTAGAAAAGTGAAAATTCTGGATATGCTGTTTTTCCATTCGTCAACGCAAATGAATGGATATACTGCAAAACTATTTTCATTTTACACCCCCAGTGACATCGTACAAACTTCAATAAGCTGCGACGTATCCCTGCATCTGTGTGTAGCATTTACTGTATGTGTGCGCGCACTGTTATTACTCTGATATGATGTTGACCCGGCCTTTTTTTTGCTCCTTGCACCCACCCACCCCCCACCCCACTCCTTGTCCTACCACAGACCACTCTTCACAAACCCCTCTCACACCATCTACCTCCCGTGACCATACAGCTAACCACCAGGAAAGGTTGACCTGGACTTTGAAAAGCAAGGCTGAAAGCAGACCTGGAAACACAAAAGCAATCTGTTAGAAAATTATTTTCTGAAGCCGAGCGCTGAAAGGTGTTGTCATCGCCATCGATGTGGAAGAATTCGTACCAGTTGTTCCAGATCTCACATTTAGGATTTCATTCCATCAAGCAACACGACCACTGCTACTATTTAATAAGAAACTCACTAAGACCTACATACACATTGCAGCCAGACACACACACGTTACCAAACTGAACACACATGTAAACCACAACATGCCATTTATTGTCCAAAACCAATAAAAGCACAGACCAAAGTTTCTCCCGCTTTGCCATATAGGCTTTGACACAGTGTGTATTGATAGACCAGTAATAAAAAAATAATAATAATAAAAAAAATAAAAAAAAGTTTGAGCTTGACAACACCAGTTAACCAAAGCGTCTGAAATACACACACTCGGAGCACAAGAGTGAAGAGCACACTCGCTGAACAGGCTGAATCTCAGATGTGTAGAAATCTTATTCAAGCAATCAAAGCGCTTGTTGTCTACATATTGAATAGTGCTTCTGCGAAACAACAGAGGCGTCTCCTTTAGAAAGCCTGCTGATTGTGTGTTCATACAGTTACAAAGCCTTGCAGAGATAAAATGAATGCATGGTGGATGTGTGACTGTGATTGAATGGTGATATGTTTTTTTTTTCTTTTTAATCTTTTTTTTTTAATTATTCTTTTATTTTGTGTCTCTGTACAAACTACTTGAAACCTTCAGAGCTTTAATGAAACATCCCAGACAGACACTAGTGGCAGTGCGATACACAATATGTAGCAACAGCTTTGTGCAGTAAAGTACAGCGGCTGTGTACATCATCCCTATCAAGAATAGACTGTCATGACAGTTCCATTCAACTGGAAACAACTGGCGTGTGCTTCCACGTCTGCGAGTAGGCCGTCAGATAAACCAAGCCAAATCCAATAGACCGCAAATTAATGACCAAAATACAACCAAAAGTTTAATTTTGTAGTTTTTCCTTTTTTTTGGGTTTTGAGTAACAGCCCTCACATTAGAGAACGTCTCTGAGGTGGGCTGTGGTGTGGGACATGAGGTTACAGTCCAAACAAACAAGTTGACCTGTGGTGGCAAGAGCAAACTTTCCATTTATTGACATCCTCCGTGTGAGTTCATAGACCTGGATAGAAAAGTTCAAATCAATACTGTCGATCTGTGCAGCTGGGTGTAACATACATTAAGTCAAGAAACAATGAGTGAGATTTCACGCTGAGGTGTCATAGTTTTCTCTGCACTCTGTTACGATACTATTGATGGCAAAAGCATAAGGGCTCTGTTGTTGTGAATACTATCCGGGGGTCTCCTGACACTTGACATCAGCCACTTTCCTATTTGTTTTCATTATGTACATGATATGGGCAAAACGCATGTTTAGAAAAGACACATATTAGCAGTTTGGCCTTTGTTTCTTGCTACACCAACCAGTAACTCTACCAATGAAGTTTCATGGCTCGTCCAACCCGATGGCGACATGTCCTTCCAGTGAAACAGGCACTGACGAACAGCTACAATAGAAAGCTAAAGGCGAACAGTGGATACAGCACTTGTTTTCCCAAAAGCCATGGCTCAGGATGGTCCTGTTTTTACCTATACATAAATCGATGAAGGTTTATGGTTTTCTATGTGTAGGGAAGCATTCTATACTGTATTGTGCAATACATTATTACAGAAAAAAAACAGGTTTCTGTAGGAAAGGTTGGCGCTTCGACCTTTGACCCTTTTGTTTTATTTCCCTCCTCAAAAGGTCATGTTGCCGTTTTTAGATGAAGTAAACTGTGCCAGAAGAATTAAATTCTGATTTATATTTATTTCTTGCATGCTTTCCTCCCTGTTGCTAATACCGCTCTTTAACTGTTCGCTCTGTTGGATGTGTGAAGCTGTAAAACATTCTAATTCAGGTTATTGTCTGTGTTGAACAATGTAACTGTGTAATTAAAACATGAAATTAAGTATTCATTGCTCTCGTTGCTTTTCTTTTTTTAATGGTCTGAGATTACACACCCCGATGAGAAAAAACATAAGCTACCATGAAAACTTAACCCAACTTCGTAACCTTATCTACATACAAATTTCATATAGCCAAGCATTTAATAATATGTTGAGAAGGTGATTGATCCATTGAAACATGCTTCAAATGTCACCATAAATGTATTTCTTATGGATTGATATATTGTAGTTCTTCCAAACAAACTTGACATTACTAAACGGATTATTGGATTTAGGTGTTTATATTATTAGATGTCAATAATTTTGACAGGATTAGATTTTTGGAATCTAGTACAAATCTTAGACTTAGACTTACTTTATTGTCATTACACAGACACACACAATGAAT
>JAPTHA010000018.1:21298759-21309302 GCA_029814585.1 Gymnapogon annona | reverse complement strand
GTCATATTTTTGCGGGATATAGAGATGAGATGTGGGGTGATAGTCACTAGAGAGTGTGATTTCATTTTGTTATTTATATAGGTTCAATATATTTATCATACTGTATATCTGTGTATTTATTCATTTATGTTCGGTATAAGTTGGTCCTTTTTGCATTTTTGTTGTTGTCGGGACTGTTCATTTATGTCCCTTTCTTTGTGATAATGTGTGCATTTCAAATGGATTATTGTTGTCAGTGGTAGTGGTGGTAATAGTTATTTTAGGGAAGCGGGATAGTCATATAACATAATGCAGGGAGAAGGGGTGGGATTTAATACGTTTAGACTTCTGCCCACTCCTTTTGAACATGTGTAAACAAATTATTGATTTGGTTTTTTTCTTTCTTTTACTTTTATGTTCAAATAAACCTTCTAATAAAAAATAAAATAGAATAAAAAATGAGTATCATGTTTTAATCACTCTACAGGTCAAGGAGCTAAAATTGTGTTGTCATTTTCCCACAGCCAGAGCTGCTCTTCTCACTGGGAGGCTTCCTGTTAGGAATGGTTTCTATACCACTAATGGCCATGCTAGGAATGGTACGGCACTCTTAGTAGATCCTTACTGAAGAAAATATTCTGTTTGCAAGTTGTGCTAATTGTTATTTAGTCTGTGGTCTAGTTTGATATACAAAATGTGAACCTCTTTGCAGCTTACACACCACAGGAGATAGTAGGAGGAATCTCGAAGGATGAGATTTTGTTACCCCAGATGCTGAAGACAAAAGGCTACATCAGCAAGATAGTTGGCAAGTGGTATGTTTGTTTTCTAATGAAATATTCATTGTTTCTAAAATGTTTTCAGATTTTTATGCAGTTTATTATATGTTAAAAGCTTCAAATTGTTTGAAGGACAGAGCTCAGTAAAATACTTTACATCAATTCAGCCACTGTTTATAAATCATCTTGTACTTCAAAGTCAAAAGTGGTGCTAACGGGGGCTGGCAACCTTGAGCACTGACAAAACACACATCTCTGATCAGTGTTACTGTCACAAAGCTACGTGAATACAGATGCACACCTTTAAGTACCTGTTTGCTTCAGTCTTCCCTAATAAAGTTAAAATGTTACACTAAAAGGAATTGAGGAGAGTGTATAGCTTCACACTGTACCTTGATGTGAATATAGTGAAGGTGACGTTTATAATGAGTCACTCTTTAGACTGACGCAAAGTTAGGCCCCGAGAGTTCAAAAGTAACACTAAATGGTAGGTCACGTAAAGAGACTTGAAAGTTATTGATGTAAGTCTTTATGTTGAATAACCGACCTTGAAGCTTTGAAAAATCACAAACTGTGGCTGTTTTTATGAAGAAGCAGCACATAAAATACGTGTTGTATGTTTCAGGACAAGAGCCTTGTTAAGGAAGAAAAGAAGGCCTTTGTATTAACAGGAAACTTTTAATGATGTAATATATACATTAATCATAGTGTGATGTCTTAGTTATATGGACCTTATGTGGGCGGTAAGAACTTTGTGCTTTTTCTCTAGGCATCTGGGCCACAGACCTCAATACCTGCCTCTGAGGAATGGTTTTGACCAGTGGTTTGGAGCACCCAACTGCCACTTTGGTCCTTACAGCAGCAGCGTCAGACCTAATGTCCCTGTCTACAACAACACTGAGATGGTTGGCAGGTAGTGTTACGAGCAAAGCATTCAGCAATACTAATCACAGAAACAGAGGCTGAAAATCTATTAGAATGTTCTTTCCCCATGACTCAGTGGCTGCTTCCTTCCCTGCATGAGCTGAGTGTCTCCCTCCTCTTCCTTCTCTGTACCAGCTGTGCTTATGTATTCCATTTTCCGCCCATTTGTTTTCCCCAAAACAGCCATATGCGTATTCAGGGTCATTGGAACTGGCATCCGGGCGTGTTTTTCGCTTAGCCGTGGGTTTAATCAGCGCAACATACATGGGCCCTGGACAGATATGCACACACATAGACATACACATCCAGACACACGCGCCCTCAGGAGACGGCAGGTTGCACTGGGTGTATGCGAGGACACCTGGAAGAAGTGAAGCGTAAGAAAGAGAGATGCCTGTCACTGCATCTGTAGTCGCAACGTTACGCTTCAGCAACACCTCCTAACTGTTCCCTCTGTTTAGCTCTGCTGGGACTTCCCAAATCTGTCTTTAAAAAAAATCAAACACAGCATACAAGACAGGAAATTACATTTATTGTCTCAATGATATTATGTAAAGTGGTTTATGGTCTACTTTTGAGGCGGAGTTAAAACTTGACAAAACAAGCAAATCACAAGAAAATACATTTAGTGTAATGTCATGTGCTTTTTTTTTAGGTATTATGAGGAATTTACTATCAATATAAAGACTGGAGAGTCTAATCTGACGCAGATCTACCTGCAGGTGAGTAATGGCTCAGATGATGCAGAGACTTTTGCTTCACACTTCCTTTGAAAGGTAATTACATGATTTATTTGACAGTCAATTAAAACCTGAATTTGGCCTCTGATCATTAACGTGCCTTTTTCACTTCGCCAGTAGAAGTAGATGGGTTGACTCTGTGCACACTCGTACTGATTATCTCTGATGCCTCTGTCAGTCCCCCCCATTCTAGTCCTGAAGGGATCAAAAGCATCATGCTGAGATGCACTGCATGGTTGAAAGGTGTAATATGTCATCACAGGAGAGGATAGATCTGTCAAGAGAGACAGAGATTTGTCGTCCCATTAGTGAGTCTTATGGCACTGATGTCAGCGACAAGTGTATAAGTGCATAACATTAACTATCAATTTTAATATAGAAAACTCTACACAAAAACTCTCCAATGTATAAATTAACAAACTAAATATTGATTCAATAAGACATTCTGATTCAAAAACACCATACTGTGGTAAAATGATAAAGAGTTTATCTGTGGAAGAGATATGGCTGCATCCAGGTAGCGCCTTTAAAAATCAATGTATTTTATTATGTGTCCCGTAATAAAAAGTAGCTGTACAAATAATTGTAAATGTGTTTAATATCAGACCTCATGATCGGTCACCATCTACGTAAAAACACTGACAGATTTAGTATGTGTTAAAAAAAGAGCTTTATTGTCTAACATTTGCAGTGACAGTGTTGCAACATCATCGTCTCCCTCTTCGATAGGAAGCTTTGGACTTTATACTTGAGCAACATGCATCCCAGAAGCCCTTCTTCCTCTACTGGGCACCAGATGCCACTCACACTCCAGTCTACGCCTCGAAACTCTTTCTGGGTCAGAGCCAGCGTGGCATGTAACTTATTTTACTGACTTTATTAATACATTGGACATATATTTATGTGCACACACACGTTCTGACTGAATGTATGTGCCCACAGGTATGGAGATGCAGTCATGGAGCTGGATGACAGTGTTGGGCGGATATTGTGGTTTTTACGCTCTCTTCATATCGAAAACAATACATTTGTGTTCTTCACATCGGACAACGGGGCTGCTCTCATGTCTGGCCCAAATAAAAGTAAATATGTATTGAGACACAAATATCTCTTGGCAATTGAATCATGTCAAGTCTGCCTGCAGACTAGTCAGCATTATCCTGCATGAACTGATGAAGCCACTTGGATAAGGGGCGAAACATCTTCAAGACAAAGACTCAGCCCCGTTCAATTGCCTTGAGAGGACTTTGACCTGGACCAATGACCATTTACACAGACATTGAAACCTAAGCATTTTTCAAATTTGGTCCCATATGTGTGCATGATTGATATGTGTGTTTTTATACTTATGATTCCTCAGGTGGCAGCAATGGACCTTTCCTCTGTGGAAAGGAGACCACCTTTGAAGGGGGCATGAGGGAACCAGCTATTGCCTGGTGGCCAGGTCATATAAAAGAAGGCTCAGTAAGAATACTCTTGTAAACGTTTTACTAATATGATCTCCACATACAGTATGTTCTGTATTGTTCTATCCATCACCAACAGGTATCAGGAGCTGAAGTGTTCCTTCAAAGCCTTAGGCAGTGTGCAGTAGTGAAAAGCAGGTTGAGAGGAGAGGAATCATTATTTCACTAATCCTCTCTTTTGAATGGTAGCTGCATTTTGTATAATTTGTGTATCATTTGCCACTTTACATGAGCACACTCTGACCCACTGGCATCGTGAGCAATTAATCTTTGCTTTATTAAACTTTTATCAAGGAACTGAACTGCGTAAACAGGAGAGATAAACCGTATGATTATAGCCACAAAGCGTGTGGGTGCTTTTACACAGGTTCCTCAAATACTGTATTTTTGGATGGAAATAATGCCCCAACTCTCTCTCTCTTTCTCTCCCCCTTCCTAATTTAACCCCCCACCCACACCGTGATCCTCTAAGCCTATGCGTTCTGCAAATGACTTTTAATTGTATTAGGGGCAGCTGTGACACGGGGCTGTGACGCAGAGGGATTTGGTGGAGGAGCGAGCGGAGGCTGCCGTCTGCAGTAAGCCTTGCCCCTGGCTCATCTCACAGGGGTGTGCAGGGGCCTGATAGCACTGCAGAGTAGCGAGGGAGAGGGGGATTGGGAGCGTCTTAAGCGACTAATCTGTTTGTGTGTTTGCTGAGGTTGGATTGAGCCGTAATGAGGACTTCAGTATCTGAATATGCCAGGCGCTCAGGATAAAGGAACAGGAGGGTGGAGGAAGGAGGGGGGTGCATGGAAGGAAGCAAGTAAGAAGTAAAAGAGGTAGCTGGTGTAGAAAAAGAGAAAAGGAGGAGTGCTAAAGAAGCTGCCAGTGCCACAGTGCCAGGAATGTTTTTATGTATGCAGCAGGGCTTTGCTGCACCTTTGACACATTATAATTGACCAGTGTTTCTGTATATGCATGCATGAAGGTGCACAACATGTCTGTGTAATTATTGTTTGATCCCGCATTCCTAAACAATGCTTTTGTGTATATACTTGCTGGATTAGTTATATGTGTGAAAGGAAACTTTACATACCAGCGAAAAGACGCAAATATAATTACCATTATAGCACCTGATTGTGATACACGTGTGCATATGTTTGTCATTCTGGCTTGACTACAAGCATGAGGGTCTACACATCCTCCTTGAACCTCTCCGGGGTTGTAATGACAAAGCTGCTTTGTTGGACCCACTGTACTCTACTGCTCTGGATTTATCACACAGCGCTGCTTGGGAGAAAGGACACACCAGATGCAGGGTTGCGCTCTCTTTTATTCCACACCCTTTATGAAATCTCTGTTGATCTGCAGTCTATAGTCAATAATCTGGTGTAACAAAATACCGCAGACAACAAATAACCATGGAATCCTTTGTTAAAAGAGGATTTCAGCAGGTTTATTGAACAAAATGTGCACAGACACGGATGAGGAGTTATTTCTGGGATTGGGGGTGCATTCAGATAAGCATTTACCTAAACTATGAGTAACATTAAGTGTTTTGTCAGGAGATTCAACTGAAGAGAGAGGACACTTTATGAGACTGAGATTCTTTACTCAGTTTATTGAACAAGTGACTTAGAAATGATGTGAGTGTTTAGTGGTGTCAGATCACTGGCTGAATATCACTGTCTCTTTTTTCCCCTGTGGAGACACCAAAAACATAGGCTCTCATCAGAGCCTGAGTTTGACATTGCCAATTTCTGGTTTTTAGTTAAGGAGTAATAACTGTGGTCCACACTACTGATGTAACTGACATAATACTTTTTAAGTCGGATCCACTAGCACTAATCCTAACCCACAATAAATCGGAAAAGGAAGAGGAGCCAGATTTTGAGCTTCTGTAGAAACATGGTGACACAACAAGGCGGAGTTAATGGAGGTAACCTGCTCCTTCTGTGAATATTAACACCTCATTCGCAGGTAATAAAAACACAATAACTTATGATACACCGAACAAAAACATGAATACGTATATTATATCCCTTCTCTGCAATTAGATTCTCCCTAAATCCTTCACATTCATATATACTGAAGGTTTAATGTGTAGTACCTGCAGGGGGTGAGGGGTGTGTGTTTGTGGGTGGGTCGGAGTGGGGGTTGTGTTGGAATGAAGGAGTCTGGGTGGTGTGAAGCAGGTGCAGATTCAGCATTCCCCTACTGCCTAAGGGGGCTGAGGGGGCTGAATGAACAAAGATGGGGAGGTGGGTGGGGTTGTCAGCCCCACAGTGTTGTAGAGCATCACAATTCCTTTTGTTGTGTTTATCAGACAGTAGACACACAGGCAGAGTGGCAGAGACAGGGATAGAAGCACTGCCTCCTCAGATAACCAGCATCAGCAGTCACAGC
The DNA here is from genome assembly GCA_029814585.1 of Gymnapogon annona. Taxonomy (NCBI): domain Eukaryota; kingdom Metazoa; phylum Chordata; class Actinopteri; order Kurtiformes; family Apogonidae; genus Gymnapogon; species Gymnapogon annona. The sequence goes on along the minus strand of JAPTHA010000018.1, from coordinate 21,303,026 downwards.
ACCAGAAGAATGAGAGAAAGAGTACGGCATTAATAGAGAGTGATGAGTCAGACCAAAAAAAAGGGGAAGAACAAAGGGTGAGGAAAGAATGAAGTTCAGCGGCAACTGCGAAAGAGGGCAAGGCTAATAAAGAAAATAAAAGATGGCAGTTCATGAGCTCAACTTGTCAGACTGGTCGGAAAGTTTGGAGTTTTTGGTCATGCAGTTATTACCAACTAAATGTCACTTTTTCTTCTTCTTGTGTCCTTTTGTCCTGGCTTCTTTAATGGTTTTAGTGTGTGTGTGTCTGCTTGTGCCTGAGTGTGTGTATATGTGGGGGTAAGGGGAACTTTAAAAAAGAAAAATGGAGTGAAGGACTAAATCTGTTGCCGCTTGTGTGCGTGTGTGTGTGTGTGTGTGAGAACGAGTGCCTGGATGTGCAGATAGATCATGGAATGCATTGCAGAGCCCTTTCTGTGGCTAGTTCTGTGGATACAGAAGAAAAGGGAATTCATTTCAGTGCTTAGGAGGTTGCGTGTGTGTGTGCGTACGTGTGTGTCTGTATGTGTGCCGGTCGACGATAGGAGCGCAGAGGCACATGGCGGTGCAGCTGCAGAGGCCTGATAGCACTATCTGATTGTGAGCGTGCCGTCTCCCTCTAAGGCTCGCTCAGGAGAGAATGGAACGGAAGATCAAGGATGACAGCAAAAAAATGGCATTTTATCTGAAAATAGTTCAAAGTTTATAAATAAAATAAAGCTTTTCACTGGGACTGGGAGAAGGAGATAAAACACCAGCTCGCTCCAGCTCCAGCCGCCTGCTCGCCCGGGCCTTGTCCTCTCCCTGCTTCCTCTCCTCCTTCCCTTTTTTTCCCCTAAAACTAATTTGGAAAGAAACATATTTTGGAGGTTTTATAATAAACTGCAAACAGAGATTAGACGGGGGAGTAAAGAAATGCACCTCTTTACTACATCTGCCTGAACATCCTATCATGACTGTGCATTGTCGGTGACTTTACCCTCACGAGGAGAACAAACTTATGTTACTCCTATTGTATAGTGTGTGTAATGCTTCAATGGCAGGAAGAAGGTGATTCTGTAGACTATTGGTAAAGATGTTTAAGAGATCAACGTGTGGGAGACTGGGGTTACACAGAGTTAAGGGTAGTCTGATTCGGCCTTAAATGACAGCAGGGAGTGGTGACGCTCCTTGAATGTCCTTTGTCTTCTTAGGTGAGCTACGAGCTGGCCAGTGTGATGGATCTGTACACCACCAGTCTGGCTCTCGCTGGTATCAGCCCTCCTGCTGACCGAACCCTGGATGGACTGGACCTGACACCAGTCCTGCTCAACCAATCACATCCTCCCCAAATCAGGTGAATCTGAAGAAGTTGGGAGAGCAGTGATATGTTCTTCACATAGGAGGAAGGAGACGAAAGAGGAGATGTATGGATATGGAGAAGGAGGACATGCAGGTAGAAGATGCACGAGACAGGGTCAGATGGAAGCAGATGATTTACTGTGGTGGCCCCTATTAGAAGAAAATAGTAAATATGGGAGACATGAGTCCCATTTGACTTGACACAAGATTTAAAGATTAATGTGAAATCTTTTCTCTTTAGGCATCAAAGTGTCTTCAAACTTTCTTAATGATTTTTACACGTTTAAAAAAATAATTTACATTAACCGTACTTTTCTAAAGTTATATTTACTCCAGTCTTAATTTTAAATATGTATTTGGGGGGGGGGTTTGTCATGTGATTAAACACTAGAAAGAAACTGATATGGAACTGAGAAGCACTTAGAGGCTACGCTGCCCTTTGCTTATACACAGACCTTTGTCATCACATTGAACGAGTGTGTGAATTATATTTTATTTTCTGCCAAATATTGACATAAAATACTAGTCATAAAGATATCAAAATGTTCCTAAAAGGTCTTATATTTAGCCCACCTTTTTAAAATCCAAACAGTATACTTAGAGTTGTGTGACTTCTGTCTGTCCAGGCCCATCTTCTTTTACCGCGGCGATGAGCTGATGGCTGTGAGGCTTGGACTGTACAAGGCCCACTACTGGACCTGGACCAATTCTTGGGAAGAGTTTAAATCAGTAAGTGTTCCTGTAGACACGTTGTCATAACTCTGTTTACTCTGGGGCTTTTTTTCTTCTTGCTCTTCCTTTGTCTCTCCTAATCTTCCTCAAACACACAAACACTTTCTCTGTTGGTATTATCTTGAAAATGGCTCATCAGTTGACTGCTGTGTACATCAGAGCGTAATGAATATTAATGAAGAGCCCCCACATCAGCGAACTTACATCATTCATCAACCAGTTGACGTGTTTGTTAACTCCAGTGGATATTTTCTTCCTCTCCGTTTACGTTCCTTCACTCCCCGCTGTAAGTCTTTTTCTTGTGGCGTCATGGAGCTCAAGAAAAAGAGGAATGCCGACAGTGTCTCTCTACCTTAATTACATCAGCCTCACGCTGATTACATGTATCAGAAGAAATGTGGAATCTGACACTTGAAAAGCAAGGCATTGTGGTCCTTTTTTTTTTTTTGTCTGGATACAGATACGTCTCGCTCTCCCCTCTCTGTGGCTCTGCTTTTCCTGTGATCCAGTTTGTTTTATGCCCCATCGGTCGCTTAAATTGCTCTCTCCTTCAGGGCCGCTGAATCAATAGCGGCCTCCTTTATCAACTCATGTGAACTGAAGTGGAACTTCACAAATAATGGCGTCTGATTGCCTGTGAGTTGCCTATCGATTGATGCGTGTACATGAAAGAGAGAAAGAACAGGAGAAAACATGTACATACATGTTCTATTCTCCATACAGATGTGTGTATGTCAAGGAAAACCTCTGTTCACACCCCACAACATTGATATTGTCTTAAACTGCTCTCATCAGGCGATCCACTTGTCACTGTATAAATATTGTACTCGGGTTCAGCTGACTTTCGGAATATGTTTCATGTTTTGGCCTTCTGCTGTACAAATATCTTCCACTCTCTTCAACCTATCAATAGCTTTCATCATCCTGTCCACTTATGTTGACCACAAATATCCCCATGTACTATCTATCTGACAAGAGAAATATGCAATCAAACATTTACTTCGAAAGGAACTGTGATTCCCTGCTTGCTCCTAGTAGTGATACTTTAAAATATAATTTGCTTTTCTTGGCCTGTGGTGAGAAATAAACAAGGGAAGAACAAAATTACAGGTTAATAGCAGGGAGAAGTATTGCTCTGTCCTGGCTATGTTCATGCGGCTCAGCCAGAAGGAAAATGAGAAATTTCACAGGCTTAAATGACTCTCATCAGACTGTGTGGAGGCAGCGCAGTGATGTTAATATTGTGAAATATAGATTCTCTTCTCTCTTTTGTCTCTCGACTGTTGAGTAAGTTACGTTGCGGTAGGAGATCTGACAGCTTTAATAGCTTTTTTAACCTCATTGAAAACCTCACAAGATGATGAATGAAAACTGAAGTGATTCTCAGACACTTGTTAGTCTTCTGTTGCGCAGTGACATTATTTTTCCGCTATTAAATGTGTAGCAGGAATTGACAGTAGATCGACTCTTCTGAACTATTTCTTCTCATTGGATCCTTCGACATCAGTACATCCTTGGCTCATCAACAATACTTTGTTCTTTGAATCTCAGTCCAAAAATAGTCATGAAACAGTATATTCTCATACCTCCATATCTACAAATTGGAAAATATTATGTGATTTTCCAAAAACAGGCTGATATGAAGGATTACTTATTGTTTCTTATAATTTCAGCCACGGGACATTTACATTCTTTGATTTCTCCTTTTGGATCCAAAAATGTGTGCAGTATTCCCTTTTTTCACAATCTATCCTGCAACCCCTGGGTGTTTCTGCTGCTTATCTTGTACGAGAGACTGCTCTGCTCCAGTTTGAAAGCAGCGTCACTGTATCCATAGCATTAATGCCAGGAAAGATATGGCGTTCTTCTGTTATGTCTCGGGTACAAGAGACGGGGAGATACACACAGCAGGTCTTTTCTTGATGCTCCCCTGGGATGATTTTTTTTTTTTTTCCTGCATTTCTAAGCTGTTGGCTTCAAAAGACAGGACAAGTCTGGATCAGAGGAGGCTGTGCAGGGCGGGGGGTATCTATCTTCTCACACAGTCTCTTCTATATGTATTTTGAGGTGCTGTGTTTAGCAGTCTCAGAGGGGGGCAGCGACAGTGCCTCACAGATGAATGCCTCCTCAATATTAGTTGTGCTCATCAAAAAGTGTGTGTGTGTGTGTGTGTGTG
>JAPTHA010000018.1:21271499-21282838 GCA_029814585.1 Gymnapogon annona | reverse complement strand
GTCCTAAAAAGGACATGTCACTATCAATGTATTTATTTTTCACAGTTTTAGGGCGGTCGCCCCAGATGATATCCAAATATCAATATGACAATGACCCATATATAAATATAAATAAATATGAGTAAAAAAAAACACTTGCCGGTGTCCTTTTGTCCATTTGAATGAACTGTGCCATCTTAACATCATACTAGTTCAGTGTATTTCCGTATGCCGTCACTGTGGTGTTGGTGCTTCAGTAGTGACAGTGGACAAAGTGAGGATTCAACCACACATGCATAAATGTCAATGCACAACCAAAATAAAATGCTAAAGATATTTTCCACAGAACACAATCATAGTAGTACAGAGGTCATGTACAGTGGTGAAGAAGTCAAGCAGGCCATAACACATGGACTTAATATAACAATTAAACCCACTTCAAATTTCTGTTAAAATCCCTCTATGGGTAACAGTGCATTTTAAAACAGTAAAATGAATATAAAAGTGATATGAATTCAGAAACCACACATAATAATGAAACGCTAACAAGGATAATTCTGCTGCACAACATGTAGTTTGACTTTTATTATCTTAAGGACATCATACTGTCGTAGGTCGTATATACATTTCTTCAATAATATTTCCACTGTGGCATTTACACTTTTGCTCGAGTAAAGGGCCTGGAGACTTTTTCCACTGTCTAACCCAAACCTTTGTGACCAAACTTCAAGTCTGTTTGACTTTGCTGACTGTTGAAAGTAGGTGTTAAATATGCATTCACTGCAGGTGGTTGAATAGTTGACATACTGTGGGTTTTCACCTTGGTACAGTGGCAAATAAAGACCACTGTCAGGGAATGAAATTGGAATGCGGGTGTTCATAGGCAGAAACATAAAGTGCAATGTGTTCACTCTGAAATACCTGTACAGCCACTGACGAACAAAACATCATCCAATTTAAAATGTTTTTTGATCCATTAATATCCATTAATCTACCTAATTCAGGGAAAATGCAGTTTCTCAGCTTTTTATGGTCATCGAATATGATCCCATTTGGATGTTCAGAGGCAGGCTGCATAGTTTTTAGTTGAGTTGATAATATTTTGCTGAAAAAGTCACTTGCAGTTCTTTCGACAGCTCTACATTTTTTTTCTGTTTTGATAGATGAATAAATTTAGTCTGAAGCGAAATGAACCTCTACATGATCAGTAAATGAAATATGTATGTGCATTAGTCACATATTTAATATTGCTAATACATACATAATATATTTCAAGCACTGAAATTGCTTAGGAAAAGTTCAAATTTGGGGGCGGCCATGGCTCGGGTGGTACAGCAGGTCGTCTGGTAGCTGAAGGGCTGGCGGTTCGGTTCCCGCTCTCTCCTGATCATGTGCCGTTGTGTCCTTGGGCAAGACACTTCACCCCCTGTGAAGTGAGGTGTGTGAACAATGACCCTGTGATGAACTGGCAACTTGTCCAGGGTCCCCCCCCCCCCGGCTCCAGTGACCCCCGCGACCCTGCAAAGGATTAAGCGGGTTTGGAAGATGAATGAATGAATGAAGTTCAAATTTAGAGTAAAATTAATTTGGAAGTTGGCTCAAAAATGGTTGTGGGTCTTTAAGGATTCAAATATGAGGTGAATTTGAAAAGTCACATCAGTGCTTGAATATATTTTTTCAAGTACAGCAAGCAGTTACAGCTGGAGGACTCGTGGCACACATAGCATTTTTGTGATCATATGGTACCGATTTCTACCCCGAGACCACCAGTCTGGCTCAAAAATCCAGATTTTAATTGACCTAAAAAGTGTGTGTGTGTGCATGTGTGTGTGATTATTATTAGAAAGTCATCAGTTACATTGAACTCCATAACTCTGTTAGCCTGCACCTGTGCGTGTATGTGTGTGTGTAACCTCTGTGTCATCGTGTAACCTTTACTATAATACCTACTACAGCCCGTGTTGCATCAGCGCTGAACGTTACAGTTGAGACTTCCAGAGACAACAGCTGGTAGTTTTGCCATTCTAGGGAGTATTAGTCAGACACATATCCTGCTGAGCATGCGTTATCATACACACTGTGTCAGACCGCCATGTATTCCTCATTAGGATTCTCAGTCTCAAGACACACGTCTGATAAGGAATGTGAACTCACAGGGAGTGCACTTAATATGCTGCCTGAAGCAGGTCTTTGTTGCATTTGAACTATTTTGCTAACTTGAACACGCTGTTAATACAGAGTACAATGGTGTGGCCACTGCCCGCAAAGTCTGCCTTCTGCTTTGGTGTCAATTGAAATTTACAACTTACAGACTTCTCAAAATTGTCAGCACAGTATGAAATGTGTTTGTGGCTTCGGGATGGATGATGTTTTTGTGTGGTTTCACAGCCGGGTAAGTTGCACTACTTTTAAAACCTGTTGATCTGACTAACTTCATTGCTTATTTATTTATTTGTAATTTATTTATTTGTTTATTTGCTTGCTTGTTTTATGTTGTTTCTCCTCTCACATCCACCCTGGACATATAGTTTATACTGAGAAGCGGTATTATTGTTGAGCTGTTTGTATGTTTGCCACAATAGAGTGTCTGAGAAAAACACTTTCTGATAGCCGGCAGCACAAGAAGACAAAGCCCTGGTATCTCATCCCAGGTTTTATTGCAACATCTAAGACTTTATCCACTCTGAGCAAACATTCCCGAGCATCTATAGAGAACCGCAGAGAGGGGCGTCTGTAATGTAGCTGTAGGTGTTTTGTAATTACAAGGAGATCATATGGAATCCTGCTAGGATGCTCAGTGGCAGTAGTTTTTTTTTTTTTTTTTTTTTTAAAGAACAGCAGCTGCAGCAGTTTGGGTTGAGTCAGGGGGGGTTCCAGCCCCCAGGCCAGCGGAGGATGACTGAAACAAAGACAAGATGGCCGGGTGTGTTGGGAGAGTGCAGTGCCTGGACTCATCTGTGGTGTCCAGCTCTCCTGATGAGCTGACTTTCCCCTTTTCATTGAACAACTCATGATCAGAGATGTTCTGCACGTGGGCAGATTGATATAACACCTTTTCATTTCACTACTGGAGCTCAGTGTCTGCGGGTGTTTACACAAGCGTGTTTGTGTGTGAGACACAAAAGATTTTAAGAGTGCACGAGTAAACATTGCTTTTGAACAGCTGTATCTCCTTACAGGAAGTGCGCCTTAAGCTCTTACTCACCCAGACAGACTTGCAGCTTCAGAGAAGTGTAACATAAGCTCGAAAAGACGGGAACAGAGAAGATTTTTTTTTCATTTAGGAAAATAATTTAAAAAATGGAACAACGGAATGAATTAAAACAAAGGCAATTAAAGACAGAGGTCATTTCAATATGCTGTCTGTAAATAAATAAGAAAAACAGCCCATATTGCATTTATATGCAATTTCTCATTCACATTGACATTGCAGAAGGGGCAGCAGCACAAAGCATGTGAAGTATTAAGAAGTGAAGAATGAGTGACAGTCACTCTGGGCTTGTTTCTTGTCCATTCATCACTATAAATGCTTTGGCTAGTAGTGCAGAAAATAATGCCATGTAAATTCAGTCCATTTAATAAGGGATTTACAGTAATAATCATTGTCATGGCATTTTTTTATTCCATAGCTGTAAAAGGCAGACTGAACTCTTAGACAAACAGTAAATATTTCCTACTAAATGCAAGGCAACAATGATGGAATGGGTAGATTAATTAAACTCATAAATGCTATTATAATTAAGGGTTTTATAACATTTAAAGTGTTGTGTGTAATGCAACAATACATTTTTACTTATGTTGTCTGATTAACACAAGCCTTTGAACAATCACCTTCTAAGGATGAATACTGTACCTGTCTGATACATGTTTGTGTTCCGTTCTTTAAACTGTCTTTGCAGGGTCTGTCCTTCATATCGTTTGTGTGTTTTGCGGCGTCCACAGCTGCCGCCTTCGTGACATTTCCCCTGCTGGAGTTCCTAGCAGCGCTCTTCCTACTGTTCGCTTACTCCACAAAATTCAACGAGAGGTTTAAAGGCTTCCTCTGGCCCCTCATGGTGAGAACAATTTCGTGTCTGGAACTCCAGACGTGTTGTAAATGCTGCTGTGTGTAATTGGTCACTGTACTAGACGAAGGAAACAGAAGGAGTAATGATTTTTTTTTTCTATCCTACATTAGGATTTCATGAGGTGTGTGACAGCAGCCATTATCTATTTTATCTTATCCATAATCGCAGTTTCCAAATATGTGGATGGATCCTCCAGGGCTGCTGGGGTAAATACACAATAGAACTCACTTCACCACTATGTCTGTCTGTGTGTTTTTATTGAACTTATATAAAACACTTTTTTTTTTTTTTGCAGGTTTTTGGTTTCTTTGCCACCATTGCATTTGCTTTAGACTTTTACCTCATTTTTAATGAGCTGGCCAATTTCCTCAAGCAAGGAGGGGAGTCCAACGATGAGCCATCTCGACAACAAGGCAAGAATCATATCAAATATCGCTCTCTCTCACACACACACACACACACACACACATACACAGTATAGTCATGCTGTAGTCGGGCTCATTGGACACATTCTGACAGGATAATGGTGAATAATATTTCCATCAGGTTGTGGCAGGATTGTCATTTTCCTTCCTTCCGTTATTGCTGTGTTGTCACTTTGATAGTCCCTCTGCTACGAAAAAGGACCACATCTGAGCCGCAGCTCCTGACACGTCTTTTTATGGTGGCTGTCTTTTGTAGTCATTTTATCATTTTATAACAACAGGCTTCCTTATGGACACACACACACACACAGGAGTACATTGTGGAAGGGGTCGGTGAGGGACACATCTCCCTCAGAATTTAGGTCATGTACAGTGCATCTACTCTCTACACCCACTGTACTGGAACACAATACTGGAACCATCTGGTCCATGGAAAGAGTTCCACCAGCCTCAGCTAATGAGCCCATTGCTGGTATTACTGAACAAAATATGGAGATACTGACAAAATAAAAAGTAAGCATTTACCAGAGAGGTGAGGTCTTCTAATACCAGAGCTTGTGATGTAATTTGGGTCATTGTTGTCTTTCAGATGAGTTTTCAGACTCTGATTCAGACTGAGTTCACCTGGATCCTCATCAGCTGAAACATCTGAGCGTGAAATCAACTGTTAATGGAGGAATAACCAAAGCTGACCTGTGTATCTGCAACAATAAGTATTTGTTACAACCGTCACATTCAGTGTTGGTCAGTTAATTAAACACACAATAAAAGGAATTGAGGCTTAAACTCATTTAAAATAGAGGGAGCAGATACTCTTCAACCCGATTTCAGTCCTGGCCATGTACCGGTACTCAGGCTTATAATGAAATGTGAGGGATGTTTGTATTTTCAGTCCTTTTTTTTCCACGGATACAAATATTTTATAAAAATTAAATACCCTACCTTTTTTATATGGTCTGTTGCAACTCTAAAAAGCTGTGAAATTGTTTGGTCTTATTACAGTCAGATAAGTTTGTTAAAGCTGTGTGTATGATTGAAAAAACCTTTGAAATGCATATTTAATTAATTGTGTTGATGTAATCTCTTTCGAAAAATACCCACTCCACATTATGCATAAAGTAGATTTTACAATAGAATAATTTTTCAGATGAAGAATGGGACCATTGTCTTTCACAAATTTGCATAGTTACTTTTACAATGTGTATAGTTTAACGTGATACATTTGTTGCAGGTTGGCTGGTTACAACCTAAAACCATCTGACTTTCAGCTTAGCTTTACAGAAGTGTTTTTATGATATTTGGATAAATTCCTTAATCTGCTGAACTGCTTTAACAGCTTCAGCAGAATGCATAAACTCATATCCTCTGAGCTTTTTTTTTTACATTATGGTGGTTTACATGTGCCAAAATTACTATGAAGAAACACGTCTGATAGTTTGTTGTATTAACCCTGTTTTACTTATTGGGTTTGTCCACTGTATCTGTGCTGTGTACTTATAGGACTGATTTGTTTCATGTCGTATGTGTGAATAATTGTCACGATTTCAGTGAAAATATCTTTTAGCATTTTATTTTGGTTGTGCATTGACATTTATGCATGTGTTGTTGAATCTTCACTTTGTCCACTGCCACTACTGAAGCATTGACGCCACAGTGACTGTATATGTAAATATGCTGTTCTTCAAAACTGTTAATTGTACACGCCATCGTTTGTTAAAAATGGACTAAAGGAAACCGACGAGTGAATTTCTTACGCATTAACCTGAACCACTAACTGGTCTACATCGACAAGGCTCTCCATGAAGTTGGAACATTTTGGGATTCAGACAGACTCGTGTTTTTATTCCTATTTATGCACACAAGTAATCACCTTGAAACAAGAATCAATCACATTGTCACAATCATTTCATGACAACTTCAGTCTTCATGGGCAAAAGCGTAATTGGAGCGTGAATAGCCTTCAACACAAACTTACTCCATGTTCGTACACTACCATGACTCGTAAGATCATTTTTTTGTGTTACCCGTCATGGCTGCAACATATAGTTTTGTAATTTCTAAAAAAAAAAATCAACAAAAAAAACTATATAGCTATCTATGGCATACTGTGGTTTCTGTACAGTTATAGCCCACAATTTTGGCAGAGACGCAAATTAACTGTGCCAAAGTATAATTTATGTCAGAAGGGTCTGAACTGTCTTAAGGACCTATAGTTGATCACTTAAGATTGAACACAACAACAAAAAAAAAAGATTACAAATGCTACGTTACTGTCAAAGCCTTCATCTCCCACTATACACTGATGGAGACACAATAGGATCTTTTATTTTTGTCGTTGGCCTTGTACCACATACAGTTATTCTTAAATGAGGTACCTTAGTGAGCATGACATGTCATTTGGTGAATTTCCCCTGTGATGTGACAAGGACTTCAATAACAAATGTTTCCACTCATTTCCAAATCACTTTATTTATATTGTCACTATAAACTCAGCTGAAGCCTATTGAAAATGCCTTAAACACAAATGTCCAGATAAGTACAGCCTCACCATGCTGTACAAGAGGGGCAGACCTCGGAATCATTAACAAAGCACACACAGATCAGTCAAAGAAAACAGGAGAGCATCTCATGGTTTAAAAAGGAGCAGTTTTTAGTTTTATCATCACAGCCAGAGCGTTCATGTGCGCTGTTAAAAGTACAATTATGGAAACCAGAAAGATGATGTTTTTCTTTTTTCTTTTTTTTACTTATAAATATGAATTCTTTGTGTCATACTGTAGTATTAAGTTGCACATAGAGAGGACTGCATCTTTAGATAGTTTTTAGACAAGAAGGGCAGTTAATATCAAATAGCATAATGCACTTGCATGATGGTAGTTTGCTGTACAACTGTTTTAGGCGTTTCATCAAAAACAAATCCATCAAATGTCAGCAATTATACAAATGTGATTGTCTATTCAAACAACTACTTTGGTCACAAAACCAAGACAGTTCACTTTGATATGAAAACATGAGAAATATTGGATAAAAATCAAGCATACTGTATAGTGTGGCCACTGGTGAGACTGCTTAATTGTGCTGCAAAACAGTAAATCAAAAAAGGTTAAACCACAGTCAAATACATGTCTTGTTCTTCAAACAGCTAAATTCATTTTACAGGATTTCACTCCATTACATTCTTCCCTTAAATGTACACTTTGTCGGTCACTCTCAGCCTGTACGTTCAGTCTCGACAACAGTTCGACCAGCAGGTGGCGCCATACAGCCAATTTGTACCCCTCATGCCCACGCCTTTATGTACAGTCCATACGAGAGTTCATATACCAGACAGAAAGTAACTTTAGGGAAAAGCCATTTGATACACAGGAAATATGTAAAGTGAAGTCAGAAAATCCTCCTCCATATGAAGCAGATATGCGATCATTATTTTTGTCACATCTTTGCATGCCATGTGCACTGCCTGTAAAAAAAGGAGGACCGATGATCTATTTTCTCTACGTTTTCAAGCAGCAGCAGTGTAAAAGAACCCACGATTACTGTCTATGACACACAGTATTTATGATTAATATACAGATTAGTTAGATCAGTTAAAGCGGTGACATCAACACTTAATGTTCCGAACTTCACTCAATGCTTTTTCATCAATGAATTTGGATTCAGCTTAAACACATCATCTGTTCTCATGCTTCTTATTATTCAAAAGGCATTGAGGGGAACAGCTTTGTGGTCCAGGCACCGGTGATTTCATTACAAGAATCAAAGTTGGAAGCAGTCAATTCCTGAGATACAGTAAAACATATATCTACATACAGGTAAAAGGCATTCAACTTTAGCAAGAGTCTCAAAATTAAACCATCTCACTAATGTACCGTCACTGTGTTACCTAAAGAATTTTCCATGTGCAAATTAACAAGATACTACTTACCTTAACATATTCTTATATCTTCTTTTCATCACTCAGTGTGAGAAGCAAATTTAAAAAGGGGAATACTGAGGAGTTAAGATTACATATAACGTGGGTGGAGCAAAACATGATCCCATGCACTTGTAATGGTAGAAAGCAGCCACTGAAGAAGCAGACACAAGTCACTTTCTCACTCAATCATTTAAATTAGTTCTACCTTTTTGTCACACTGCTTGTTGTTATGGCAGTGAAGAAATACCCTGTGTCTCATCACTGTGTCATTGCTGGTGGCAAATAGTCTTACAGTTGCGGAAGGTCACCGATTAAAAAAGCTGTGTGTAATGTACTGTTTAACTCACGAAACAAAAATGAGCGGCATATCAGCAAGTGTGTCGACATAAGCATAAAATATCTAGTGCCAGCCTCGCTCATAAGAAGAAAGCTAATCTGTCAGTATCTACGGCAAAACAGTACAGTCAGGGTGTCACTGTTATACTGCAGGGTGTTTTTTGTTTTGTTTTTTTTCCCTAGATCCATCATCACACTTTGACCACAGGCTTAACACACAGCGCAATCGAAGCGTACAAAAAAGCTGACCTTCTACGACTCAGTGTCATTCACAGTAAAAACAAAACATTGACGCCTGGTTCAGCCTGTCTTTGGCTCTTCGTGGTCGTCATCCTTCGCGCTGATTTATACAGATGTGAGGATTAGGACTCAATCCAATCTGAACTCACTGCAACCAGAATCCCTGGTTGGGAAAAGAAAATGAAAAAAAAAAAAAAAAAAAAAAACACATAGGTACATCTCGAGCACATCTGGGGCTATGAAGTGTATATATATTCAGTGGTTGGACCAGTCCGAAGCACAGCTAAAGTGATGGGAAGTCTGTGGTGAGCTGTCCTACCCGAGAACTAAATGCAACACTGTTCAGAGGGTAGAGGAGTGTCCCTCTACTCCAGCTGCCTGGAGCATGGCTTCCTTTAGTCCGTCTGATTACCATTCAGCGCTTACGCCAGCTCGGGCCGCGCCTCCACTTCCCCACGCGATGCTGTTCGCGCTCGCATGTACTCGCTGGTCTGAGCCGCCCCCTGACAACCGATGCCTCGGCGCCACCTCCGTACCGCCAGGAAAGTGTTGAGGCCGTACACACCTGTCACCAGGAAGCCAAAGATCTGCATACAAGAAACAGGAACAAGTCGAACAATGTCTGACTCTGAATGGAACCCAAAGAAGTTAATGTTACCAGGACACGCATTTTCCAGACCAGTCATTATTCGTAGACATTAGACACAAAGGATTACATGTATCAGAGTGAAAATGAGTCAGATAAAGTGTTTTAAGATAACTGATAATACACTGCTGGCTGTAAAGTTGGAATAATTAAGAAAATAAAGTTTTCAGACACATTCCTCTTTTTATAAAGTATATCACTTTGACCCGGTAAAATCATTATGTACCAAGTCCCAGTAACACTTTATAAGTCAAGAACAAATCACATTGTCATATTAATTTGATAAGATAAAAATATTTTATTCCAACTTCATGGGCAACAGTATAATATAGATTCAGGATATAATATGGGATCGCACACATCAGTACTTGACACAGCATTGACAAATATGAGCATATGTAGCTAGGAGCAGTAAGATAAATCGCTTTAGCTCCGACGAAGGCTGCCATGATAATGAATAAAATAGCATGTGATTAACTATTTGTCTCCCCCCCCCACCCCATATCTCTGGAGTAGTATGAGCCTAATGGCAGTTAAACTATAGACATTTAAGGACAGAGTTGACATAAATATATATGGTGATTAAATAATATTAAATGACACATTTCAGTTACGTATATATAAAAAAATACTAAAAATGGCAGTGTAAATAGAGGGTGTAGAGTGCTAGTCAGAAAACGTGAAAGAGTGAGTTTCTGTTGCCATCGTGAAACCGTTTTTGAGTGGACACAATTATGTAAGCGTAATTACGGTTAGCTCAAAGAAGTGTGATGAAGCGGTTATGTAATAATTGTGACAGGCCGAGTTCTCTCTCTACTCACCACTGCTGCTATTTCAGCTCCAGTTTTATGATTAATAAAGGCCAACACGAGAGACGACAAGAAGAAGAAGAAGGTGCTGGCAGCAGTGTTCACCAGGTCCTGCAGGGACACATGCACAACACACACACACACACACACACACACACACAAAAGTACAATCTGAGCTCTGTGTGTTTTGGTTGTGATTTTTACAGTTGTATCCATTAGGTTTGTTTTATTACCAACGCCTCCATATGCGTCATTTCACTGTACCATAAACTGTCTGATGTCAAAACACCAGCCATAAACACATTTCCACGACGCACTTTGTTATTTATGCACCTGTCCCCTACTGAAAAAAAATTCCATTGTACTTTGCACTTTACACTTTATTATTGCACCTTACTGTTTTGATAGTCCAGATTTTTTTCCTCAGTTTTGTTTTCATATTTCTACTTTAGTGTGTCTTCTGTTGAGTTTTTATCGTCGCATTCGGTCTTTACTGCTGCTGCTGGTTTATCACCCTTTTCCATCCGGCTCAACTGCATCCACAGGAGGTCAAAGAAGCCAACGGCACAAACTTAAAAGCCACCTTGGACTTCATATTACACAAAAACACACATACTCCCACCCCCCTTCTCTCTTTACACACCAGAAAAGGAAGCAGAGACAGGCTTCCCTTTGATGCTTTACACTCCTGTTTTCAGCAGCAGGGGAAGGGTTAATAACAAAGTGCTCAGCGTGAATGGGGTTAGACCCTCGTGATTGGAGGCATGATTCTAATAATTGGAGACATGACCTCTCATATGACATACACCAGCTCAGAATGCCGATGTCACAAAGACTGAAACAGACACACACACACACACACACACACTTGTGTATGCGGTGGAAGGCGACACCTCAGCCGGATGTGTGTGTGCAGTGATA
>JAPTHA010000018.1:21243060-21259902 GCA_029814585.1 Gymnapogon annona | reverse complement strand
CCCCCCCCACCCCGCTGTCTTGACTGTATCATCCACCATATCCCTACTATCCCACTATTACATTTCTCTAACATTCATTTACAGCACAAATAATGGCAGACAAAACCTACAAATACGACTGAAGTATTCATAATGGGACTATACGGTCCATTCCGGGTTTTCCAGCAGGGTGGATGCCAAATATTTCTGTATTCTCCAGAGAATTACGGTGCAATTCTTATTTTTCCTGATGTCTTCACTGTATCATCTGTATATTCCTAATATCTCACTATCATATGTATCCAACATCCGTTTACGGTACAAAAATGCACATAAAACCTACCCATATGACTAATGGGACCATAGGATGCCAAATATTTCTGTATTCTCCACAGAATTACAGGGCAATCCTATTGTATCATCTACCACATTGCTATTATCACACTTATATTTGTCTAAGACTCACGAATAGCTCAAAAATGCACATAAAACCTACACAACTTAAATATTCACAATGTGACTATGGGTCCATCCATTTACAGTACAAAAATAATGGAAATAATAAATAAAACCTACAATATAACAATAACAATAATAATAATAAAACCTACCCATATGACTAATGGGACCATAGGATGCCAAATATTTCTGTATTCTTCAGAGAATTACGGTGCAATTCCCATTTTTCCTGATATCTTTACTGTATCATCTGTATATTCCTAATATCTCACTATCATATGTATCCAACATCCGTTTACAGTACAAAAATGCACATTAAACCTACCCATATGACTAATGGGACCATAGGATGCCAAATATTTCTGTATTCTCCACAGAATTACAGGGCAATCCTTATTTTTCCTACTGTATCATCTACCACATTTCTTTTATCTCACTTATATTTCTCTAAGATTCATGTATAGCTCAAAAATGCACATAAAACCTACACAAATTAAATGTTCACAATGTGACTATGGGTCCATCCATTTACAGTACAAAAATGCACATAAAACCTACCCATATGACTAACGGGACCATAGGATGCCAAATATTTCTGTATTCTCCAGAGAATTACGGTGTAATTCTTATTTTTCCTACTGTATCATCAACCACATTACTATTATCTCACTTATATTTCTCCAAGATTCATGTATAGCTCAAAAATACACCTAAAAGCTACACGACTTAAATATTCACAATGTGACTCTGGGCCATTATTGTACTCAGGTGGGTAAAAGTGGCCCCTTTGTGGGGCCACTTTTACCCACAAACATCCTGGACTTCATCACACATTGTTGGGATCTTAGAGTATTAAACAGAGATGGGCCTGTGTTTGGTGCTGAAATAATCTGTGCCTTACTGCCCTCTTTTGGTGTTTTGTGTGGCAATAACAAACTGCTTCATTGGTAACTTGCAAAGCTACAATATAGATGCAAATCTGGTTTCCACTATGCTTATATACCTGAGTAAGGAGGACAGTAGTTAAAATTCTATTGGTAAGTGGAATAGCTTCAGTGTTTGCTTATTTAACACATTTACAAGCAAAATGTATGTAGGAGAAAAAATATGCAATTTGGGTCAAAAATATAGAAAAATGAAGCCATAAATTTGTAGTTTCCGAGATACAGAATGTGGTCAAAATGTGAAATTGTGAGAATTAGAGTTTTCCTCAAATGCAGTTTATCTCAGAGTTACAAGGTCTGCACATTACAATGCATTCACTTTACAGCAGCTTTTCCAGTGGGAGGACATGCACATAACTGGTGTATATGTGAAAAAACACTTATTTGTTTTCTAATTCATAATATTAAAGTACGCAAGATTTACTACATTCAATGAGGCAGATTTTAAAAACACAACTGTAGACCAATATATTTTTCATGACATCCCTTTCATTTGAGATATTTCAAGAGTAATAACTTAAGATGAACCAAAGTGCAATTTAAGATAATTTTTATATTACTTATGTCTACTCTGCAAGACCAAAACATTAATCCAACTACTTTTTAATGATCTCTGTGTGCAACTGTGGCTCCAACAGCTGGAACATTAAAGAAAAGTCAGGGGGGATGGGGGGGCAGGGTAATGTTTAGATAAGGACACACAAATGGAAGTCAACCAAAGTTTGGATTCTTGTTTTTATTGAAGCCAGGGGTCTGATAAACATTTTCCTTATCTTTGTCAGCGTAAGAAGCTAGAATCCACATGGCAGCTTACAGGCTACAGAACTGTGTTAAAGTTATACAATCAAAAATCTGAATTAATTCAGGACAAAAATTCAGCCATGTGCTTACAATGTCTTGATATCCTGAATAGAAAAAGGACTTGGAAGCAGAAGCCCATAGTCTTGTATAGATGTAGACTGTCGATAGTGGTCGAAGGCAATTCAGTTAGGATGTGAAGAGGCAGTCACTTTCAAACTGACATTTTGAGTATAAAAGTAATATCTGTTCATAATTCAGTCCAATCTGTACAAAGAGCAAGTGCAACTTTGAAACCAAGCAGCATGAGAGCACTTCATTCCACTCAGCTAAATGCCAAATTGAACAAGTGTGGCCAGGTTAGATTAAGATAAATCAGAGCGGTCTGTCAGGTTAGAGATATTAATATCACTTGAAACACACACTAAGTGTTGTGGACAGAGACACATCTGACAAGAAATGAAGAGGAAGTTATAGAATATGTAAACAAATTGACATGCGACATATTTTTTTTTAAATGTGAAAATCATGATAAACACTCTTGGTATTTGGTTTATCTACCTTGAAATATCGTTCAACAAAATCAAAACTCTAATGATGGTGATATTTCAACCTGTTAAAGTGAAAACTGCTGGCGAAGAGAATTTACTCTAATTATCCACCGGGGGCACCTTTAATAACTTAAATACAGATAAATATTGTGATTTTAGTCATGTGGGTTAACTTCTAGGATTCATTAAATCTCCTAAAATGTTAAGGCGTAAAGAAAAAAAAAAAATCAAATATCTTTAACTGTACATAGTGGGAAATGAGAAGCGTCTGAGGAAAGGTGCTTATTTTGACATGTGGTATTGCTCCTGGCTGTTTCAGTTGTGCTTTATCCACGTTGGCAACATACCCTGAAGTGCACATTGCACCCAATTGAAAAAACAGAACAAAAAGAAATGAAATGAAAAGATAGAATGGGGAGGAAAACGCAAATAACTTAATTTGAATCAAAGGAAACCGGCAGAGTTGATGTTGCATCATTTTGATCAACCAAACCGTGCATTAAGTACATCAGTATGGCCTCGGGGTTCCTTCCCTTACAGTGATTTTAAATGAGGTTCAACCCTCAACAGTTTATAGGCTATTATGGAGATTATACCTCTTGGCATTTTTACACCCTAGAACCCCCAGGTACAGTTGAGTGGAGTAAGGCATTTCAGAGTCTTATGCGAAACAACATATTATTGGAAAGGCTGAGGCTTGGAATGCAAGGGCTCCATGCGAGTATGAAAATTGGCCGCTGGTTAATCTTATGGATGATATAACCGACTTCAACAACACAAAACTGTAACGACATGCATCTTTGGTTCCAGTTCACTAGTTTCTCTATTTTGCTAATGTGTTCCATCGACATAGCCACTCTCCTCCCACTTGCCGTGCGCTGTGCAGGACATACAGATGTACAATATCCATAGGATTAAGCAGGGCCTTGCATACAGACTTGATGATGTACACTTAACACATTTGGATTAGATTACAGTGTCATAAAACCATACGTGTTGTGACAGATTAGTTGATATGGTACAGCGTAATTGTTTTAATTAAAAAAAAGGGAAATTACATAAAACAATTACGCAATCTCTTAAGGACACAGAAAACAATGAGGAGCAATCCCATGAAGGCAGGGTGCCCAGTGTGACAGACTGTTAGCTGTACATCGAAGGCAAAGGTCGTCTTTGTAATGGGCACTGAAAGATATCAAACAAAAAAGACCTGACGTGACAAACAAGTTTCCTATGGGGTGGTTTCTACAGCTACACCCTGTAGAAATTGGGAATGTTGTAATTGACATGCGGAGTACAGTATGACTAAAATGTGTGAAACCAAAGGATGACGGTGCTGCCAAACACTAAAGAATACGATCTCTCATTTTGTTCAAACCACAGCAAATCATTGAGTGTGTTTGGTTGCTAAGTAAGTGGTTTCAACCACAATTAAGTTTTCGACCGGGGGACCCATCGTGTGGCTTCTTCTTATATCAGCAGCCTTTAGGATTTGTAATGAAGGCATTCAATCTACTGTCCTATTAAACACTACCATCTAGGCCACATAAATCTTATTTAATTAAAAAATAAAAGACCACAGGCTTGTTGTACATTGACAAAAAAATGTAAAAGAAATAAATTATTTGGACAGAAATGGACAAAAACCTTGAACCGATAGTGCTACAGTGCAGTTCCTCTTACGTTGACAAGCACCTCTACTATGACACAAACGGTTAACTGTGCGAGGCACTTAGGAGTTATAGTAGGAAAGATGCTGCCCAACTCCCTCCCCAAATATACACACACCTGTAGCTAAAGAAGAAGTTCTGTTGCAATCTCTACGTCCATCAAATCCCTACAAGTCTCATTTAGTAAAAGAGGTTATTTTCAGAATTTGGACAGAATTGCATTCTATACAAAATCAAACTTAACCTGAATAGATCTTTTTTGTATTTATATTTACAGAATCCTTTGAGATGAGTAGGGAAAATGATATGATATGCTATCAGCTATCTGGACATGTCATATTAGTGTCATGACATCAGTGGCATTTAAATGTGTTATGTCATACAGATGAATGCTTTAACCAATAAATGGTGCACAAAAATAAAATAAAAAGGAACTTTGTATAAATACATCAGTATCATATCCAACATTTTTTTACATACTACATATGTTTGCAAGTCTTTTAATTACTGTTCTTGATGAATAGCAAGATTTTGCGTTTAAATACCTTTCCAATCGCAACTAAATTCCTTCCATAAGATAAGCTGAACGAGAGGCCACAGAACCAGTATATGGTATTTCCACTCTTCAAACCCACGTGGAGGGAACGTTTCACCGCAGCAACTGGGGGGGCCTGCAGCCCAGCGCTTCAGGCTGGTTGCCAGGGAGTGTGCACACATTTCCATAAACTGACATCCCTCACAAAATGACATTTACAGTTGAAGAGAGGACAGAAATAAAGCCAAGTGTTCATCGTGTATCATCTCAACACCTCCATCTCTATTATCTCTCTTCCGTTCTCACCACAACACCAAAATATTTGATAGCATCCTAAACTCATTTTGGTGGAACCACTGTGTGTGTGTGTGTGTGTGCTGACTGATATAAAGGTTGGGAATTTGGTCATTTTTTTATGCTCACATGTACATGTATTTTTCCAGAGTATTAACACAGTGGACGATACAGCTGTTTTTGTTGCCTTCACGCTTCATTCTCTGTTGGCGGCGGTATGTTGTTAGCTGAAACCATGGAGTCTTGTTTGCGAGTCATCCGGTCCAACTCAGCCTGGACATCAGTCAAACCCGGCTTCTGCCCTTGGAAAAAACAGGAGACAAAACCCAAAAGTAATCTCCTGTAGCTTCTGTGCATGTTCATAAAATACAGGATTCTATGGCCAGCAAGCAGATGGATGGGTGTTGGATGGTGATATGGTCCCATGCTGGATCCTGGCGGTTCGCTGCCACAGTTACTGCACATGCTAAACTAATCAGAGCACACTCATGCATTACTCTTTCAGTTGGGTCTCAGAGATGTTAACACTGCTGGAACAAAAAATATATCAGCGGTCTCAGAGCGAGATGACTTATGCAATGGTTCCCTAATTAGACTATTTAACATACAGCATCTGAATGCGTTATACAAAACTAATAAAGCAGGAGGGAAAAAAAAGCATGTGCTTAAGCTGAAAACATGCTGTCATGCAAAACAGCTGAGGTTACTCAACAGGTACATTAGTTGAGAGCAGTGGAAAGTGGAGAAGATGCAGGGGAGTCCCCCGGGGAGGGATTGTTGTATACAGGCCTGTCACAAGTTTCTTCAGATGTCAAGATGTTCTGTTCACTTTAAGACAACAAATTCTCTTTTTCTCCTTTTTTAATGTTCTTTTTCTGGCTGTAGAAATAAAACTCCAGACAACAGAACTGTCCAAAATCTCATTTCTAAGTCTTCAAGTGTGCATGCTGTTCACACTCTGCAACACAACTACTGCATAATGACTTTACAAAACAGCTTTCAGTAATTACAGATACATCTGCTAACCTGTAAGAAACAAGGTTGGGGAAGAAGTAGCTAGTAAGTTGAGACATAGATCAGAGACGGAGAGTACTAGACTTAAGGGGCTGTACCTGTTTTCTTGGCGGACCCTTGTACTCCAGCTCCGACAGCTCCGGCTCCTGGGCTTCCTGGGGCCCCAGTCTTTTTACTCAGGAGACTGTTGAAGAAGTTAGCCAGCACTCCCTCGTTGGCTGCCCCTGCTGCAAACAAACACAGAGAATCAGATCCATTTTGTACAGACAAAACCTTCTTTTGTTTGACCAGAATGAAC
This sequence comes from Gymnapogon annona, assembly GCA_029814585.1. Classification (NCBI taxonomy): domain Eukaryota; kingdom Metazoa; phylum Chordata; class Actinopteri; order Kurtiformes; family Apogonidae; genus Gymnapogon; species Gymnapogon annona. Next base: position 21,253,360 of record JAPTHA010000018.1, on the reverse strand, counting down.
TGCACATACAGTCAAGTATCCCCATTCAGTGAGATACAGCACCTCTTGTTGCTCAGAGTGTTTCTCTGGGTTTTCCGAACATTCACATTTCCCTGAGCACATGTTCTCTCTAGAAATAGATGAGCTTGACTGAGACGGCATCAACTCCTATTAACAGATACATATTGTTGCTGCTGCACGTGATCACTTTGCTGCATAAATAATGAGGTCACAACTTCTGCTTCTCAGACTATGCCAAACATCTGTAACTCTTTTAAGGATTTCTACGAAACCTTAAGAATATTTTCTTATTCTATTCTATCTTATTCGCATTTTTTTTTCTTTTACCGAGCAAGAGAAGCTCACCATTTGTGCGTACTGATGCCCCACACAGGCTGAGTGTGGAAATTCACTGCTGATGGAGTTATTTAATTAAGTACCTCTTAGAGGCAGTGTTGCAGAATCTAAGCCTGGACCTTGAGCATAAAGGCGCTCACATGATGGCCAAGGGATCAATTTCAATGTTTTCCAATAATGCTAACAGTTGTTTAGTGTCTGCAGTGTGAATGTTTAGTAGAAACAACAATTAATGTCACCGAGACATGCTTGGAAAACTCCAAAGCATATGAGAGAGTTGCAAGATTTTTAGTGTTAAAGAAAAAAATACTATTTAAAAACATGATGGGGAACCAACCTTTCATATTGGGATCAGGCTTTTTGACAGAAGCCATTGGTGAACCACTCGTCACGTTTGGTTGTCCGGCACGACCAGCAGGCCTGGGGGATCCTGAAGCTGTTCGTCCTGGAGACTCCTGCAACACAGAAATCACAGACACACAGTCAATAACAGACACAAGGGTCTGACTATTAACTACAAAAATACACATATAAGATATAAACCATTGATCACAAGAATTCCAGGCTTTAAAGACACTTACTGTTGCTCCTCTTGTTGGTGTGGCTGGTTGCTTTGCTAACAATGACTGCAAAGGAAAATAAATAGGTTGATTTGGACTTCATTAACATCTTGATTGTTTACTCTGTGTATTCATATACAGGATCTGTACTGTAATATTAAAGTCACAAAAACATACACCATCACCTCTGGGGACAAGCACTGCAAATTGATTAGACAATGAAGTCTAAGGCATATGGTTTAAGATGTGCATTAATTCCTTGATTGTTGAGACATGTATTGACAGTTCCAATCAGGTTACATCTTTAAGAAAATTTGTGATTCCACTATGTGAAAAACAGACAAAACACAATTTAAATCAGCACTGAGCAAATCTCCAAATTTGTATTTGCCACTACTGCCCGTTTGCTCCCAAAAAAGGAAGTAAAGGTAGTGTTACCCGACATGAGGAAGTTTCAGTGTATAAAATTAGGCTGAATAACAGAAGCGTCTTCAGTCCTGAAGTTTAAAAATCACTAATGGAATTGCTTCAATAACCAGTTATTGATCTGCGTTATGACATTTCATCCAGTTCTGATTGTGTCATTTTGAGAAGTTAATAGTACTTAGATTACAATTTTTACTAGGTATTTTTCATGTATTAACTGTGGGATCAGATACTATATTGATTAGACAGAGGTTTTCAAATACACTGGCCCTACTGTTAGTTACATACCTGTTGCTTCATCAGGAAGACCTGTTCATCTTCTGCGTTTATCTCCTTATCATGAACCAGCTGTAACAGGCAAAAGAGAATATCAGAACAAGACTGCCTGAAATACTCATTCCACTATGAATGTACGTAATATGACATAGCTCTATATTATAAATCACTTGGGGTTGTATTCATTTAGACAATGATTAAACTGGCATACCTTTCGTACTGGAGGCTTTGTGATAAAATCTTCAAATGGATCCTCTGGTCTGACTGTTGTCAGGTTTTCGTGCAATATTCCAATTTTCTTTTCATTATCCCATCCAGATGGACTGAAAGAAATGGTGCAATACAAATGTAGAGTAAGAAAAGATATATTCTCTACAGATTGACTTTGCCTGCTTTCTTGACATAAGCAGGCATGTTGTGATTCAGTGCAAGTTCATTTATTTGGTAACTGACCATTACATCAATGACAGGGTGTTAGGAAAAAAATGACTTACATGAACACTGCATCCTTCTCCACCACTAAGGCAGGTGTGGTGAACTGGAAGTCATACATTTTATGAACTATATATTTGTAAAGCAGATCCAAGTTCTTCTCCTCTTTGACCGAGGTGTAGATCAAGCCTGCTCCATCTTTTTGGTTGGGTTAAAGCAGCAAATGACCATTTGCCAGAATTAAAATATTATAGACCATATAAAAATTACTGATCTATGATTAGAAACAATCAAACAAACTTGTACTCAAAGTCATATTTTGTGAAGTTCAGTACAGCAAAATGGAATGATATTTTTGTAGATATATACTATATCTCACTGTATGATATTGCACTTATATTGTCTTGTCCACTGATGAACCACTACTTCCGGTTTTCAGTGTACTATACTGCAGTACAGTGTCCTATTCATTTATCCTAATGAAGTACAAGATGAATTTAAAAATCTATAAGGAGCTTGATAGAAATACAACACTTATCTACACAAAAGATACAGTGTAAGCAAAATCGCCTGATGTGAGACTGGATGAAATCGAAGTGTTCCTCTCTGTAGTCATGCTCCTTTTCCAATACGCTGACTGCGTCACACTGCATGAAGATAAGGGACAAAGAGATACACACATTGAAACAACAAACATTAGCTTATTAGTGTTCATCCTCTGCAATGTCTTTTCATCAGTGGTGTCTGCTGGAACCTCTACTACAAGATGGCATGATTCATACGATGACCAGAATGGGGTGAACCCAAGGCTAATAGTCATGTTAAAAAATATTACATTCACAGAGCACAGAATTGTCAATGCAAATTGCTCCACATCTTTAACTAAAGGACAGGTAGCAAGACAAAACAGTGAGTGATATTTTTAATTGGAACTATTATTCCCTTGATTAAGGCAAAAGAGGCACCACTGATTAAAACTGCACATCATCTACCATGTCCTGGTCACAGTGAGCATGTGAAGCTTTGCTGATGGTTACATGGTGTTCTTCAGCACTAGCCTAAGCCTTCAGGGCAAGCAAGCCAGTATAATGGAAACTTTTCATCAGAGGACTGTATCTCTCAATGCAACAACACAAAACAAGCATACGTAAAAGTAAACTAAAATGTATAAAAATATGAATGGAAAGGGGCAGATTCTAGATAAGTAACCCAATATGGTCATAGCACCTACTTAAAACAGCAGTGACAGTGGCTCTGAAGAAACTGAAAGAAATGTATCTCATGGAGATCAGAAAAAAAGAATGGGAGTGATGGGCAGTTAGGGCTGTGGCCACTCTGGTTACAGAAGGAGCTTAGGCCAGGAGTTTAGTAATGCTACAGAAGATGGATAAATTAATTATCACTAAGTAGGTGTTCTGCAAAACCATGAAACTACGAAAGTAAGGGGTACAGGACATCCCCCCATGAATGTAAACTGTGCCATTATCTACGACGAATGGATTGAATACAATAAAACAAACATTGCTGATCGTTTTTGCACAATTTGTTTTCCTTACAAGCCAATGGAACATTATAATTAACTTGTAAAACTATAATGGTAATAATAATGCATCTTGTCACATTGGAAGACTAAATGTTGAACTAATGAATTACAGCTTTTTACAGAACTCCAAAACAATGTCAATGTCTGGATGTAGTTTATAGTTTACTCACCTTTGTGCAAACTATTAGCACTGGAATGCCCAGGTTGTGTGTGAGTGTATTGTCGCCGAGTGGCAGCACAACAGCTTCGTCTTCTCCTGCCGTTGTGGCCCGTCTCTGTGGGGAAGCTGGGGTGGCGTCCTCTGGTTCTGTGTACTCTTGAAATGCTTTTACCACTACAGAAGAAAAACAAACAGACAATAGGAAATCAGATTGTTTGCGCTTTGGATGAACCTGCTGAACACCCACATTTTCTTTGCCCCCCTCTGCTCCCTCATTTTACTTGATTTTCACATTTTCTCACAAACCAGCTACTGTATGGTTGATTTCCATGGAATATCTCCCTGTTTTATGATGATCAATTATTACTCTTTAATTCATATTTGACAAGGACTTGTCTTTTTAAGAGTTTACCCTACATCGGCTAGTTAAGAGCCACATCTAGCTTTAGGAATTCTTGTAAATAGACTCTCCTGTTTAACAAAGCAATGCTCTCTGCTTAAACTACGCTAACAAAGCTTTTATGTGGCTTACTAAAGTATACATGACCATGCCTGTCTGATAACGACAAGACTGATTAAACAAGAATAAGCTAAATGTAACTGGAGGGAAATACAGCTTACATAACACGCCTTATGTGACACAGAAAAACATCTATATGGCATTAACAACTTTCCTGTTGTGCAGCTCCAGCTGTCCAGACTTTTACAAAGCTATAAGTGTGAGGTGGTGGTGGGGGATTCAGATGCAGGAAGCTTTGGCCTATTTCCTCAGCAGCTTCGGGAATGCAGACAGGGAGCGCTCACAAAGCCATGTTGAGCCAACTCCTTTACATTCAAACACGGGATTTGGCATGTGGGGTGAGGACTGGTATTATTAGTGATCTAAAGCCCTTCTTGAGTTGTTCACATTTAGCCTACAGAATACACACATATGAGTCTGGAGCACAAGAGCAGAAATATAACAGCTATCAATCCAAATGTTATTCAAAAGGAAGGCTCATGGAAATATGGGCTCAAACACTTCGGTAAAAAGGCAGATGACTCAGGGACCTATAGCCCCTGAAAAAAAGAGACCACAATAAAAGGAGTAGAAAATAAACACCTCTTTTGTCCTCCCTTTAAGGCAGCAGAGCACCAGATAATAAATATGCTAAAGGAACTGGTTTAAGCTGTTCCTGGAGTTTTCATTGTTTGCCACTAAGGCATAGTTTTCATACTACAGTATGTTAACTGTCAAAATGTTGAAAGTATCACTGGTGCTATTCTTGTAGATGAAGTAAATCCTTGTTCACAGGACAGCTTTGGGGTGGAGTATCGCTTTAAGCACCCATGTGAAAGTGACGCAGACTTCGAACCATGAAGTCATAGTTATCTATTTCACAAACAAAGGTGAGGCTGAATAACACCATCAAAAACTCCTACCACACATCTTTTACTCAATCAAACAGTTATTCAAAGATTATCACTCCAGTAAGGATAAGTAGGCCTCAATTCCTGCCATCATGTTTTGTCAAAATTGTTACCGTTATACTTTAAATGATTTGATAGTCCTGTAAACCTGACTGTTGTGCGCAAGTGTAAATGGCGAAATGATATTGCAGTGGAGAAATTCTAAGCTGAAGAAATCCTCAAGTTTTAAGATCCACTACAAAATAAACACCTACCTTTTGGCCTACACACTATTTCCAAACAGCCTAGCTGAAGAAAAAAAATGTTGGCTTTGTCACACACCACGGAAGCCACAGACTAGAGTATTTCTCATTTCTAACTGTGGTCCAACAATAAGTGGATCCTGTAATTTGACTAGAGGCGACTCCAGCAGCCAGCCTACTTCAGTTACAGCACAGGAGGAATCTGAACATCCAGCCCACTGACTGAATTCAGACCAGCTCAGCTTACGTCCTTTCCTTCCCCTAACGCTGCTATTGGAGGGGAGGGAACCATGATGCAAGAGGCCTGCAAGACTTCCTGGACTAAGGCCACTCACAGACTTCCAGTCTGTCTGTCAAGCCTTCACTCAAAATACATTGTCCACAACTGCGTAATCCTACGTGCAGTATCACCAATATGCCAGTGACATCATGACTGACAAGCCAGAAGACCGTACATCGAGAAGACATGCCACAGCCGAAGTGGAAGGCTGATCAAGTCTGTGGGTGGACTCAAAGTATTTGGCTGATGACTGAAAGTGGGAGCAACCCATGAGAAATTTAACAAACACATTAACAAATATTAACACATTAACATATTTTTTTCTTTTATTCCTTGTTAGTATTTTTATTGCATTTTATAGTGTTGTACTTCAGCCTCCAAATTGTTTTTACCTCCATGTTTACTTAGCTATAATGTGGTGAGATTATTTTGTAAGCCCCAAGGGGTTTTCTAGATCTCACCTGCACAGTCTGAACCTCTGTTTGTACAAATGTATGAAATTGTTGTGTGCGAATAAACAAATGCAAGAAAAATTAAGTTAGCCCTCCTTCCAAAAACACCATGATTACGAACATCTGTAATAACCGATCCCACTATATTCCCTTTCACATATAATACATACACGACATTATTATTATGCCAATCTTAGCTTAAATTGTGTGCTCATTCAATCTTCAAACTTTTTATTTTTGTGGCACATTTGCCAGAAAGAACATGTTGCCACTTGGCACTTGCTAAAGCAAGTTCAGTCTCAAGAAATATACTGGCAAGTGAAAGCCATCAGTGAACCAATAAAACAAGTTCATGTGAAATCAGAGTTTTTTGAATAATCTTGTGACAGCAACAAATGCAAGCAACCTTCAGACACAGACAGCAACCGTCTGTAAAATCCTACAGGCTAAAGTAACTTCTGAATACAAAAGACCTGCTCATAGACAAGAGGTTGGCCTGTTCTAAAATTAACACGAAAAAAACATCTGAGTACATCATATTCATTGATCTGCAGAACTTGCCTGCAGCCAGAGCACACAGCTGAGGATCATGGGCTTCTCTGACGATGACCTAGAAACATCCATGATAACGTCTAATGTTATACAGTACTTGCCTTCTATGCTACAGTGACCAATCTCCCCTTTTTCCCAGGAGTCAGTCACCAAAGTACGTGGTGGCTAGTATGCAAGTCTCACTTCTTCCACCCAAAGACACTTTAGATACCTTTTCTCAGTGCTGCTCAGTCTTAGGATACTCCTGAGACAGAAATCTGATCGATCTGATTTCACTAAATCAAATCAAAGTTTATTTATATAGTATCAACTCATAACAACAGTTATCACAGCGCTCTACATATGGTGCTGGTCTAACCAGACTCTTGGATTAGCTGTAAGAGAAACCCAACAGAACCCTCCAGGAACAAACACATTGGTGACAGCTGCGAGGAAAACCTTCCTTTTAACAGGCAGACACCTTGAACAGAGCCGAATCGCTTAAGATATAAAATCGCTTCTATTCCATGGAGTTCCATTTAACAGTATTTCAAATGCAAAAGACACTAAAAAAATGCTAAGAATTTAATTCTAATTTTACTCTTACCCTACCCCCTGTCAAAATGTAACCACCAGCAGTCAAGTTTCTTTCATTAGGTAGCATAACCAAAACCTGTATTTAAGTAAAGACCCTAGAAGACACACAGAAACACCACTGACACTGCAAGTCTTACTCAGGTAGATATAGTTAGTAATATTACTTACTCTTCTGCTCCAATTCTCTCATGTCCTCAGGAACTATCTTAAGTTTGTCTATATGGTCACGCAGCACACTAGCCCACTTCTTCAGTGACTCCATAATGGTCCACGGCCGTGACATATCAGCAACAAACACAGCTAGACAGTCAGTTAGTGACTGAACTGAAACAGCAAACTTGAGCAGGCCTTTGTGGTACAGGTCACCGTCCAGAATCCACACATTGCATCGTGTAAGGTCTGTAAAAGAAAAATTCCTTTTTAAAAAAATTCTTATGACAATGTATTTTTTTTTAGTGTGTAGTTTTTCAAGTGTAAAACAGTCATAGAAAAAATACAGCAAGTGAACTCACCATCTCTGTCCTCATCATGGACATTTAAGTACAGATATTCTAATCCCCTTCCTCTCTTGTTGTGATCCGATCCTTGAAGTTTGGCCATAAGTGTCGTTTTTCCTGATCCATCTTCACCTGAAAATATTTGATATGCTCAAATGCTGGTAGGTGCAAGTCTTGTTATGTGAAATCGATGATGATATGGATATATCTGGAATAATAAGGGTATAATGTACACTAAAATGTATCACTTCAAACATAGAGCCATTTATAAAAACATATAGGTAAACTCTAGATTTGTTAAACCACAAGACTTCACCCCTGTCCCCATGTCTGTTCCAATGATTACACAGTCACTAGTATTTCCATAAAACCCTGCCAAACTTAATGTGTTGCAAATGCATTTAGCTTTATTGAGCTTTCTAGTTATCATCTGTAGCTACAAAAGGACACTGATCAAAAAGTGCAATGGTTCTGTCACCTTTCTGCACTTCTGTATTGTAAAATCTTTTAGTTTTTTGAGTAAAGGTTTAATGGAAGTTCTCAAAATTGGCCACAATCCTGCACTCATAGGTATAGATCAAAGGTCAATACAAGCACAACTTGGGGAGTATTTCATCGCTTTTACAGCAGGTTTGCAGTGATTCTTCACTACCCTAGATACAGATCTCTGCTAATATACCGCAATAGCACAGACAATCGATCTTAACAAATACTTACCAAATACCAGGATATTTTTCCCTGATGGCAACTTTGAATTTGATCTCGTTGAAACTTCACTCAGTATTGAAGACCTGCAATAATTGTCACGATTAAAAAAAAGCAATGTTGTTGGCCAGAATGTCGACAGTGAAGTTGGGAATGATCACTTCATATCACTGCACGTATCAGTGATATGTAGTAAGAACAGAAATCAGCCTGCAGAAATCGCATAACTATCACTGATTTTTTCACGATTTCATTGTGTCCACGACAACACAAAAAAGCAGGAAATGATATGTCATCTTCTCTAACCCGGTACGTCAGAAATGAGCCACCGAGGATATGAAATCAGGCGTGTTAAGCACAATTGAAGTATGAATGTTCAGCATACTTTGAGTGGCAACTTCGTATGTTAGCTTGATAACATTAATGTAAACGCTTCTGTTAGCGTGTCGTATCCTGCATAAAGAAGCTAATACTTGCACTAAGGCTGACATGAACTGTCAAAGCCATTGGCAGTATGAATGTTCCTCCCAAACTACAACAACAGAACTCGTTGACCTCCTTCTTTATAAATTGGAAAAGTCACTAGAGGACAATCACAGTTAACTCTAATGTAACTAATCAGCAGTTCCCCACTTAGCTGAGATGCTAACACAAGCAACGTTAGCTCTCTGACCGCCCAGCTTCAGTTAATGCTAGCTAACATTGCGACTAGCCGGGCCGGTGTTTAGGGAGCAACCGGCAGTGACAAAGCAGATCAACTGTGTTTTATGCTCTTTTCGAGAATAACACCGCCAAAAATGAAAACATGAACATATTAAAAGAACTTGCCAGAGGTTTTGTCCTTCTTCCTCTTCGCTGTTATTGTCGCCTGCCCCAGCTGCGCCCGGGAGCTGTTTCTCCAGAACGGGAGCCATCTTCTCTTTCTACGACCACAAAGGCAAGGCCCTGCTGCTTGGGCACCGCTAGCACCGCCTTCATCAGAGTAGCCAAGTGTGCGCTCGATTCACTGACCGGCATGCCGCGCAAGGAGGCAGACGCCCTACCGCGCCTACCATTATTCATTCATTCATATACGGTCTAATTATTACACGGGAATAACAAAACTTTAAACAAAACATCATAGTTATTAGTGTATAAATCAAACAAATGGAATGGTGGTGCGTTCAAACACGTGTTCAAAACTGCGCGCTCTGCCTTTGGCAAAATTCCAAAAAGTGATGTAATTGTCACAGATTTCATTCTTCTAACAACTGGAGAGCATTGATGGTGACAAAAAGTGTAATGCTTTTTACCTAATATTTCAATTGAACATTTCTTACTAACACTGTAAAACTGTATGCTTTTCGCCAGCTAATTTCCAGTAAATGAATATTCATCTGCAAACAGTAAACTGCAAACTGGACCATGATATTTGCAGATGTTTACAGATGACATTTTGACCTATAACGAAATCAGGGAGCAGTCAAAAGAGAAGCTTTAGAGGTGGAGATTTGCCCTGGAAAGGAGGGGAATGAAGGTTAGCTGTAGTAAGACAGAGTACGTGTGTGAATGAGAGGAAGTCAAGTGGAAGAGTGAGGTTCCAGGGAGAAGAGATAAAGAAGGCGCAGGATTTTAAGAACTTAGGGTCGACAGTCCAGAGCAATGGAGAGTGTGGAAAAGAGGTCAAGAAGCATGTGCAGGCAGGATGGAAATGGTGGAGAAAAGTGTCAGGTGTGATGTGTGATAGAAGAGTGTCAGCTAAAATGAAAGGAAAGCTGTATAAAACTGTGGTGAGAGCAGTCATGTTGTATGGACTAGAGACAGTGGCACTGAGGAAAAGACAGGAGGCAGAGCTGGAGGAGCAGAGATGAAGA
>JAPTHA010000018.1:21210170-21226426 GCA_029814585.1 Gymnapogon annona | reverse complement strand
TGGAAATTGTAAAGTGTTAAATATGTTTTGTTTTTGTTTGTTTTTTTGTGTTTGTTTTTGTTTTTTTGCCTTTGCCTGAAATAAAAATTTATCAATCAATCAAAAATAAAAAAATAGTAATATACTTCCATATAACCTCTAAATGGACAGGAGATGATGGAAATGTATCTTAAAAAAAAACATCCGTAAAATAGACGCATAATAAAATTAAAGATAACCATGAAAGGTTGAATAATAACATAATTATTGGCAGACAGAGGAGGGATTTGCAGTTCTTTTTCATTGCAGTGCACAGTGAAGACTGATATTGTACAGTGTTTGCAGCCTTGCAGTAAAAATCCAGTTGTAAATTGTATCCATGTCCGCTGGGAAGAGATGACCTTCAGTGTGCCTCTGGTGACAGAGCTAAATCAAAGCGAGTGCTTGTTTAAGACAGCCACTGCACACTGGCTGCATGGCCCCTGGTGAATTATTTATCCATGAAATGAAATGACCTCAGGCACTTTGTCGACAGTGGGGCAAGGACCACGAAGACAGGGGAAAAAAAGGTAGAGCGAAGGCAGAGAGAAAGTTATTTATTATCTGTTTGTACATAACATTAGACTTAAGAGAAGAGGGAAGGACAAAGATAGGGGGAAAATAAAAGACAACTGACGTGCAGTCTCTCAGTAACAGCCCGCAGTGGTGTATGTTTATGGACTTTCTAAACTGTTAAGAGCAACTCTTTCCACTACTTCTCTTTCTCTTTCTGCGCTTACGTATACTTGTGAATGTCTATTATTGTAAGAACCAGCATGACTTTTCCAAGTAGAAATTAAGAAGCTTTTCTTTTACACGCTGTGCAGTTGTTGTTTTTTTAAAAGTACTGTTTGAGGGTTGTACAGTTGTTTAGGTTAAAGCTGAACTTTAAAGTAAGCTTTAAAAAAATGCAGAGGCAACAAATAGTATGTTTATATATTTGAATTTATTGGGGCTGAGAGATAGTTCAACCTAATACTTTGTAGACATGTTTGTATGTGTATATATATATGTGTGTGTGCGTGTGTATGTGTGTGTGTTGGTATCACATAGGTAGAAGAATGTGGCATTTCAAACTGTCAAACCAGTCAGTCAGTCCTCCTGTCAACCAGCCTGTAATAATGATGGCTTCCATCACACTATTACATCTCCCTTTAATGCTTAGTTTCCTGAAGTGTTCAGCATTTTCTTCATCCTCCCTTCTCGTCTTTGTTTGATGAGCATATTGGTAGCATTACTGGATGAATTTAGGACAAAGCAGAGTTGTCACATTGCAGGTAGGGGTTAGGGTGAGAACCACAAATAACCACATTACAGCAGTGGGACACACTGTTTTTTTAGGTCACACTAACAGGTAAACCAACTCTTGTACCAGTCTGTCACAACCTCTGAAGACAATGCCATGAATGCACGGATGACTTAAGATCAGAACATACTTTTGTGCAACCTGGCAATCCTCTTCAATGATCATTATTGGGCGTACATGTACACTGAGTATGGAATCCATGGACTGTGAAAACCGAACTACTACAGCTCAGTGGAATGCAATACAATGTGGACACATCTGTGTGAGTTGTAGTTATATAAAGCTGTGTTGACAGCAAAATACAAAATAAATATCAAAAACCATTGAAAATATACACTGGAGCTCATTCCTCTTCTTATTCATATTTATTCCCATTAGTAATCACCTTTGACAAGGTGCAACAATTGCATGCTGAATTCCAGGTACACTACAAATATTTTATTCTAACCCTATAAGCAACTGCGTGTTTATTTTCGGTGTAAATACCAAAACCCTGTGTTTATATGTTCTTCAATTTCCCCCCCAAAAAAGATTCTAATTGAAATAATTATTCTTAGCTAACCGTGCTACAGGTTAGAGGAAGGTAGTAAAGGTGAGATAACAATAGTATCAGTGCTAACCTGCTGTATGAGATGCTTCACAAACACAGGAATCTTAGAGGTCAATATTTACACACCTATACACCATGCTGACCTCCTCACCTCACTTTTCATTAAGCTACTGTTCGTCATTGCGTGCCTGTTACAACAGAATGTCCTGCGTGAATGGCTCGGAGGGTTGTTTTCAGAGTTTACTGCACATACAGTTTCGCCTTTATATATATATATATTGGGAGGACCCTCTCTGTCTGTCTCCACATACCTCAGTCCATGTGATCATTCATTAGAAACACTGTATAAGGTCAGCAATGGTTGTTCTGTGGCAGGTAGATGTGAAAAGCACTTTAGAACCTATAGCAGCCAACTGGGAATAGTAACTTCAAGCATCTCTCACCTACAGTCCAGCTGCTACAGGATCGTCCACAGTTGGCATCCTGCAAATACTCTATGCACATGAACATACTGAAGTGTGGGTTACTAAATGCTGTGGTTTTGTTTGATTTACAAGATGAATTTGTGACAGTTTAAGGTTCACAAAGATGTAGCTGAGGTAACGCAAACTGCGTAGCATCACAGTCAAAGGCAAATTAAATGCGTATAGATCCCATGTCCTCTTAGACCCTTTAAATGTCTTATTTTTTAAGGGCTGACCAATCCCCTTTCAGACACTGTGTTTCCATAAAAGTTGTTCAAAGATAACACTGACAATACCTTCATCATTTCCACACACTGGAGCCCAGAGCCTAGACCAAGGCCTCTTGTTTATATTGGAAGTATTTACTTATTTATTAAAAGGTCTTAAGTCATAATCCAAGTGTGCGTGTTCTTTGCACTTAACATTCATCCTCTTTGTTTGGTTCCGCAAGTCACATGCTGAAAAACAGAATCCTGCAGGTGGACATAAGGTGGGGCAGGATGACATTTGCACTAGTGCCAAGACGGAGTGATGAGCTAATAGCTAGTTTCCTTTTATTTGTTTTCCATTTGTTTTCTTTGTTCTGTTTGTCTTTGTATTTGGCTGTTGGGGCATCTTGCCGGGTCATCATTGTAAATGAGATGTTGTTCTCAATTGATTTTACCTGGTAAAGGTCAAATAAATAAAAATAATAACTTGTTGACAGTGGTCACATAATAGGAAAAAGGGGTTAAAGAGATAGTCGTGATCAAATAATGTAAAATATGTCGGATGTTGGATGCTAGGTTAGGTACTGACTACCTGCTGTCAAAGGTGCTCTATTTCCACCATCCCATTCTTACATAACAAGATAAAACAGCCTCTGTTTGAAGTGAACTGGTGAGAAATAATGAGGCAATATGAGTGTGCTGTCTGTTGTGAGTGACAATAGCACTGGTGGTGTGCAAACGGGCAAAAAAAATAAAATAAATAAATAAATACAGGACATTCTGCTCATGGCCCGCATAAGGGCTTGGATTGAGTGTGGTAATTCTTAACCACAGCCAATGAGAGCGCTGCACAAAAGCCAATGCGAAAGGCTCTATAAACACATTCCACAAAGGTTAGAGAAGAACCAACTAAACGCTTAACTCAAAAATGCATCACAATGAATACGTGCATAATTTAATGAACGTAAATATTGTTTTACATCCGCTGGAGAGTGCGTGTCTTGCGTTCTGTGTCTTGGCTTGTCAACATTTGTTTAACTGTAGAGGAGTCTAAAGTGCTGTGGCAGGACGTAATCTTAGCTTTTCATGTCTAGTTATATCAACACAGAGGGAGACCGAAAGACAGGAGAGAGACATGAAGAGAGAGAGAGAGAGAGAGAGAGAGAGAGATGGAGGAAAAAGTTTTGACAAACAGCCACTTATAGGGTATTAGAACAATTAACAACATTGCATTTTTAGAGGATTACATATTTACCACCGCAGCAACGACATGCTGTTTGACTGAAAACAATGGTCAGTTGTAAAATAACATTACTAGTCTTTATCGAGCAGCGCTGCATATAGATGATACAGATACACAGCCACAGATGACCACATGTACCATTCTAATCTGCAGACAAAGATATTTTGTGTACTCTCCTTTTTCCCGAACTATACAAAATTCCAGCTATGTTTCTCAGACCAATGCAGACTGAAACTCATAAAAAAGGAATCTCTCCAGCTTGGATACACAGCAGAAACACACACATAAACACACCCCACCCTCTCAGCACTCAAATCTAATTACATAAAAAAAAAAAAAAGGTAGAGCATGCATTTGTGTGTATCCATGCATTCATGTAAGAGAAACTGAATGGAAGGCAGAGGGACAAAGAGCTGAGTAAAAGTGTGGGTTTGAGGTATGAAAGGGGGCACCAAAGACATTAAAGCAGCCCCTCCTTCAGACGCTAAGATGCTGAGCGAGTGCCAGGTCCTCCTTCTGTCACTGACCCCCCTGCATGCCTCATTAATCCCCTTAACTTGGTTATGGAATCATCCAAACACACACACATGAGACCCCAGTCAGTGCCCCCCCCCCAAAAAAAAGCCCCTGGCCCACAGCAATACCATATGTCGAATACAGACACTGGCAGTTCCTCATTGTTTTGTGTTTCCCTACAATCCACTGTGTTGCAACATGTGAGGAAGCTTGCAGGATAACAGGCGGCGACACAAACCCCATGCTTTTGTGGAAATTCAGAGTGAATTTATCGCGCCTTCACCGTGGACACAAGCAAGCATGATCTAAAAAAGCTTTGGAAATCACTTAAATCAGATTATATTATAGTATATTAAACTTTTTTTGTCATTGAAAAAGTACTATACTCAATGAAATGAAATTTAAAGGGAAAACAGTAAAAATGCAGTTATACACAGTACAATACACACACACACACACACACACACACACACACACACACACACACACACACACACACACACACATATATATATACAGTATGCACATATATCGTCGGCTTTGTTAAGTAGTAGTGTTAAAAACTATTCCACAAAGCCATTTCTTTATGTACTGAACTCTACAGTTACTGACTTCAATCATAGTGTAATTTTAACCTGAGGCTCATTAATGCATCCTGTCTTTACGCAGTTATTAAACTGTCACATGGTCAGAATTATGAACAATTGACAAGAGTGTAGCAGTGCTAAGTCCAAATATCAACGCTGTACAAATGTTACACCATATGTGCATGTTGAAGTTAGTGAGAAACAGGAGTCTATGCTGGGCCAGATGGTGGGAGTGGTAATCATTTGACAAGTGTTGATTTTCTGTCACCCAGGTCAAGAGAAACATTAACACAAGTCAACCAATACATTCTTGTCACATGTTGGGTTGCTGTATTTTATGATTAATTGATTGGGCTCTCAATCGCATTGAGATTTAGTGATTAAAAGCCAGGCTAAGACTGGAGAGTCGCGGACACTGCCTGGTGTTCAGCATACTGGACAAAAGTACAACTTTAATCAGCATTTCAATTTAGATTTGATTTTAATCGGTACTTTGAGATTTGGTTTAAAATGTCGATTAATAGTGCACTATAAATGAAATGGATTATTATTACTATTGTCCTTCTTCCTGTTATTATTATTATTGCTATTCTTCTTGTTGTTATTAGATATAGACTCAGACTTCCTCAACTGTTATCACACAGACACACATAGTGAATCTGGCAACAAAATGCCATTGATACATTGACAGAGTATAAATATGGAAAATGCAAAAGTGCAAAATTACTTTCAGTGTCCAAAGCCATGACTGGCTGCAGTGCAAAGGTGACAACACACATAATCAATATAAATAAGGAAATACATAAGATGGGCAGTGTAATACTACACATCAATGTAAACAGTACTGCAATTGTTCAAATATTGCACATAAATGTAAACAGTACTATAAACAGTGTAATATAGAACTTTATTCATCTCACCACGGGGAAATTTGTGTGTCACCGCAGCCAAATACAAAGAGTAGAACTAAGAGCAGACAGATATACGTCAGTTGAATTCTTATATGACATACGCAATACGCATTTGTACCACATACACAGAAAACCATCCAAAGTTACGACAGAATCCGGTGTGATGTCCGTGAGCCAGGTCTCCATTAACAGCAGGATGCTGCTCTGCTTGTACTCCCGCTGCAGTCTGATTAGTGCCCTTCGCTCTTCCATCTTGTTGGGTAAAGATCTTCTGTCATTGTTATTATTATCATCATCGTGAATTTACAGCAGTCTAGTACATAAATCTGTGTGGCTTTACATTATTGTGTGCATGGCTGGGAAACGTATAGATTGTATCATGGAACTTTATCCTGTCATCTAAGAAGATAAAATGAGAGGGAGACAAATAAAAGGAAGGTAAACCTACACTCATCTTGGTTCTTTTACAAAACGAGGTCAGACAATCTGACTGAGCATTCTGATACAGTCACGTCTTATGATACATTTGTTTTATATTGAGCTGCTGCTGCTGGATCCCACAAGAGAACAATTTTCTTCTACCGTCATTCTGGGGGAAATAATGTGAAAAAAAAAACAGTAAAAGTAGAGGCGTGTACACAAAAGGATGATAGGAGGGGAAAGCAGGATTAGATAAACAATGGAAACAGATCTCCTCCCTATTCTAAGAACAGATCTTGCACCGCTTTCTACAAATCAATCCAGCTGCCTCATGTAGAGCCAGTGACTCAGCAGTTGGTCCTGGGACGTGACCCACATACACCGTAGCTGTGATGGTCTAATGGATAAGTGTCAGACAAAGCAGGTCAGGACTCACCATCTCTCCAAAACCTTTACTGACATTCACAGGAGAGGCAGTGAAGGAACAGTTTCTCTGGCACTATTTAGTAAGAGAGTCAACTCAGCTGACGCTGGAGTCGAATCATAGAAGTGTTGAGAGTGGAGAACTTCATTTCATATAGTATGTGTGTGTGGATGTATGCAGCTCCCAGGAGTTAACCACACACTCAGGTTCCCAATAAGTTTTTTTTCCTCGTCTAAAAATAATAATGAGTTATCCTCCGTAAACTTCCTGTATGGCTCCTGACTCTCTGCTGACCCTCGGTGCTTTTGCTGATTGAACATGGAGACTTAAGAAAAAATAAGATCACACGTGTGTTGGATTCATAGAAAACATAGGAGCCTGCAGTGTTCCGCTGACATCCACAGGTTCACAGCATCCTAACGTAAGATTACAGCTAATTATCCTTCTTAACTCTTTGAAAGATCTTATACGGGGGGGGGGGGAAACTCCACAATGTACTATTGTTCAGAGGACGGAGCACACTGCTGAACATGGAATGCACACAGTCTCTTTGAGGTGAAGTGTCCCTGCGCTTTTTTTTTTTCCTCCTTCCAACATGAGCCTGTATGAGGGTGGAGTGGGGGGGTTAAAGTCAAAGGAAGCACAGAGATCATACAGAGCAGAGGGAAAAAAAGAGCATGCAGGCTCCTTACCCGTAAGCTAGACTTCTTGAGACTTTATTTTGCCAGCAACACAAGAAGGTAAAGTATGATTTGGGAGAATAATGTTTGGGCTGAGTGGACACGAAAAAAAAAAAACAGATAATGCAACTTCTGATTGCTTTTGAGGGAGCTGACAAAATCTGTTAATTCTTTTTTTCAGGTAGAAAGCTAAATGAAACGGGGGGAACGGCAGCAGTGAACAGGTTAAAGACTGACTGGCTGTTTAAAAAGGACAGTGAGGGTAACAACTGGGCCGCCTCCTTTTCTAGTCGGTTCATCATGAGAAACCTATCACTGGCTTTATGAGTATTTACTTTTCTTGCCATTAACTTGTGTTTTGCAGCGTCTTACAGACTCACAGTGGAGTTTCGTAATTGAACATACGTTAAGAGTCACACATTTGTGTGTTCCACTCCACTCTGTGTTTTCATAGTTATTTGAGAATTGAATGAGATCCCAGTGGCGTGCATCTGCATTAGATAATACTCTTACAGCCACAGACATCTTCTCCAGCGCTCTGCCAGGCCTCAGACTCCTGACATGGACATGCAGCTCTTAACTTGAACTGATTGCACCACACACCCCCCCCTGCTGTCGAATGAGAGGATTAGACTGTACATATTTGTTACAATCCCCTGTTTAAAATTTCCCCCGTCCTCCGCCTCTTTCTGTCTCCCTCTCACTTTTGCTCCTCCTCCTCCTCCTCCTCCGTTCTGTCGGGCACACTGCTGTGTTTATGGCTCTCTGTAGTTTAATAGAGTATCTCCTGGCCTGCTGACACATGGAAAGCACACACATTCATGCATGCACAACAAGAGCCTCTGTACACCTCCACATGTGGGCGCATAAACCTGCACACACACACAAAGACACACAAACACGTACACAACATTGCAGCGAAAATATTCAAAGAAAAGTATTTGGTTTTTAAATCACCACAGTTGGATACATGGAGGGGCCTCGCTTTTCCTGTGTGTGTGTGTGTGTGTGTGTGTGTGTGTGTGTGTGTGAGAGAGAGATCCGGGGTGTTTATTTTACGTTATTGGAATGCAAAATGAAATTCTGTAGTCACTAGTGGGGACTTGACATCCTTATGGGATGAAAAGCAGGTCCCCCTGTTGTAAATCATTAAATCTGCACGTTAAGGTTAGGGTAGGGTGAGGCATGTTGCGGTCAGAGTAAATCTTCAGGAAATGAGCAGAAGCCAACGTAACGTCTCCCAAACGCATGGAAACCTAATATCAGTGTGCGTGTGTGCTTTTTTGTGCTCTCAGAGGATGATCAGCACCATCCTCCCCATTTGTGGATAAAAAATATAAAGCTGAATCAAACCTGCCAACGTAATTACCAACAGGAATTTGAAGAATGCTGTGATCTTGACTGAGCCTGACACCATGTATAGAGCCTTATGCAGCTGACTTACCCCTTCTCAGAATGTGTGTGTGTGTACACTATGTGTGTGTGTGTGTAGAAGGTAGTGTTGTGGGTACCATTTGTTCTAAATGGTACGCACTCGGTATTACTTGCATCATACAACCCAATTGACGATGACAGACTGAGGTGGTGGTAGTCGACTCTTTTATCGTGTTTATAACCCACGTATCATACACCTCCACTCTTTGAAATCCAATTTGTGTACTTCTCTAGTTTCTCTTTTACAGCCTGTGATGTTCTGTGCTCCGGTACAGAAACAGGCCATGTCACTTATCTGAGGAATTCACCCTGAACATCACCTCTTCATAAACACTCCCGTGTGGAGCACATTCTCTCTCTCTCTCTCTCTCGTACCCACTCATACCTCTGCGGATCCTCACGCCGTGCCAGCAGCTCTGTTTACGAATAGCTGCAGCCCCAACGTATACAAGAGGTTTTTACTTAAACAGTATTCATCATGCAAATCTGCACGGACTGACTCTGCCACATACAACATCCCATGGAGCGCTCGCATTGCTGACATATTTCTCTCTGTCTTTGTGTTTTGAATGTCACAGCTTCAGAAAACAGGTGGTCCTCATTAAGCTGGTCTAGAAACATTTGTCAAGACTTAGTAACACATGCAAAAAGTGTCTCCTATGATTCATGTGGTTGTCTAGAGGAGTGTTTTTCGCTCGCTTTTCTGAGAAAGATAGCAGATATGCACGATATTCCTTATGGATGGATTCAAGCACTTCCATCCTGCTGTTTCACATTCCCTCATAGTCCATAGATTTTCAGGAACTGACAATGGCCTGTCGGGGTAAGCAAATGATTTGTATCTTCCTCTGTATGTCTGACTAAGGGATCAAACTGCCACGAAACCTGCAGCGCAAAAAAGCATTTGTCGTAGCCCACAACTGAATTCCAGTCGATGGGGGAGAATGCCAGAGTGTGGCGACAAGAGATAAGAATGGCACCTGGAGAATGCGTTTGAGAGCATGCGTGCATATGTTTTTGAAGTAAATGATACGCTAGAAATGAGCAAACAGTCTCATACAATACGTTTAGCAACAGGCCTTTCTACAGAGTTCTGTTCAAACAGATGGGTTACACGATAAGGACTCCGAGATAAAAAATGTCAATATTGTCCTATTATTGAACTACAGATTAACCAACCATTATTTGAAATATCTTGATTAGCTCTATTTAACGTCACAAACTAATAAAATATTCGGTGAATCTCAGTTATGTTGTGGCCTGTGTGTGTGCGTGCATGTGTGCTACTCCTGTGACTGTGTTTAATATCTGCACATGCATCCGGATGGTGTATTTTGTGCACACTGATGTGTGTGTCTGAGCATTCATTTGTAGGGTGTAATGTGACACCCAGGGCTCATAAGGAGGACTAAATCCCTGACCCCCATATGGAGATGCTGACATAAAGTCTCTCTAAAGGCCTGGCAGCTAATGGAACATGAATCGACATGAATACATTGTCGATGCATGGAGAAAATAAGTCTATAAAAGCCCCACCTGCCTCCAAATAAAACACAGAGAGCAGCATATATAAAATCAGTGCACAATGAAAGGAAACACATAAGACAAACTCCAAAAACAGTTTGTCTATTTTATATACATTAAAAATTACATTTTATATACATTAAATTAAAATTATATATATACATATATATATAACTAATAATAGCAGGTAATGATAGGTAATAATGCTAATTATTTTTAGGTGTGCTTGTAAATTTGTATGTATCTTTTTATTCTATTTGTTTATAGGCGTTATTCTTTACATACACCTATACATACACACATATATGTATGTATATATATATGTTTGTGTGTATGTATGTATAGATGGGGGTTTGTTTGCTGCTGTGCCAAAGAAATTTCTCCTTACAAGACATTAAAAGGCCTACTGTATTGTATTCGGAATATCACGACCACACCATAGCACGTTGATATCTCATATATTCGACATAGTGGGATTTAAACACTAAACACATACAAACAAACAAGATTTTAACCAACTGTCTGTGTTGGATATCTTATGTTACTGTGTACACTTAAGAGTATGTCTCATAAAAAGAAAGTTCACATGAATAAACTATCTCAGACACATTTAACGTGGTCACAGCTTTCTTATATTTTTCATTATCTTCAGATGACTGCATGTTAGAAAGTTGTTTTCTCAGCTCAGTTCCACTTGCTCTAGAAGCGACTGCCTTTGTATCCAGAAAACACAATATTGCCCATAAATGAAAAGCTGAGACACCACAGTTAATTTCAGATTTATAATTCCTTTGCCGGCATCTACACAATAAATTCTTGTCAAGCTACAATTTGAGCTCAAAGGCTTTGAATCCAGCTGTGCCTTTTGTTTTTGCTAGTGTAGGAAACCAGCAGAGGCACATCCCTTATTCCCTTCTTCTCTCTCCCCCATACTGCTAGCATACACACGTGTACATATATACTGTACCATACTGTATTTATGTAGAAACACTGTAACCATAGATGCTTGCATATACTGTCCAGTTTTTTTGTTTTTTTTTGCAGAGGTCAAGTCGACATCTCTTCCTCCTTCAGTGGATACCAACTGTCTTATGTGACTGTGTGTTACATGAACTCATTAACAATACATCTGGAAAGAATATAACCATTAGGGCCTGGCAGCTCCACCTTCACAGGCTCTGGCTGGTTTAAACTGCATTGCTGTTAAGTGCTGAGTGTGGATCAGATTCTACAAAGCAGCTATTACATTATGGGGCGTGTGTAACAATGAAACATTCCAAGTATTTGGTCTAAACGTATAATCCTACCGAGTATATGTAAAACAGAACAAAACAAAAAAACCAACAAAAAAAACCCCACAGCCAACGGCTTGATTCTTGCTCACTCACTTGGAGCTAAGCCAACAAAAATGTAGTTTGGCTTTTACTTTTAAATCATGTAAAAGCCAAACATATCTGCAGTTTCAGTGAACATAGTGCGAGGTCATTAACAGAGGGCCGATGTTTGTCATTTTCACAGGAATCTTGATGTATTGTGCACATACATTCTTCAGTCACAGCTCCATCTGTTTGGAGGGAGAATAGTGAGGCCCTCAACAGACCCCTGAGAGGTTTAAAGTATGCTGGCCTCCTGCAGTCTCCCAGCAAACACACAAAATACTCTGCTCTGCTCGGGCAGGCCGGTTTTAATTCAGCCTGGGCCTCATGAGGAGGTGAACCACTTGGACTCCAGCCAGGTAAATGGCTGAGAGTAAGAGCAACGAGCCATCAGGAGACATCATCTTCAACATACTCATGCCTTTGCCTGTTATTTAGTCTAGCGGTTGCCCTCTCAATGCCTTCGGATTCCTCAGTTCTTTTTCCAGCACTGTCCATGGCGTGTTTATAAAATGTCATCTTCTACACTGTGACAGGGGCCAAGGGGGGTGGGGACATGACCTCCATCCCTGTGGGAGATATGACCAGCAACCTGCCACCTTACTGCACTGTTTTCTAGAGCTGACTCATCCACTTCCCTCCCCCTTTTCTCTCCTTTTATTGCTTGGAGCATACAGTGAGTATGGTTGGCAGTGAGGCTCTTCTGCAGGCACTGCCTCTGATTTACTGATTGATTCTAGCATTAACAACCAGCCCCTCCCCCATATCCCCCCCACGCAGGGAACACACATGCATCCTTTGTCAGGCTTCTCCTGTGGCTGGAAGATAAAGCTGTTACAAGCCCAGGCTGTTGGCTAAGGTCTTGATAATGCACAGATTCAACAGAGGAGGCGGACGACAGATCGTTGATCAAAGAAAATGTCAAAACAGACAATAATTCAACTATCTGAATATTTGCTTCTCCACCTATCTACTATGTATATTAATAATTTTAAGCTTTTTCACATCAAGGACAATGTGGGATGGCAGTTTTGACAGTATTTTAGTGAGTATTGGGTTAGTTCAATGAAAATATCAATAGATTCAGTGATCATGAAAAAAAAAATTGTTTCAAGCCTAGTAGAATTACTATTGATTTTCATATACTTAGAATATACTTCATTGACAGAGTAGTCATGTGATTTGATGGAGGCACACCATTAACTTAATTAGAAAAGAAAAGCTGTAATCAAAGTGTATATACAAGTGATCAATTGTAATAAAATTAACATATTTGGTATCTTTAGATCATAGCAAAAAGCCCAATAAATTATTTTATTTATGTTTACATTTGATTAGCGTTCAAGTTTTAGCCACTACTTCTAATTGGAAGCCACATGGTAGCAGACCACAGCCCTTTTGCCTATTTACATAATATCCTTCCAGGGATACTTCTACATAAAAGCCTTTTATATTGGACACTTGTTTAAACAATATAATCCCACTCAACGGTACACTGAAAACTGTTTTACTCCACAAACTACTCGACTGAGAAAGGTTTCTAAAATGGTCAAGGTCAATGTAGTTTGTGTGATTCAAAAAAATGCATTCATAAACAAACTAAATTACAGCGTCAGTCAGTGAGATCCTCTACTGTGCTGCAGAATCCCCAAATTAACATTTTACAAAATCATGCTCGGGAGTAAAACAGTCCAACAGAACTATCTGCATTTGAGAAACGCTGAAATTTAATATATAATTTCATAATATAATATAAATAATAATTTATATACATTTCGTTACCAGATTCATTGTGTGTCTGTGTAATGACAATAAAGGAAGTCTAAGTCCAAGTCTATAAACATGAAACATAGACTATATATGAGTATACTTACTGTAGAGGCATGAGGGGTTCAAGACCACATCCTCTCAACTTAGATGACTATGTTCAGTTATTTACTGAGCTTTACATATCAGTACTTGGGTTCTATTTCTAATTTTGTAATAAAGAGAACCGTCTATCCAGGCTTAATAAACCTGGCAGAGAAACCACAATAATATCTCAGTGGGCGGAAGGGCAGACACATGGTAATCTCTAAGTGGCTGAATCCTCTTTAAGGAAATGGCAGGGTTCTTGTTGGCAACCTGCTCTATCCTTCTCAGACGAGACAGGACAGAGGACACAAGTGTGTGAGAGTGTGAGAAACACGGCTCAGGAGAGAACGATGTGCTGAAGTCTGAAAAAAATAAATGAAATCTGCCTCTGCCAAACAGTTATATCACAATGAGTGGCACATAGACATTTCCTAGCTGCACCTTGTGATACATATTACATTATATTCGTTAGGACATGTTGTGCCCGATCCATTTCTCAACATATAAGCTAATAATAAGCATGTCCAGTGGTCAGCCTATAGGAATTGGTCACCAAACAAATATGTGAAACACACTCAGAACTGCCCGTTAACCCTTGAATGATGTAACCAAACGATATAATATGAAAGACTGCCCTCTACTGTGGAGTAAAATCCCAAATCCAAGTCTGAAAATACCCCAAAAGAATCCCAATCTGGGTTGCATGCAAGTGCTGCCGGGGGGGTAAGTCACATTACAGGCCTCTCAAGAAGCTCACATGCTTGTCATGTAACATTTATTTAGGCGCGATAACTGGGTAATCCTTGTTTCAACTATCAAGTCAACAAATCCGTCGTCTTAAGTCAAAGAGCTTTCCAGACTCAGAGGCAGAACTGTGCAGGTTTGAAAGCCGACATGAAAAAGATGAAAACAGGGACCGTGTACACTCATGAATACGTGTCAACTTCTGATTTGAAAGAAATGAACAATAAAGTTAAATGTTTCGTGTCTTCATAGCAATGAAAATCAAATAAAGTTACTTGGTCATTTTTTTCTTTTTAATCAATTCTTCCACTTTTTTGCAGACACAATACTAGAAACAGCCGTGACTACAGTATACAAAGTGCTGCTACATTGTGATATCCATAAATGTGGCGTTTCACAAATGAAAGTACTACATGACAGTTTAAAATTGGCTAGTTTCATTTGGAGCTTTTTTTTCTGTTTAATGTCTGCTAAACCAGAAAAAAAGAAAAGGCTGTAACATTGGCCAGGATATTTTACAAGGAATCTCGATTTTTGACATAGCGTTTTTTTGTGCAGACATATGGATAGAAATCCCATTCAAATAAGATAAAAAAATGCAATCTCCAAATTGGATGCATTTACCTTTGGAAGTGCCTCTATCGGTCTTGCCCTGTTGTTAATTTAAGTGTTCTCAGTATTCACAGGTGTAGGGTGGCAGAGGTCTGTGACATTGCATTGTAAATAAAAGTGTTGTTGAAGGGCACAAACTGGTGGCTGATGATCTTGATGGCTTCTTGAGCAGCTGATCCTAAAAAAACATAGTGATATGAGAAATACATTTATACTCTATATATATTTAACATTGCACTGGTTGTATGGACTGTGTAAGTGAACAGAGCTGAAATAAAATTACCTCCCAAAAATGCAGCGACGGTGTGTGGCTCTGCAGCACCATAACGACAGCTAAAAATTAGGAAAAAAGGAACAAGACCATCATTTCATACCTTGATATAGAACATGAGTAACTTCAACACCCCAAATAAATAAATAATAACTTAAAAAAGCATAAGTGTAATTGGGACATGGTCTTACAACTCATGAATATAATCATCTTTGATGTTGACGTTGAGGCTGTACTCCTGCAGGAGACTATTAACGCATAGCTTCAAACTGCTGATGTCCTCCTCCACCTGGTAGTTGTAAACTCCTGGTAAGAATGAACGGAACACATAACAAATAAAATCAGTGCCTGCACTCTATTAAAACTAGACAATGGTATGTTTAGAGTTCAATTATCCACTGATACTATAACCGGAACGTTATAGATGTTTAATACATCAGCTTGTATTTCCTGTCACAAAAGCAGACGTTTAATGTAGGAAAGGGGTATTTGATTTTTAGAATACTATTCATCCAAGTCCACAGACCCAGGTTCATTTAATATCATTACTATAAAGTCTGAGGTCAAAGTATTACATGCAGCTTTTAAAAGCGACAGGTCCAACACACTGAGGGCTGTCCTCATTGCCATGGTGAGTTTGTGTGGTCCAACAGTAACCAACAGCTCCCCTTTGAGGAAGAATTGGTTATAACAAAAGCGGTCAGAGTTTTAATGTTGAAAGGTTTTCGAACATTAATTTAATAGCAAAGGTCTGCATGAACCACTGTACCTGGATAGCGTGAATGTTGCTGATAGAAACGATCAACAGCACGGAGCATGAGGTAGAAGACCATCTCACTATCTGGATTATCCATGCAAGAGGCTGAACAGACACAGTTCACAGCAACACGTGAAAAGGGTTCACAACATTCAGAATAGAAAATGATATTCTATGTGCTCAAAAAAGAAATGGGAATGATTAGTTACTAAGATACATTCATTCATTCATCTTCCAAACCCGCTTTATCCTTTGGAGGGTTGCGGGGGTCAGTGGAGCCTATCCCAGCTACTCAAGGGTGAAAGCTGGGGGGGGGGGGGGAGGGCTGAAAAAGTCGCCAGTTTATCACAGGGTCA
>JAPTHA010000018.1:21180680-21200546 GCA_029814585.1 Gymnapogon annona | reverse complement strand
ATCTATCTATCTATCTATCTATCTATCTATCTATCTATCTATCTATCTATCTATCTATCTATCTATCTATCCATCTTTTATCCTCTGTACCAAGGAAAGGGTTATTAGATTATGTGTTATACATGAACTAGAGGTAATTCAGTCTAAACATGAGCTTTAATCCTCATTCTGTTGCTGTGTTGTTCCCTCCTGTTTCCTCCTGGTAGCTTCATCTAGTGCACTGGAATGCTGTCAAGTACAGGACATTTGATGATGCAGCAACAGCGCCTGATGGTCTTGCTGTCCTTGGCATCTTCTTGGATGTAAGATGTTTCTTTAAGTGCTCTCATATTATTATTCTGTGCAAGTCATCTGCCTTCATTAAGTCCTGCTAGCATGGACAAAAGCAAATGCTGAATCTTAGATTGTAGTACAGTAATTCCTCTCATTGTTGGTTGCTACTATTTTCTTTCTCTTTGGTTATATATGAATGCTTTGTGATTTATTGTATTTCTATTAATGATAATGGGTATACATCGACATACTGAGCCTCTACTGATGTTTCAAGAAGTAGAAGACATAAAAGCACTAAGAGACTATAATACTATAAGTGGTTGCTGTGAACTTCAAATTTTATATGTATAAATCCCAACATGTATGACGAGACAAAGGAAATTTAAAGTCAAATCTGTGTGTCATGTAAGACAGGTGACGAACACAGATGGCTCCACACGATAACAGACGCACTGTACATGGTGAAGTTTAAGGTGAGCCCCGATCTGATTCATATAGGATTTTATTACATGCAGCGTTGATGTGATTTATGGCTTCTGTTCAGTTTATTGCACCAATATAAAGTAATGATTGTCTTTGTGTTTCCATGCAGGGCAGTATCACTGATTTCAAAGGTTTCAACCCCAAGTGCCTCCTACCCAGCAGCCTTCACTACTGGACCTACCTTGGTTCACTGACCACGCCACCTCTCCATGAGAGCGTGATCTGGATTGTACTTAAGGACCCGATCATTGTTTCTGAAAAACAGGTGCGGGTTGTGTTACATTTTACTACACAAACCATTCTAGATATCTAATGAACTAGACTATACACCTGCAGTCATGACAAACTTAGAGCAATTGTTAGATCTTTATTGTCCTCTGTTAAGTTACACTGACGGGGGAAAATATGATGTTTGACTCCTAGATATCCTCCCTGATGTATCCCATGCACATTTAAAAAATATATGATTATCATGTAAGTGAGGAGAGAATGATTGTTCACATAAAAGTGAATGTGAGACATGTACTCAACAGTGTAAATTACAGGAACTCTTATCTGGGTCACATATCCCAGCCAAACATTAACCTCAACCCTGTTGTCACAGCTGCAGCCTACAGCTGTGGAAACCCTTGGTGGCATCTGACCACCCCCTGCATACAGCTAAAATATTACTACGATGCAGTGTACAGGTGATGAAGATGGACAGAAATTGAGTAACTCTTTAAGACTTTTATAACAGAATACTAGATTGCATCTTTATTTTAATGCACTAGGATGGACGCTGCACTTCATAGTGTTACATTGCATGTTTGCCCTTAGTCTATGGACCATAAAGCTCAGAGGACTGTGTTTTGCAGTGTGGCCAACAAGTCTGTTGAGTATGAAGCTGTACTTGCAGGGGCCAGCATCATTCTTTGAGGATGCCGCGTTTAGGGCTGACTTGTTTTTAACCACTCTTCTCAGAATCCAATTTAATCAGAATGTTTATGTCTGATAACTCTGGGTTGTTGACAAGTTAAGCGGACTTAGTGGAGGACAGCAGGACATGCCTTCCTAGTCCCCCTGTGGCAACTGCTGCCAGTCTCTGGATTATGCTCTTACATTTTGTTGATCTTTTCTAGTATCTCAGAAATGGAGAGTTTTAATGATGGCATCACCGCGGGGGTAGGCATGAATGTAGTGCCTGTAGACCCTTGTCTGAGGCATTGCTGGGGGTGGCTTGTAAGCCATGCAAGTTGCCCCACAACTTATGACTCCAGGCCTGAAGCTTTTGATCTCCTCCAGCTGATTATCCTGATGGATGGATGACTGGATGTGTACAGGGCTTTAATTGAGAAACGCTCGCATGGAGATCCAGCAGGGAAAAGCCCTTTATGTAACCGGGTATTATTTGGTTTTTCACTTCTTGCAAAATAGTACAAAACTGAAGAGAACTACCATATTTATTAGGCTTTGGTTTGTAAGCCGTGTAGTTATAAGTGTTGTGACCTGAGAAGAGGACTACATTATTTATACCAGACTGTCATGAAAGAGTCAAGCAAAAGTGAATTTTTTTCTTCATTGTTTCTTTGAATACAGCTGGGAAAATTCAGGATGCTTCTGTTCAGTGGAGAGGAAGAAGACCAGAGGCTACGTATGGAGAACAACTTCAGGCCTCCTCAGCCTCTAAAAGGCAGGAAAGTACGCTCGTCCGATTGATCTGACCACCAGGGGCGTAGAACACGATATAATACAAGCTCATTTAGACAGGTGAATGCATTTATTGCAAAACACTGATGGAAAATAGTAGAGTTTAACTCTCATCACTGCCAAAAATAAATCTTTCCTCCTACTGCTCAGTTGGAGGAATGAGAATTTGAATGATTTTAGGAATTAAAGAGGTTTTATGAACATTAGTAACATTAGCAGTTTTGATTAGTCGTAAATGATACCAAGTCTTGTATGCTTTTAGAAGATATTATAAAAACAAGAAGGTGTTTGAATAAGATCATATGTGGAACATTATGTTTGTAAGGTGCTATCGTAGTGTGTTCACTCGGTTGATTAAATGTGCAACTGGCAAGTCATTATACACGGAGAGTGTGTCAGTGTCGGCCCGCTGGTATCACAACACACTGTGGTCTGTAGGTCCATCGCCTCAGCCCTCTGACTGATCCCGTTTGATCCCCTAAAAATCCAGCCTATTGCTGGTGGATTCCCAGTCCTTGTGGATGCAGATCCCCTCCAGTCTGACAATCCTGACTGGAGGTGAGTCAGAGTACTGCATTGGTCTACACTGCTGTGTTTATCTGTGTGTGAAAGCGTCAGGTCCTTCAGTGCTCAATAAACACAGATATTTGTCATTCAGGGCATTTATTATTTATAAAATCTATATTAACAAGAACATTCTAGCAGTGTGAACCTAATCAAAACCAGGACCCAAGTTGCAAGACATGATCTTAATTTTTACAAGCCGACCTGCCATTGAGTTATTAACAGTTAACCTCACAAAACTGCAAAACACACACACACCACAAAGTAATTTCCGACTCTGGCACCTCAGGCCTGGTATTTGACTTGGGTAAGTTATGGCAGCTCTGCATAATGCTGTTCTTTTTTTAGACGTGGGTTTTACAAGTACAAAGCTATGTCAGGGATAAACGTACTTTCTATCTGTATTTTCAAACAAAACCATTGTGATTGTTTGTTGCTAATAGAAGAACATTAAACATGTAATTTATTGATAGTTGGAATATGTTTCACTGTCTTCAACATGTTGCCCTGGATGCGGGATGAAATAAAGTGAAATACAGTTAAACACAATGTTTTTGTTACTTTGTTCTTTATTATTCCTTATTCCCACTTACTGTTGACTAACAAGTATTACACATACCAAACTGATCATTTTGGGGTCTGCATCATTTAATCCTATGTTTTTTTTGAGGTTGCTTGTGTGCTTGTGACTCCAGACTGGTAAATAACATGGTATGTATGAGCAGACGGTGCAGCAGTTTTGATAAGACAATCCTCATCTCATCCAAGTGTACTTTCAGTAATTAGTGCACATTGTTCAGGGAAGTACCATCCAAGCAAATGTTTAAGCTCCTTTTTGCCAATCAGACATAACCAGTGTTGAAGGTAATCAGTGCAGGGGGAGGAGGTAGGATGTGGAAGAAGGGACACGGGCTGCAATCACAGTCAATTATTTACCAGCTGTGTTTGAAACATGATCGTGATTTTATTTACTTTCACATTAAAGATACGGTTGTTCGTCTGACTGTTTTAAAACCGAAACTGGGTTTTCTTTTACATTTCAGATTCAAGTCTTTAGTTTGAAGCTAAAAAGAGACTTGTTGCTACAATACTTACTGTTTTATTGGACTACAGCTGTATAACTCTGGTTGACAATTTTTTTTGCAAAAATCTGCAAATAAATGGACTAAATGTTACATATTTTAATAAGATTAATTGGTAAACAAATGACAAAAGTCCTTGTTTGCTGATGTTTTCAAGGCATATGATAAAGTGCTATATAATCAGATCTATTAATGTATCCTCGATCTGCTGTCTACTCCACTACATCTGTAAGAAAAGAACATTATTTATTTGTTCTTTAGGTTTTTAAGGTCTGTACTAACTGGTGAAAAAAGGACTTTAAAATATTGTGCTCCTTCTGCTTGGCAATAAACGCCCTGAAATTCAAACAGTTGGTTTTAATGAACACATTTAAAAGTATTTTAGACATGGACCATTTGTCTATACATGTTTTACCTTGGTGATTAATTAACATTTTCAATTTGGTGTATTTCATATGATGTCTGTGTCCATGTACATCTTATGAGGCTGACTTAGATAAAAGATGCTCAGCACATTTCTGCCATGGTAAAGATGGCAGCCAGAGGTAAGACGTATGACCAATAAGGCCCTGAATGTGTTAATCATGGATTAATCATTTACAAACACTGACAATACGAGTCTAAAAATCAATCATGTCACATGTCAGTAGTCAATCATCAAACTCTGTTTCTGTGTGTATATGCAGGTATGCATTTGTGATGTTCACTCAGTTTAATATGGACTAATCTGCACTGACAATGATGGAAAATACTGTATCTGTGTGTTTATGTGTTTATGAGCCTGGTTTGAGTTTCATAAAAGTGTATGATGACTCGAAGACTATGAGGACATCAACCCACTGTGAGACTTGTTGAATTTCACTGGACTGAGTGAATTGATTGTGGTTCCTTACACACAAGTGCTTTGAAACAATCATGTTTATAGCAATATTCCTCCAACAGATGGCAGAGTTTACTTGAAAATAAATTGTAGTGGGTTTTCCTGATTTGGGTCCTATGTGCAAACACATGTACGATTGTTTTTGGGGTATCACTCTGATCTACATTTCTAATTTTTAAATTGTAAACTAAGTTATTTGGTCCTTTTGTGGGACAATTGCATTAAATTTTAAATTGTAAACTAAGTTATTTGGTCCTTTTGTGGGACAATTGCATTGTTTTTGGACATCCAACTGGAGTAGGTCCACTGCCATATCCATCTGCTGCACATCCTCCTCTGGGTGGCAGCATCTACTGTCTTTAACAACTGCTGCTTTTGCTTTGTTTTCCTCCTCACCAGATGTGAGAACTGAATTCTACAAGGTGAAAATAAAACAAAGGCACTGAGACCTGTAGACTATGGAGTGTTGTATGGGTGTGGCTTAATATGAATGGTGTATTTCATGAATAATCCTGACAATAGAAGATAATACTTGCACCTCCCTTTTTATGTTTAGTCCGTGGGACTTGACCTTGCCTTTCCCGTCCTCCTCATTATTCGAAGTTGAATTAAGAGGTTGCATTACCCTGTCTGGTTTCATTTTCATCCATCCACTGACGGCTGTGGAAATATTCAGTTTGGATGTTAATGAATAAATGAAGAATGAATGTGGGTGTGCGTGTGAAGTATATTTAAGACACGTATAGCATCAAGGTGCTTCATTGAGACTAAGAATACATTAGCAGGCACATCATCCACAGTCACAATCAATGTGCCGTGTAATAAGATATTACGGTCAGGTCTCAGAAATAGAGTCGGTCATGTGTATTTATAGCATCAGGATATCTATTTGCTGGTTGTAGTGATTTTTCCCAGACACTGCAACATCTGACCAACTTGTGAAATACAAAGCCACAGGGTGAATGCAAGACACAAAACAAAATAATTTTTTTTTCAGTAATAACTGACTGTTTTCCATTTTTCATGAATGATACCAAATGCAATAAAAAAGACTGGTTGCTTGATGTTTCCACGTTTGCATCGTACATCATAACCAATAAACCCATGATTATATATACATAGATTTTTTTAGTAATTGTCTATATTTTAGTTGAAAATAAAACAGATTTAGAATCCACCTAATCTTTTAAAAGCTATGTATATTCCTTTGAATACTGCACTGATTTCATGTGGTGTCACTACATCCTTGAACCTGGTCTGACAAAATTTCAATCTTTTTTTGAATGTAAGCTGCGAATAATTATGAACAAATTGTTTTAAATGTTCACTCTTTTCATATGTGATGTTTCACTTGCATGTGTCAGTGGCTAAATCCTGGCCTCTGCTTCCTCTAAACAAAATTACCGTATCTACCCTTTCAATCTGTGTGTTACTATCTCCACAGACTGAGTCATATCTTCTGTTTGTAACTAAAGCAGGACGCTTCAGACCTTTAATCATTTTTAAGTTTCTCAATATTGCAAAAGACTACAACTCTATCTCTCAATCTGGGGACACAGTCATGGGGCTGTTGCCATGGATACAAACAGCACACGCAACACAACACAAATGCTTGGCTAGCTCATATCTCCCCTACTTGTCTGTGAGCCAGCGACCCATCGGCATCACCATGTCAGAAAATAAAACCATTCTACAACACGTGCCTGTTCCTCTGATCATTAAAGCTTTATTTAGCAGCGTGTTATCTTTTTTCATGTAATCCGGTGAACAGGTTTATGATATCTATGCATTCAACACACCACCTGTCTGTCTTTCCTCGAGGGGGGGATGAGGTTTGGCCTTCACTTTGGCTCAGGGTTAGGTTTAAGATAGCACAAAAACAGGGCTCCTAACGACATGCACCTTTTATTGATTTTTATATGTGCACTTTATAACATTACACATCAGGCAGTGGCCTTGGTTCGCTGAAAGGATTATAAATCTAGAAAAAAAAGAGGAGAGGAGCATCCCCCATCTTGGGCGTACTCACTGTTGGTGGTCTGGCATGATAATTAAAGAAAACAGATCGTCGCTGTCATGGAGACAGAGGTCATGATCTGTAATTTGAAACCTGGTTGTAGACGTGTGTATCATAAAGACTGATTTATAGACTATTTAACCAAAAGGAAAACCCATCAGCTTCCTCTGGCCTTGATATTTGATTTTTGACCTCTCTGTGTAATGGTTTGTTACCCCGCATTCCTCCAGCAAAGCTACCGCTGACGCGATACACAGTATTTGAGCTATGACTGTCACGCCCCCACCCCTGGGCATGTGATCTTCACGGTTTACCCGGTATTGAACCATGACATATTCTGAGTAGGCAGCAGACATCTACGAAGCCTTTGGGGAACATGGCATTACTCAGTGACCCTTAAACCAGATCCTGTGTTTGCATGGGGTGTCTATAGCAACGCAGAGTCAGTACTACATGCAAGGCTCGCTCAGTCACTCGCTATTTATTTTTACAGGTCTGTTTAAAGTCAGTGTCAGAAACTTTTGCCTTGCCAAATTCATACATTAAGCTAACTTTAGAATCATTCATTACATTTAGTGCTATTTCAGACAGAGCTAAGGAGAGCTGACATAAACCAGCGAACACAGTCTCCCATTGTTACAATAAACACAAGTTAATATTGACTCTACAGATTCCCCCCCCCCCCCTTTATTTGTATCACACTACTGCTGAATTACTGATAGAGTATTTTCTCGTGATGGCTTTTGACAAGATACATTTTAGTGGCATCTCTAGGTGCCGCTGCCTGCTGATTTACGTTGCACCATCAATGTCACATACCGCACAAAATTCATTATGTCATCTTGCCACCTCTACAGGGTCCCAGTTATTTCACCATCACATGACGTCTTGTTTTGACGAATGCGACCTCTCTCTGTGACCTCTCACAGGCTAAAAATAACAATTTGATTTTTACTGGATTTCTGGATGTGAGCATTAGATGCTAATATGCTCATAAAGTTGGAATGATTTTGTTTTTCAGACATACATACTCAGACATACCTATTTACACACCTTTGACCAAGTGCAATGTTTATATAATAAGTCACAGTTCAACTTATGAAGAATAATTCACATTGTCATACAAACTTCGTGAGCAGTGATAAAATATTTTTCTTCCGGCTTTATGTGTGACTGTGTATGTGAGCAAAATGTACTTATCCTCTCTATGAACTCAAGTCAAATCAGATCACTGTCTTTCAACATCAAATAATTTCACTTCCAATAAAGCTCAGTCTGACTTGAAGTTGTATTTAAATGTCACCCCAGACAGACCCATTACGGAGAGATCTGATAACCTAATGGGCCTGACTGGGGTAGACCCATGTGATCATCTCTCTGTCGGTTTCTCTGGATTGTCTCCAAAAACATCACAGGCCTTTGGCTGGTTTGATCCCTGCCGCATCTGCTATCTGCTACAACTCCCACAACCAGCCACCGCCGACACATTCAAGTCAGAGGGGTCAGTCATGTACCCAGAAGCGTCACAAGTTTCCAAGATCCCTACCCCACCCCCCCCAAGCCTACCAAGTCAAAAATAGCCCGTGTTAGCCTTTTATAAATCACAGTGTTTCTATTAAAAGTCTTGGCCTGACCAGAAAGCTGGGCTGAAGCCACATCACCCTATCTTTAGCTTTATTTATGTCCTGGTGTTGACAGCCCCACTTGCAAAGCTTTCCAGTCACTGTTCAATAGGTCACATGTGTGCCAAGCCCTCTCCCCGCCTGATGCTGGAAAGCACCGAAGAGCGAAAAACGGTAATCAGTGGGCCTACAGTACAGGCCGCCTCGCATCCCAAACAGAAACAAACCGCCTAACAGCTGCTGAGTTAACGGCCTGATGATTCTCGCCCTCAGATTCTTTCCATCCACTTAGTGTTTATGGAGTTCACGTGGTGACTGATAAGCGTGTCCACTATTGTGAAATGTTTTGGCATTATTACAACTGTCACATGACAAAAAACTATTGTTACATGAGAGCTGTAAAAATAGAAAAAAATCCATAACAGGTGTTTTATTTTTTGGAAGACTTTTGAGTTTGTAAAAAACAGTTGCTTATAGTTTCTGACCTGGACACTGTACATACAGACTGCTGCCCAGTTATGACACAGGTTTATTCAGGAGCAGTGTTGATTGGAAACACATTACTAATACTTCTCTGCAGTATGTTTCAGGTCAATTTGTACTTTACTTGGTATTTTTTGCTTTTTTTTACTTTCAGTTTTACTTCACTTCATTTCCTATCTCAGTTACATGATGCTACTCCCATTCATTTTTAATGCACACTATAGTTACATTACACATTCCAAAAACTAAATGAAAAGAAATTTGGTGTTTTCGCCGCTGAAATCGATTGCAACAAAGTCAGGAAGATGATTAGTCTTTGGGTCTGATTTTGTAACACACAAGTGCAAATAATGATCCACACTCATCCTGTCCGTGATCTGTGGATGTGAGCAGCAGCGTAATATTCAAAATTTTGACATTACTTATGCCAGGAGTATCCTACACCAGTTTAGGTTTTTTGAAACCTTGTTTTTGAAGTGTGTGATGTAGGCATCATTTTCAATATTTTGACTACTCATCTTTTACTTTAATTTGTTCTAAAATCCTGGGTAAACTTTACAATATTCCTTATTCCAGCTCCCTTTGGTTATTAATATTTCCTTGTACTTTTACTTTCATTGACTACATTTTGTTGTAGATGACTTGATATACTTATGTACAGTTAATACTAGATACTCAAGGACTTTAGCTTGAGTGACATTTCAGCTGATGACTTAAACTTCAATCACTGCATTCTTTTAGTGGAGTACCTGTATTTCTAGGGTTAATAGGAGCATGAACCACCTGTATTGATACATGTAATACAAATATTACTGAACATACCATAAGTTGGCTTTGCCTTCCATCATCTTGTTTGGGTAAATCAGGTCGAAGAATTATTTGAATTATTTGAGTTTGATTATATTTCAAGGAGGAAGACAAGAAATATGTAAAAATTGAGTAATTTCTGGTTAACCCTCCATGGTGTGTTTAGATAGAGCTTTCATTTTATAGTGTCAACTATGGTCCACATTTTAATTCATAAACAAGCATTGAAAAACAACAGCCATAATCCAGTGAAATGATAATTTATTATTGAACGTTATGTTGCTAGACCATATATACCTAATAGGGGTGTCAAGATCCAGTCTTCGAGGGCCTGTGTCCTACATGTTGTAGGACGCAGGCATGTCTTTCCCTCTTCTATCACACTGGTCAAAACAATGATCAGCTCATTGTTAAACTCTGCAGAAGACTGATAATGATGTAATGACGTCCAGGTGTGATCGAACAGGAAAACATCTAAAACACACAGGACACCGACCACAGTTTGACATAAGGGCCTAACTGTTATAAAACTTTTTAACTTAAAATATGTAGAATTGACATTTGGAGTTACGTGAAATAAGAATGATAAATGATTGTATTTATATGCTAGTTTACATTTTCCTGTGAAAATGTATATAACCAAGAGCCTTTTGAAATCTAAGTATTTTGTATTTTATTTGTGAGACCAACTCAGATGCTGTTTAGAAGGAGATCTGGGTATAAGCTCTCAGGATTTTTGTAACATTTGCACAGGAGGAAAAATAAATCCTTTTAAGTGAAAAAGTAGTTACTGTATTGTAATAAAATAAAAAACAACAATGGGAAAACATCACTATCTACATCAGCCCACAACTGTTACGCTCTCCAAACATGGACCCCAACGCAGAATTGTCACAAAAAAGGCTTTTATTTATTTGATTAATAGTATTTCATTATAATTTCTGGAACAAATAAAACTTTGGAAAAGTAATAACAGAAAGCGACGTCAAAAACATGTGAATACAAAAACATGTGAATACAAAAACATGTGAATACAAAAACAAAAATTTCCCACAATGGGTAAATAATACAATTTCTAACTACAACAAAAAAATCACTCACAAAGGTGGAATAAGGCAATGTAGAAAACTGTGTAAACCAGAATATCAATACACAAATCAAATACTCAAATCAAGACTATGGCACTTTGTTATACTCACAAAAAGTCCAAGACAAGAAACTAGACAAGACAAGGATCGCTTCTAGACACAAGACAACCAACACTCTGACTCTGGACAGGGGTTCACACTGGACTTAAATACTACTCGGAGCAAGTGCAGAAAATCAGGGTGATGATGAGGAGACACAGGTGAGGGGAGGAACCTGGGAGTGAAGCTACAGACACACTCGGAACAAGACACAGGACTGGACCTTTCAAACTAAAACCAGGAAACACCAACCGTGACCCGTAACTGTGACATATAACAACAACTTCATAATTACAGCAGAAAGAAAGTGTTTTATTCAACATTATTCTGTCAGTGTCTGCCAACGATTTTCAAAGCACTTTACATTAAGAAAAACAAAAATTCTAAACAGAACTGAAAGTGCCTTCACTACTTGGTGGAAAAACTGAGTCCATTCCAAACTCTCTATAACTGTTTTCTCATCTTTCTTTCCACATCTGACCCTTCTCTTATGGTTTTTGTCTGCAATATTTCAGAGCAAACCTGCCCACACAAGGACAATAAGTCTAATCCCACTCAAACACCGGTTCATGAGTGATATGGCAGTGGTCTTTTACCACGCTCTCTGCTCAGGGAGAGATGGTGTAGGTGGACTTTTTGTTTGTGTCTGTGTGTGTAGGCTACTTACTATCATCTCAAGACTACACGGCATCGTTGCTCTAAACAAGTGAACTTCCATATAAGGAGGTGGCCATGTCTTAATGTATGAACACCCATGGTTCTTTCTGGAGGACTGGCAGTAAAGGTGGCTGTGACGCCTATTTATAATTGTTTGCTCAAAATCGTATTGATCCGTGTTGAGTCTGACAGACACTGTCATGTAAATGCACGGGGCTAAGATGGAGATGTGTCATAGCTCTGATGATGTGTGTGGGATGAGTGAGTCTATGAGGAGCGAGTGACTGGAACATTATGTATAATTGTTTATAATTGCTAATTGTGGTCTTTTCTACCATCCATCTCTGTCAGTGTACATTTGTGTTTTCTTTTATTCTAGATGATAAAAAAAAAAATCAATACACTTTCATTCAGTAATGCATTTTGATTCAAGACAGTTCTCAATATTTGTCTTTAAATAGCGCTTTCCATACGTGTAAAGTATTCTGAGGTATTGTCGTGGATGTGAAAAAGCTGTTTAATTTCGATCCAACCAATGCACAAAAACACTTTTGTTGCCATAGAAACAGGTCTATGAGCGAAAAGAAAAAAAGAAAAATTGAGAAGTAGAGCAGCTACAAATAGATGATTAAAAGAAAGATGATATGAATAAAATAATTTGTTTTTTCTCTCCTTTGTTTATTTTGTTTGCTTTAAGCCTCATTTGTACACTTCTCACATCAGCCATCAACAATAACGCCTGTATACTATTGAGCAGAGTTGTTTTTAAGACGCATTCATTGTCGCCTTCTGGATAATGTCTCATTCAATACCTTTTGTCCTGATCTCTGATACAAACCTTTTGTGTAGCCCCGTCTCTTTAATGCCCCTCTGCTGGTTTTATGGTGCACTTTGCGCTCTAAGTCAACCTCATACTCACGTGGCTCTTCACAAATCCTGCACGGAATACATCAAAGTAATTACATAATGTGATTAATTTTCTCCACTTGAATTTTTGTCGTATTGTAAT
Source organism: Gymnapogon annona (assembly GCA_029814585.1). Lineage (NCBI taxonomy): Eukaryota > Metazoa > Chordata > Actinopteri > Kurtiformes > Apogonidae > Gymnapogon > Gymnapogon annona. Next base: position 21,187,793 of record JAPTHA010000018.1, on the reverse strand, counting down.
ATAACAATAGAAAATCCACTCCTGATTTTACATGATGTTCTCTAATGGTGGAGATTAAGGGAAAAGCAAAAGGGTGTCTTGTAATTAGAAAACAATCTCATTCATTAATATGAGATGTTTGATGAAACCTGATGAGACAATAGTATTTGTTCGACGATTCGGTAATTCAGCAATCGGATCTCCAACTGTTGCTCTACCACCTGCAACACAAGCCTCTCATGTTGGAAGATGTGGGTAAGATTTTCATATTGCTGCATTGTGCTGTTTCAAAGCGAGTCTGTTTGTTTTCATGTTTAATCCAGCTGCTTCTTGAAACCTTTTTTTCCCTTCTCATTTCCAGCTTCCTGTCCTGATTGTCTAAAACGTAAGAATGATTACAGCCACTGAAATGCCATAAATAGAATGAATGACGCACACAGTCTGTCAAATGTCCATTTTATATGACAAGACATTTAAGCTGTTTTTCCCTTTTAGACGGCACAATGGCAGCATAAAACTTGCAATACACTGGTTTATTCAAGGCAGAAAGATGACCCTGTCTCTTTTCAAGTTTTTTGACATGTTTCGAGAGAATTGCGGCAGCACAAAAATACAGCCTTTTACATTGTTTGGTACAAATGAACTTGAAAATTTTGCAAAGACATTATAAACGAGCGAAGAATTCGTTGGCGTTTCAGAGCTGTAGGGTTGACAGGATCGACAGCTTCTTATGTCACTGCCAGTTACAGTGTCGTGTGAAATAAGACCACCTGGTCCATCCAGGTCAGCCTCAACCTCCACACAAGTTGCTCAAAGGTTGCGTAAGTGAATATTGAAGTCTCTTTCGAAGTATGGCCTTTGTTGAAACTTTACAGTAAGTCTTTATGTTGCTGCCAGATTTAATGTCAGCTCCTGTTAAAGTGGGGTTACGGTAAAAGTGGACAGCTGGGGCACATCAGTCACAGTGATGCAACATAATGCACTGGCAGATTCGAGCGCACCATTCCTGTCAGTGAACCAATTTAGTGTGCAAATGGAAAACCCTTACAGCCTCTGACCTTTCTGAACTGCCAGTAATTGCAGGCAATTTATATTAGTCAAACATAATTTACTTAAAATGCTGGAAATGCTAAAACAACCAAGGGCAAGTTTACTCCTACTCCCCTACTGGGCATTAATTGCAGATGACGAGAACATCTATATCTCTCACCTTTTTAACATTCATTTTTCAGTGTGAATTACTGGAAAAAAGAAGACACCCTATTTGCTCGTCAGCCTTTGCTGGAAGGAGTGAAAGACTGCATGTTCCATATGCAATCAATGATTTTGAAAAGAACTTCACAGTGTTTGTATCCTGTCTAAACGTAATCAAGCATGTTGCAATCAAAATGCAAATGAGACCTGTGTGTGAATCCGTACCCAATTTCTACTCTTCTGTCGGGAAATAATGTCACCTGAATAAACAATGACCTTGTTTTTCACAGACACGTCCTCTTCAGGCTCTGAACAGATCTGGATCCAAACAAATACAAATTTTCTTGCTAAAACTCACTCAAACCTTTCAAAGAATGAGATGTTTTTCAAATAGGCATCACATTAGTATAACAGAAAGTTTGCAATGCAGGGAAATGATACAATCAATTCTTGATCTCTGCCTATATGACCATGCAGAGGGTGAACAGGATTCAAGTCTTGAAAGTGTGATGTGAATGCAGAACGTGGTGAGATCAAGCAGAAATAGAATTTTCTTGTAGAAGAGATGAAGTGTGCATCTCCAAGCCAAGCACCATATTTTTCTCCAACCACTCACTGTCTATATTGCCAACATTTTGGAGGGTGCAGCTGTCTCCTTTTAATACATTTAAATTGATTTTTTTAATGCATGCAAGTAACTGTGTTCTGTATCTGTGTTAACATTTGGTAAAAGTGCCAATATTGTGTGTGGCTATTTCATTAAGTCTAAAACTCATAATACCCATTTTGCAAATAAAAGCAAACCAAAACAGTAAACTATTGGTGTTTAAAAAGTAATATTTGTGCATTTTCATGTACTTATGTGTAAATGGTTATTTTAATTTTGTATATACACGTTCATATTTGTTGACTGCTTCTCTGAGTTGATGTATATTGTTGTACCTTGATGTATGTTGTGCATTTTTACTATATTTTCTTGGGCATAATATTTTGATTCATTTATACCCTGCAACAGTAACAGATATAAGTATTTATCATAGTCATAGTAATATAACTACCCAGATTTTTCTGCATATCATGTAAAAGCCCTAATCAAAATGCAATACAATCAGCTCATTACTGATACCAGTGATACGATTCTGCATATAAACATAATCTGTCATGAGTTCAGACGTGGAGCTAACATCAACAAATACCTGTTCCCAGCACAAACCGACCCAACGCAAACTTCATGTGAGTACAAGATTGTCCATATTAAAAAGTGGCTTTGCTTGGAGACATGATCAAGAATCGGAACGGGAAATAAAAAAGTACTCGACTCTGATCTGTCTTTTTTTTCTTTTTGTTACAGATGGAAGACTGATCGGAAATGACTTGAATTTGTTCTGATACAAGGACGGCCTCTGACAGCTACAAATGGGAAAGCTGTCAAGTTTGAAGCCAAAGTTAAATCACGCAACTTAAAACAAGCTTAAAATAGCCAAAGCTGTGGGGAAGCATGGAACAGAGGGAGGAGAGATTAGGAAAAACACTCCTCGGTGCCGGTAATCATGCAATGGAAAACCGGCCAGCCACTTGGGGATAACTGGCCACTGCACGGTCCCTAAGTGCCGTCCATATGCGTGGAATTATCTCTTATTTCCCAAGCTACTTGAAGTGATTGGAAATCTCGCCCCCATTTCTCTCTGTGGCCTTGCACCCCAAGTCAGTCAGCTGAACCCTGTGGGTCCTCCGAGAATCTGGTGGAACACATCAAGGCTAAAGTTGGAGGCTCATTAGCTCCCAAACGCAAAGCTTGACCCCGTGTCACCATCTAATCCCTTCCCCTCTGCTCTTTCATCTCCCTCAGGGTTCTCCGCACTCTGATGTACTTTTCTTTAACTCTAAACTTTGTTATGCTTTGATTGAGAACAGTTAACTGAAGATATGCTGGAAATAGCCTGATACAGATGGGCAGTGTGCTATCGGTGCCATTGTCTGTGTGTTTGGTGAGTCACCGCACTTTGAATATGTCCAGTTTGGACACACATATTTGTAATAGGGAATATGTAAATGTGGATATTTTTAAATATGCCATCCTACTTATGCTCCATTGTATTTTCTCCTCCACTTGCCTGCCAAGCCCGCTGGAATAGCGGTGATGATAAGCAGCTGAAAATGCGTCTGTGAGAAATTAAAAAGAAATTATAATAACGCCTAATGTTCCCTATGTCATTCAGTATGTGTATGTCATTATTTCTTCAGTTTTTTGCTCTTGTTTTAATATTCATACAGTGGAGAAAACAGTCAGACATCATTTATGAAAAGCCTTGCTCAAAAAGAAAAAAAAGAAAATAAAAATTTAATCTGTCTTCATATTTAATTTCTGATCTGATCTCAACTAAAGCCTTGAGCACAAAAGTTTAAATGACAAACTAATGACACAGTTTTCACAAATGATTTCCTGCTTTTGTTTTGTTTTGTTTTTTGCTTCTCAGCTCAATGTCTCAATAAGATGACCCAATTCAATAGAACTACTGTTAATGTTATAAACTCTGGCTGTTTTGTCTATACTACTACATCACTATGTGACAAAAAGAAAGTTGGGTAACACTGAGGAAACATCAAAATAAATACAAGGTACAGTAAATATAATCCTGACATACTGCGTTTTGTATAGTTACAGCAAATGTGGTAGGAATATGAATCCAGATGTTGTGTTTTTATCACCACCTTTAATATGACTGCAATATTGTTGTCTTGACTCTTCACTCACTCCATACAAAATACAGCTTTATAGCATGTTGTTGTTTTGCTTTCTTATCCAGTCACTGTCTTTTTGGTCAATCGATTGTACTGTTTGCATTGAGACTGAAACCGTAAGCATTCAGGTGGGCACAAAAGGCATCCTAGATTTTGTGGGTCCCCGATACTGTGCGGAGCCTGAATAATTATTTTAAACTGAACGAATGCTTAATCATCAGTCATGTCACATATATCTTTTGTGAATGAAAGCTAATTAGTTCTTGCTTCAGACAATGCAGCGTGGGTGTCTTTCAGCAGACCTTGGTTTTGTCGATCTATTCATAGTTACACACTGGTCTGAATATAGGTTGGTGCGCCTGTTGGGTTGTCTGGGTCACCATTTAAAAAGCCTTAATCACTCAGACATGAGCTTGAATCCTAATGTAATTAGAGACAGGACAATTTCAGAAAGACTCATTAGATTAAAAGTGTTTTGGCTTTTGATGTGGAGGTGGAGGTCAAACAACAAACCGAATCAGAAAAAGTAAAGATCTCAGCTTTGGTCAAGACTCACACCAGCAGTAAATCACATATACTCCACAGTAGAGAATAATCAGAGTATAGGCCTTGGGTAATGAGCAGCAAATGGAAATAGTATAACTACATGGTGGTGGCAGCACGTTTTAATCTATTTCAAGGTTGAATTTGATCATTAATATCAAATCTTTGCATTTACAAGCGTGTTTGTTCAGATTTTTGGCTTTTACAGCAATTACTTTCCATCAAATTATCATTGTTAATAACAGAAGACCTTCCAGACGGAGGACCTTCCAGTTCAATCCCCATTTACCATTAATGACTAACAAGAATGTGCAGAAGGAAAAACAGTCGACATTCTGAACCAAATAAAAAACATTAATGCAAACAAAAAGCTGGATACATAACAGCCAATATCCTATTCCAGGCGCAGCCCTAAGCAGTTCACATGCACTACAGATGCACTACAAACCTTTCAGCTGATTTGTAAGGGTACATTAGGACTTGGGTCCAATAACTGAAATAGCTGCGTCTGTGTTTTTTTTTTTACTCCTGAACACAATACCCTGAAAAGCAACAGATTTTAAGCTTGTGTTCTTGCTGTTCAGTAAGCCTGTGCAGAAACTAGGACAGAGGACGTCATCCTAATTAGATGGAAATCTTCAGGGGCACTCGCTCCTGGTTCGTTTTACTCGGCTGCTTGGGGTTCTGGTAGGACAGTCTCACAAACACGACGACAAGGATAGTTCCTGGTAAAATAAAAACAAAAAAAAACAAAACAAAAATGACCATACATATGATGAAATTGAAATCAGACAGCATCACTCAATTAAGATTCCTTAAAACCACAGCTAAAGTGGACTGTCGTGGTGGCGGATGAATGCAGATGATAATACACACTCATTCATGTTGACGACATCTGTGTCCAATACTGTGAAGGTACACTTGTCATAGGTAAGCCTCTATGATTACCTATGACTGCAAAGGTGCCAAGTAGAATGCCAACTGCAGACTGGATCGTTGGCATGCCTTGCAGTTGCTTGGCAGCCATTTTGCAGTTTCCTCTGACATTGCAGGGACACACAGTAACTAATGAGAGAGGAGAACAGAAACACAAACACATCACTGATGTAGGCTCCGGAATGAAATGCATCAATGTTATTTACATGATCTATTAAATAAACTAGAAATAAGTTGTTCATTACAGAGTACAATAGAATATACTGTTCATTAGGTTTCATGAAGTGTAGTATGTTGTACTATGTCAGTTAATATTCAAGACAAGGAACTTTGAATTGTAATCAAATGCCAAAACTGCAAAAAGTTAAACCATAGAAGTGTACTGCAATCTCAAACAGTGGACTAAATTTGTACTTTCTTTTCCTACTCTGATTTACTCTGCCCTAATGTGTGTGCTTATTTGTCATATTCTATCATTGTTCGGCAACAATGGGCAGCATTCAGTCCTAAGAGAACTGTATAATCACCGACCTGGAAAAATCATTTGTAAAGCTCTGTCGCATCATTAATAAACAAGAACATTGCTAGGACAAGCTGGCACACAGGAGATGATCCGTATCGATTATTCCTCCGCTCTGCTCCCATAACCTCAGTGTGCCTGCTTTTAGCTTATCAGCAGGGGTGTCAGCATTACCTGGCAGGTTTATGAAGGTGCTCCGTGGAGGGGAGCTGCTGTCGGAGATGGTGAAGGGCACAGTGTAGACCTCTGGGGCCAAGTATGGGATGTTTAAAGACAGGTTGGTGTGAGTATCTGCAAAGGAAACATGTAGTTTTTTGGATTGGAGATGGACAATGATAAACTGTGTTTTACACCAATTATTTATGTGCATCGATAGGATCAGTGGACACCAAGTAATGAAACAATTTAGATCACGAGATTATTTTGGTCCTCGATGGATGTTCATGGTCTTTATGGGATGAAGTGATTTTTCTTTATTATATCTAGTCTGTTGAACTGTGTGCTGAGTACTCCATTATGTAAAAAGTATCACGTCACAACTGGTGACAATGTTTTCAGAATTTTACAAAATGAGCTGAACACATTCCAGTAAAGGAGATAAATTGAGCCCAAAACTTTATTCCTGTCTGTAAACATCACGTGGAATACTGGAAGTCATCTTTGCTTATCTACTGCTGGATAAAAAAAACGAGTTAAAGAAAATAGACGTGCGTAGAATCACATCACAATACAACACGGAGTAAGACAGGCTGATGGAGCGCTGGGTGGAGTGGTCTGGACTGTGTGACATGTTATCTTATCTGCACAAATCAGGTTAAAATATACGCAACAGCCACATGACGTAAATGCCCGGTCCGGCATAGAGCAACATTTTATCTAACTGTTTGAACTCTTATCTGAGGGTCTTAAACACCACTTTTACACCTCACCATTATTCCCTTTCATGTACCATATTGTTCATGTCCTTGTACACAAGGATAACTTTTTTTCTTTTGTTGTATTGAATAGACTACTAAAATAGATTTATTATGTAAAAATATAAAAAAAAATACAAAGAAATATAGGCAATGTACAGATCCACCTGGTAAAAAATATTAAATGTACATATAATACTAAAGTAAGATTGTTACTTTGTCCATCTTATTTATTTTGATTATTTATTATTTATATTGACTGTGAGTGTTGTCATATTTACACTG
>JAPTHA010000018.1:21164336-21175552 GCA_029814585.1 Gymnapogon annona | reverse complement strand
TATAATTTCCTTTGGGTTTGACATCTGAGACAATATTGGATATTTTCTCTTCCTCCTTTCATGTTTGTTTTGTCCTCGTTCCTCAGGATTCATTATGTGTTTACCTCAAATGGAAGCCTCTAGCCTGTGTGGTAAACTGCCATTAGTGTCTGTTCACACACACGCAATCTAATTATTCACTTGGAAAGTGAGCACTGTGTAATTTCTAATAATGAAATGTGTCTGCCTTCTGGTGCTGACTTCACACTGTAACGTGTATCAAAGGATTTGCCCAAGTGCATTTTAATTTACATTTTATTTGTGAAGGGTTTAACCTATATATATATATTTTTTTACCAAAATAGAATAAACACCCTTCTTCTCACCAGTAACGCAAAGATAATGAACATATTGTTATATCATGCAAGGTCAAAGCGAGTGTTTGAAACACAGCTGCTCAAATTGGCCTGGATTAAATGTGTGTGATGTCACTTTTCTATGAAAATAGTCCTTATGTGTTAATCTGCAATAATGCCATCCATTTTTAGCTTTTAGACATCTGCTTTTATCAAAGAGAAGCTTGTGTGACAATTCACTCACATTTGTTAACTCACATAAAGGTTGATTATAATCGTCTGTCTTCTGCCTGGTCCGCTTACAGAGAGCAGACCATTAGATTATACACATACCCGCACATGCACACACACATTTTCACCTCACTCATCCCCAAAACGCCCCATTGGATTATGGGATGAGGGCCAAGGGTGGTGCGCCCCAGGGACAGGAGAGATTAGTAGACTAAAACATGCTATTGTTATCTGGCCCCCTTTTGTTTTTTTTATTTTTATTAGGGGCATGTGTGTTTGGAGTACTGACGTATTGGAATATGTTTTCATCTGTTCTTTCTGTCAGGGATTCACATTATGATCCAGCGATATTAAAATCATGCGCTCATAACGTGACACAATGTGTGTGACTGCTACTTTGATAAGCTACTGTATGTTCTCTTATTGCTGAGCCACACTGAATAGTTCCCTTCCTGCGGGTGAAGCTGTTCTGTATCCTGAAAATGTTGATCAACACAACCTCACAACGGCTGTTAGCGGATTGTGTATATAACTAAGATGAACAATCAATAATGTGGTCAAATGCGTTTGTGTGGACACTGCCCAGAGAACACTGTTTACCTTGGAGAGGACAAGGGAGACCTCATTGGTCTGCTTGTCTGTCACCAACGTGAAGGACTCCTCCTCATTTCCCGATTCGAAGCGATAGTTCACCTGCCAACTGTCTCCTCCTCGAACATCTGCATCTCCTGCCAGCACAGCTGTTACTGTGGTACCAACAGGAGCATCCTCTGGGATGTGAAACGGTCCATACTGATTGAGAGCAAATAGAAAATATACTGCATTGACTCCACTACCATTTTTAGACCCCCCTCCCTTTTTTTCTTTGAAAAGTCAAAACAATACTTAATTCAGAAAGACCCAGTGCTACTAAATGCATATTTCTCTTTATTTAACCTTTCTTTTGTTTTGAAACCTATGTTTTATTACCATTTATTATAACCACTGATCCAACTCCATGCGTTTTACTGTTCACTCAATGTTGTAGATGATGACAGCGTTTCCATGGTAATTAATGAGCCTCTGAACATCCAAATAGGTCATATCTGATGACCATGAAAAGACAAATAAGTGTATTTTACACCAATTGAAAGGATTAGTGGATCAACAGGTATTAAACAGTTTAGATCAGTAGATCCTAAAGAGTAGGTTTTCCAGTGGATGTTTAGGTTTTATAAGGGTTAAAGAGTATTTTCTTCAACGCACACTGATTTCCTCCATTATAAAGAAAGAAAGAAAGCTCCGGAGAAAATACATCCCACGAGGGAATGATTAAAATAATTTAGGGCCATTTAATTCTAACCCAATAAAAGAAAGTAATAATGCTTTAGCAGCAAAGTAGAATATACTTAGGAATAACTAATAATAATAATATGAAACAGAAATCTGCTACTGAGCCCAAATGTGCTGATAATTTGACAATTTCATGGTTGCCAGTATAACAGTCAGAGATGATTGACGATCCAATTTCAGGCAGCCGGTGCTGTGTGTGGCAACATGTGAGTATACATCTGCCCCCTCTTGCCCTCCTGGTGTTAGCTGACCTTTATTCACACACTGCTGTGTATTTAGACAGACTTTTAATCTGCCACTCACACATGTCCTCTGGTGAAGCAGCCGTGCTTCTGATCTGGCTGCCCCGTCCACAGGGTCGCTGAACCCAGCCCTGTCACCACTCGCCTCCCACGTCACCCCCCTATAGCGCTGCCTTCACAGAGCCATGGAAAAACCTGCACTACTCAGGCGTGACCCGCTCAAGAGCATTTTCCACCTCCGTGTTTGTGTGTGTGATGACTGTGGGAATGATCTGAGCAAGTGTGTGCTTAAAAATGAGCACTCAGTAACACTATGGTTTAGCGCACATGTTTTTGGAACCCAGTGTGTTATTGACTGAGGATAAGGAAACACACCACTGCATTATTGACATGTGTTATATGATGTTTGATTAAACAGTAGGGGAAAAAAGTACTGCTTATTATTTTATTATTGGTCTGAAACTTCATGGCAGTACTCTTGAGGTTGAATTTCTGATTGGTTAACATCCTCCTGTTGCTCCATTTATAGCATTTCTTCACAGATCCTAATGTCTGCGCAATCTCTCAGTGTCACCGTGGTCTGACAGAAAGAGTAGCTTTAGACTAGATCGCCATTATCACAGCATGACGGCTGTCCCACGTAACTCCCAACCCTCACAGCGTTTTCCTCTTCTATTATGCCTTAGTGGGTGGAAGAGAAGGAATTTTCTATAACCGACTATCTTAAGCCTTTTGTTCTTTTATAGCGGTGAACTCACTAAAACCAGGGGAAATATTAAATTATTTCACGATGGATTCTCTTAAAATGAACAACTGCAGAAAAAAAACAAGTAGATCTGTTTTTATATACTGTATATGTACGTATAAATTCTCTAAATATAAATGTTTTGATGTCGTGCATGAGGTATTTGCCTTTTGAATGTTGATGTAAATATGAAGGTAAAAAAAGCGGGTTCTTATAAATGACCCCCCCCCCCACTACTGTCAACACTGGAAAAACAAATTAAAGCCCACATGAATACACAGCCATCAGCTGCTGTTCTCCAAGAAATAACAACAAACTTCTTGAAACAGAAACAGGATGTACTGCTCAGTACTAAGAATATTTTGGGTGGAGAAAATCTTTAAATATGTTCCCTTAAGTAAACGAATGGCACTGAAACAAAGAACCTGAACACATCAATGATTCCTGAATATATTATATAATGTTTTAATAGAATCATTCTGTGCTGGTGATGTAGATTTGTCTATAAATACAGGAGTGGAAAATACTCTCTAAAGAAGGTTTGATCTGATTAGGACACTGTCCACTTAGAGTACACAGAGCTGAATAAAACTCCTCAAATAACATGCTGCCATCTCTATAAGCCTGAGATTAGGGGGCATATCTAGTTCCCGGCCAGGAAAATTAGATCATTGACCTGCAGAGCGGATTCACAGTCTGCAGTCCAATAGCCACTTATTATGGCCTGTGATTTTTGACCTGCCTTTTTTTTTTTCCACGGATATTGTTTATAATGTCCCATGTGAGCCGATGCATTAAAGGTGTGTGTGGCTTTGAGTGCATTTCAGAAACGTGTCCTCGTACCTCATGTTGGGAGAAGACTGGTGGGTTGTTGTTCTCATCCTGCACCGTCACAACCACGGTGCACGAACTGTTTAAACCTGCCAGGGACACGATCATAGCTTCTGTTAGTGACTCAGGGTCAGTGCAATTAAAGTATGCAGAGGGAACAGCAAGTACCTCATATTGCCTCCTTCACACCCTGATCCATGAGTCACACACAGGCCACATCATCTGTCAGCTCAGAGACAAACATACACATCTTCTAGATGCTATACGGCCAACCAAGTGTCACCCCAACTCTAATGATGATGATGATGATTTCTTTCGGCTTTTTCCCTTCCCACCACAGCGAATCCAATTCGCAAATCTGATGAATGGTTGATAATGTTTTATGGATGTAGTTACTATGGTTCTCTGGCATAGAAACAGATGTAAAAGTTTTCACAAAAGCTTCATTTTGCTTTTTTTTCTAAAGTAATTCATAACCACATTATGATATGGACAGAACTGTCTAAAAGTCTTAGCCACCTTTAATTGGATTAGTTCTGCAGGGTTAAAGTGAGGGTCTGTAGAGCCAGTGTTGGGTTTGTCCATTTAGGGCTACTGTATAAACATGTAGCCTCTGTAGAAGGGTACACTTATCATCTATGGATATACTCAGTCCATTATTAGAGGACAAATACACAATAGCTCATATTGTCCAGTGATCATTCACTACTGAAACCGTGCTGATGAATCATCACTAATAGGTAGATGGATAACTGTTGAAACAGGTAGCAACGGCGTCACAGTGTTCGGAGAATTGAGTATGAGTGGTGTCTCAATGCGCAGTGATTATAAAACAAATGTATTTGCTAATTAAGTTTCATGAATTCTTATTTGCTAATCAGCAAATTAAAAACTGATGAGTCATTTCATAATTTAATATTAATGTTATGTTGATTCAGTCAGCGTGTAGTTGTTCCTGTCTAACATGGTAAAGGCTCCATCTGTGGTTTGTAACAATGAGATGTTCTTATTTTTTTATATGTGAATCCCTCTCTGTACTAAAAACCGCAATATTTTTGTTGGTACATAAACTCAAAAGTTCAACCTGTTTCACTTCGTACAAATCAATAACAATAAAATCCCATGAAAATCGATATCGGCCTTTCAGTCATCCATTGAAATAAAATGACTTCTTTAATCAATATCTAATTTCTGTTCGTCTTCAGCCACATGAAATACAAGTACGAAGAATCTGGTTAAAAAAGCATTAATGCATTTTGAAATTCTTTATGTATGAAACAGAAAAATTATGCTACAAAGCAGTACAGGTCACCTTTAGCGTCCTCGGCTGTGATGGTGAGTGTGTACTGGGGTGCAGTGCCCTCCATACTGTCTGCTTGAACGGAGATGACCCCGGAGTCTCGGTCGACTCTGAAGAGGGCACGAGGACTCTCTGGAATCTGTCCCACTAAACGGTAGAAGATTCGCACATTGTCCGTTTTGGGATCATCATTGTCAGCTGCCTGCACGGTGAGGATTTCAGTCCCTGAGGACAGATAAACAAGCAGAGCAAATGGAAACCTCTTGAAAGAAAAGCACTTCCAACCTAATCCCAGCATTTTCAAAAATGATATTTATTCTAGTAAAATGTAAGGATTTTAGCTTCAAACTAACTTTTAGTTTCGGTAATAGAACAGTCCGGCTATCAACATATTTTTCTCTCTGCATTTAGTTTTAATAGACAATCACATTCATCAATGAATGAGTCGGACTGAGGAGGAATACACAATGGCTTTCTCATTTAATCCTCTCTCAAAATGATTCCAATCAGATTAACATATTGTCCCGTCTAACTCATTTCCCAGAATCAATGGTTTTAAAGCATCATCAAAAAAGCTTTTACGCCAGCGCCTGATCTGTCACAACACACAGTGTGCTTTTTATGAGCGCCGCAAGTAGTGAGGGTGCTTTCCCATGTCCTGGAAAAAATCCCAATCTGCTTTCACAAAAGGTACGTGGCAGGCTGTTTTATCACCGACAGCGTCTTTTCCAGACAGTGTCTCCTCCACACTGTTAATGGCGTGGAAGAATACTCCCATTACGCAAAGGTTTGCTTTAGGTTGATCATTATTTTCACAAAAGAACAATAACACTATTGAAGCACAGGCTAACAAGTACATTTTAAAAAAACTAAAATCATGTTTTAATTTGCTAAAATTATATTTTTTCTGGTCAATTATTGAGATTGAGATTGAGTTAGTAATGCATGGGTAAATCTTTTGTTTACTACAAAATATAACCCTACAATCCAACAAGCAAACGGTGTAAAAACGGTGTGTAAAGATAGCTGCCAGTTACCTCGGGCAGCGAGTTCTTTAACCACAGTATGATACTGCGCTTGAGGAAAGGTAGGTCTGTTATCATTGGCATCGCCCACCATCACCCTCAGCTCCACAGGCTTGGCAATCTCTCTGCCATCAGGACGCTCCACCACGATGCTGATCTGGAACTGATAGTGCAGGCAAGAAGAGATCCACGTGTCGACGGAGAGCGTTAATAATTATATATTTTATTCATGCATAATCAAGTCGGTTACAAAATGCTGCTCAGTACAGCAGAATACATTGGCAACTCAGAAAAATGGGACAAAATACAGAATTAGAACATTACAAAATGCAACAAATGTGAAATGAGTGTTACAAAAGTGTTCAACCCTGATCTTTCATTCCTTTTCGAAGCCTGCGAGTCCTGAATATAAAGGTTCCGTCACCTCCGTGGCTCAACCTCAACCTTGAAACGATGACAGACAACTGCATGTGGAGGAATGAGACACGACATACTGTAGGTCTGATACATAACTTGGCCGGTCGTGTCTCACAGGGCTTTGTGAGGAATCAATACATAATCTGGAGTCCAATCTAAAAGCAATAGGCAGCCATTCTGGAAGAAAAAAGTATTTTATTATAAGGTGAGGCATTCTTCACCGTTGTTTTGAAGAAATGGTAAATATACATCTCCACCCAGAACAGAAACCATGTGTTTGTTTCTCTCTTTGAAAGTGTTGAAATGTTTCTCTGGTGTCACACTTCAGTTTGAGGATCTCACTCATTGAACAACTCCTATCAGGAATATGGGAATAAATTGACTTAATCAACTAAGAATGATTAAGTCTTAGTTGACTTAATCAACAAAGATTAAGTCAACTCATCATTATGTGTTTTCAAATACATATATCTACATAAAACAAAAAAGTCATCTAAGCTTCTGAACCCGGATGCATGGTTCATGCAGCTCAAGAGTAAAACACAAAACAAATGAAGTGAATTTGTAGTCTTACCCGAATAAGCCTCACCTCACAATCCTTGTCATATTACAATAATTACTTTTTTGGTAAAAAAAGTCTAAGCTCAAGGACCAGAGGTGCACTTTAGTAATTCAGCTTTATTCCATAATTACCTCTGAATACTTTAAAAATAAACCTTTTCTCTGTGGCTTTGTTCAGCGTTATATATGCAGGCTTCCTTTAATTAAAAACATCATCAACTCATAAAGACTCAAATGTCCTCCGGAGACCAACATTATTTTTCTGATCTGAAATGTCGGATAGCTGTTGATCCATTAATCATATCAATGACAGTAAATAATTGGTGTAAAATACAGTTATTCATCTTTTCATGGTCATCAGAAGCTCTGTAGTTACTATGGATACACCGTCATCTGCTACAACATTGATTCACCAGTGAAACCCATTGAATTGAATCAATAATAGTGGATGGAGAATATATTTTACTGAAAAAATCACTTGTGTCCCATTTGCTCTGTTATTCATATAATAACCCTCGACTAAAATCTGAGAATTTTGGAATACCGTATGGGTTTTCTATTTTATTAGAAAAGATCAGCTGAGAACCAGAAAATAAAAACCCTTTATATGTATGCATTCACATTGTGTGTATACAAAACATATACATATACATAAACATATACATATACATATAGTTCAATATAGACAGGCATCCTGCTGCAGATGTTTCCTTGCATCCTTACCTGGTCTTGTGTTTCTCTGTCTAAGGGGGCGTTGAGATAAATGACTCCTTCCCTGCTGATGGTGAAGAGCATCTCTGGGAACTCCCCCTCCAGGCTGTATTCTGCCTGACTGCCACTCCACTTGACCTAAATAAACACGCAAAAAATAACCAAAAATTGAAGTGATTAGACCAGAACAACGTTGACATCTGTTTGGACTGTGCTTAACATTAAATTTCAAATGGTCGAGTTCCACCGGGGGAAAATAAACATGTATAATGAGAATGGTTCGATGGGGGCCTACATGATGCATAACTACAAAGCAGAGCTACCGTTTGTTTAGACGACAATGAGCCCAAGCAAATGCACTGACAATGATGTGGAACAGAGAGCACAGCCAAAACTAACTATGCAGGCTGAAGGGGATTTTCCACTCTGCTATACAGCCCTTGACAGAGGCCTGTGCAGTGGGGCTTAAAGGACCCTCGTAGCCATCAAACAGCACCCAACAAGGAGAGGAGGCTGGTCACAGCTCAGACACTGATCACCCAGGGCATGTGTATCTCCTCAACTCACTGTCACACACTCCTCCCTTGTTTTGGAAATGGCCGACCGAACACTGGACTTTTGTATAAACAGAGCCACTTCACACAGCGGGCTGTCTTTTACTATTACACTGCGTCTCCTGCTCTCAGAACTTTAAAGAGACATGTTTAGAGTCTTGATTAATGATGGCGGACGTCTATTATAAAGTGCTGCACAACGCATCTATGAAGTCATGTGTTTTGACTTTGCAGAGCACGTCCTGTCTGACTGGCTGGGTCAAAACCATCCTGCGCTTGCACTTTTGTAAACAACAGTATGGAAATAATCAATACTGAAATACATCAACAGTGCCATGCTCAGTTCTGTATGACATACAATCAGAGAATAACCCGCTGCAGTGTCACGTGTAGAACAGACCGCTGCTACACCTGATGTTGACTGATGGGAAATAATCTGTATTTCGGTCATTTATTGAGTTTTTAGTTGAGCTTCATCTATTTCACAGGTGTCAAAAATGCAGCCTGGGGGGCAAATCCGGCCCACCAAAGTGTCCAGTCTGGCCCTTAAGATGAATTTCTGCAATTTTAATTTACACTGAGGATATTACGTAATAATAATATTAGTTCAGGTTCCACAGTCAGACCAATTCAATCTCAAAACCAGTACACACCATAATAACCTATAAATACTCATGACTCCAAATATTATTAGATATTTTATGTGAAACAAAGTATAATTTTGCAAAAAAAATGGAAAAACCTGAACAAATATAAACAGCCTGAAATGACTGGAGAGAAGTTAAGTACAATTATAACAATACTCTGCCTGTAACTAAATGTTATCTGTCAGTTATAATGTACATGTGAAAATGATAAACTGAATGCTAAAATTACACTTATCCTTTCAGCTTGTGTTTATTCACATTGCTTTGAAGGATAGTTTTTAGATGTAAACATTTTCATCTTGTAAATGGACTTTTTCACTCTAAAACAAAGAGAAAAGTTTGTTGACAATATTTATATATTATCATGTTACCATTTTACTGGTTTGGCCCACTTCAGACCAACTGACTTTGACACCGCTGATCTATTTGATATCTCATCTTGCACAAAACATTGAAATTAATCACCACAGGCTCTGAAATTGAGAAAATAATCTGCTAATTATTTGAGAATGAAAGTGTACATTAATGCCCTGGAACATGATTGCTATAAGGTGATGTGTGTGTGATAAGTAATATCAGGACTATATTGCATCAAGACAAAGGGTGAGACGTCCTCGCCATTGCATCAGCATGCGGTCACTTGCCATGACGTCTGTTACCTGAGCAGAAGGTTGATACAAACGCAATTTGTAATATTGAACCGCGAGAGTGTGAATAAGGTCTAGAAGTGTTCAAACGGAAGCCGCCACAGATTCACCACATTTCATTTTACTGCAAAATCCTACTATTCAGTTAAGAGCCTTGAGTCATTGGCAGGCGGTGAGTCCTCGTCAGTAGATTGCATTATCGAGTTCAAGTACTGACTGATTGCATTACATAATCAAAGTTTTAGGCAGGCAATCAGAAACATCCAATAGATAATGGATTCAAATTAACCTCCCAAGGCCTGGTGACGTAAACGTACAGATAACAAATGCCTCATTTTTGCTGTTTGTTTTTTTGTTTCGTTTTTTAAACTGCATTTTTTTGACCTGATGTTGACACGGGTCAATTTAATTTTATCGAACAGTTACTACTGCTTTTGGTTCTTCTTGATTCTACACAAAAGAAATGAAGGCAATGACAAAGTGACTTTCGCATCTATCATCATGTCGTCACACCGCAGGCGGCAGTGGCGGCGGCGGAAGAAGAAAGTCAACATTTGTTACAGATAAGAGAATGTGGATATGGCTGCCGGGTTTATTGGAGGCAGTAGGGGAGGTGAGATCTATAGAGTGGGTCCTTCTACATGACTATCTCTGTATGTGTCATAACAGCGGTTAGTCCCACCACCCACTGAGCGCAGTGCTACATTCACACAGTCGTAGGCGAAATGAGGCTTCCCCAAAGTAAACACCCAATGCAATTCGCTGCCATTTAGATTCCGGTTGGGGACACTGTAACTGGAATTTCTGAAGTGTCGTGTCTTATTTTCTCACTCTCCTCACACATTTTTCATTAGAATGAGAGCGGATTCTCAATGGGAATCTGTTCAAGTGTTTCACGCCGCGCCCTTTACCTACAGAATCACAGGTGCTTTCGCTTAAGACGGTGCACATCCAGTGCCACAAAGCTGTGCAGAATATTACTATTCAGTACGAGCTCATACCACAAAGAGCTTTAATTGTAAATGTGTGATAGCCTTTGAAAATATGGCAAGGGAAAAAAAAATGTGCCTACACTTGTGAATCCACACGTTTTTAGTGGGTGGAAGGGGCTGTTAGAACAGGAGAGATGAGAGGCTGAGGGCGAGTGTGGGCGAGGTGGGAGAAAACCAGAGGAGGGGGAGGTATTGTGATGTGCCTACTGGCCACATTGACTCTCAGAACCTGCACAATGCAATTCATTTATTTCCAGGGACAGTCTTCATTTCTCTCGTTTGCTCAGTTCCCAGAAATGAACAAATAAAGCTTCTTTTTGCCACGCGGGCGTACGTTTGTGTAACCTCACCGCCACCGCCGCCAGTTCATTTTTACCGCATGTGTTGCAAAGCCTGGGAGGGCTTTTAAGTTATTTATAGACTTGTAGTTGATATGGTTGGTATAATAACATGCAAAAGGCTACACAAAACTAGAGATAATCACAGAGTCGTTGAAATTTGTAACTGCTCGCCAGTTTTCCTTGGGGTTGGGGGGGTGAGGGGGAGACTTAACATTTGTATTATTTCTATTACAATAAATAATCGAGGATTAATCTGTGAATTTCCATCAAACTTTTTATGACTGAATGTGTATTTGAAAGGTAAG
>JAPTHA010000018.1:21132097-21160254 GCA_029814585.1 Gymnapogon annona | reverse complement strand
TTGACTTGGACACCTGTACCAGCTACAGAATATCAGCACTTGCCCCCAATGTCTTATCTTCTTCTTCTTCTTCTTCTAAGCCTATTTCCTGATATTTAACTTGGCTCATTATTGTTGCGGTTGAAACACTTTGGTTGTGGATCAGTCGGTTCAGGTCATTAGAACCAAAGAGTGTTTCTGACAAGTTAAAAAATATCTCACCATGACCCCAACATGTCCATTTAAAGGCGATGGAGTGTTGGGGCTTATCATTCGTGAAAGTTAAAAGGACGATTCCAGATAGTCTTACTTCTTAAACCGGGCCATTAAGTGACATTTGCATTCCTCTGTAAGGCTTTCACACCAGATATTTAATTAAAAGAAAGCTGGCAAGTGTAGTCCATTTTTAATGCACCGGCCATTATGAACTGCTTTTACCTTGAACAAATCTGGAATAATTATTATACCCTACCCATTTATGTGATAAAATAGGGTTATTATTAGACACCTCCACTGTGGTAATTATCATGTTATTTGATCAGTGAAAAGGACGTAGAGGCTGACATATAAATGTAAAAAAAAAAAAAAAAAAAATCTAAAATGTTTCACACTAGATGTAATGACGTCATGATGTGATTGATTTAAGTGCCAGATACCGGGGCTGTTGCTCACTCCAGAGGATGTCTGAATGGCAGGCATGAACAAAGCACCCCGCCCGCAACCCAGCTGGACTGAAGCAGAGGCTGAGTCTGACGCCTGAAATCCATTGTGAACACTCCAATTATAGGCTGCTGATGACGGCAGCCTGTTCATACATCTTCAGTCTTGAGTGCAGATGGGAAAGAAAATAAAGAGACTGATGCCATTATGTCTTTCTACCCTGGCTGTGCAGCTATGACGCTCTATCCACCACATTCCGAGCCACTAGGAATCCCACACGACCAGGACGCTCCAAAGCCCACAGAGGAGAACAAAGGAATCTCGACTTCCTTTTTGTCTCTCCATCCTCATTCTAAAGCCTGTCCTCTTGCCTCATCTCAAATATGAAAGCTAGAAAATACATACAGTATATAAAATAGAAAATATAGAGTATGCCATTTTACAGAATGAAAACATCAAATTACCTTGGCTAAATACCATGGGAAAATGCCATTGTAGTTTTCAGGGACACCAATCTTTACATTCGCTCCAGAACAGGGTGTCAATGTGTCAAGTGTCAGCAACTGCAAAAATAAATATGAAGTGCACTTTAGCGATAACGTTCAGTAAGCGTTTGTGTCTTGTACGCAATTAGCAGTGGATGATGAAGAAAAATAAATCTCTTACTGCGAGAACTATGATGAGCATGGTTCAGTCCTCTGTTACTGAAGTCTCTGGAAATAGGAACAGTTCAAAGGATTTCAAAACACAAAGCTCTAGACATACAAACACATACAAACACATACAAAAACATACAAAACATACAAATTTCTGCCCTATCACTGATTCACTGTGGTGGCATATTTTTTTTTCATGTAGAGAGATGTCCCAGTTTTTGAATGCACAACAGAATGATAAAGTATCTACAATATAGTTTTGAGCCACGGTGGAGTGATGGTGTGTTTGCAGAAGTATAAAATATGACCACATGAGTTTGTATCTGATTTATATATCTGAAGAAAAAGAAAGAATGATTTTGATATCTTTAAAATATCTTCTCCCTCTCTAAGCTGCTACACCCACTGTATGTACTGCGTAGGTCATAATAAGTTTTCATTCTCTATACGTGCTATTGAGTCTATTGCAGCTTTTGAAAAGTAAAATACAATCTATTCAAATGGTGACGCTGCTCAATACGGGAAAGAGCGTCATCGTTTAAGTACAGAAATCAATTTGAAGCTGAATCTTTGCTTTTGTGTCTCACCTTCTCCCGGTGATGTGCGCTCTCCTTCTGTGTGGTGTGAGAAGAGTTTAAATTGTGTGGAAAAACTGGGTACTTGTACTGCTCTGGTGGATTAATGGTTAACGCTCTCAGATAAACATGCTTAACTACCATGTTTCCTTCCTGCAAAACCAATGGCCGAGCCAGGTTCCATTCCGATGTGGCCGAATGAATATTCATGAGGATGTAAACTGCATGAAACAACCCCCCCCTCCCTTTTTTTTAATTCTTAGATTCAGCTTTGAACCCCCCAAAACATATTTAGCTTTAGAATAATGACAGATAAAGAATTGCATTTCATGAGTTTCATATTTTATTGAAAAATGAATTCAACGTAAACAAAGTATTTCCAAGTCATGTCAAGGTTCACGAGACTAATATAACTTATTGCTTTACTCATACATTCACAACCTGAATTCAGTGTCAAAGGAACAACATAGAGTAACAGAGGTTTTTCTCTAAGCGCTGACTGGGCCTCAGTAACTTGGCCGAGGCACGAACCTGCGTACCACGTTTCAAGTAAGTATGACTACAGAGGGCCTATACTGTGATGTATTACTGTGTCTTTTTAGGATAATGAGATGTATGTTGCCTTCGGCATAATTCATGTTACAGTATATACAACAATCCCCTCCAATAATATCAATAATCATAATAATAGTCATAAAAAACCTAACCCAACAGTAATTCAATCTTTGCAACTCATCAGAAATAACAAGCCTCTGTGGATTATTTAACACAGGCTACTGATCATATCATGAGTGTAACATTTTAAGGCAATATGAAAAAAAAGGGAAAAAAAACAAACAAAAAAAAATCAAATTACAGGTTTGCAAAGCTTCATGCAGGTTATCGTCACTTCATCATGATATGACTTGAGTAATGTCAGTCATGTTTCATTATTCAAGTCCCTTTTAGTTTTTGGTTGGTGTCTAAAAAATAAAAAATATACTCCTGTACAACTCTATTAGTCCTTTAGGGTTAGTGTTAAAACACACACAGCATCTGGTCTTCAGAGGCCAAAGAAAAAAATGTCCCTCTGTCCCCTCTGTTCCTCAGAGGACTGTGAGGTCATGACAGGACTTTGACTTCTGCCTGAAGGCCATCTTTTTATTTTTGCGTGCGACCATGCGACCCAGGAACCTCTTGGCTTTCTTGCCGATGCTCTCTCTGCGCCGGCAGTTGGCCATGCGTCGGGCATTTTCCTCCTTGCTGTCTTTCCTCAAGCGGATCTGTCTGACGATGCCCTCGAATAGGTCCTGCACATTGTGATGAAGGGACGCGGATGTTTCGATGAACTTGCAGTCAAACACTACTGCACAGGCACTCCCCTCTGCAATGCAGGTCACAAAGAAAATTTTCAAAAACGATAGAAAAACAGAAACCTCCACATTCTCAGTGGGTTTAAAATGTAATGGTTTCTAGCTCTTTATTTTGCAGCATTCTACTTAAAGCTGCACCTTGTTTTAAGAAAGCAGGCTTTACTCACCATCTACAGACACCTCTCTGGACCGCACCAGGTCACTCTTGTTGCCCACGAGGATTATGGGAATGTTCTCTGACTGCCTGGCTCGGCGCAACTGAATCCGCAGCTCTGACGCCTTCTCGAAGCTGGATTTGTCTGTTACTGAGTAGACAATGATGTAGGCGTCTCCCATTCTCATACACTGCTCCTTCATCCACTGACTGTTATCCTTCCAGAAAGAAATAGACATGAAGTTTAGATACATAATGCACAGGGCCTTACAGCCAGTCTGTAACCGACGGCAACCGGACAAATCAATTCAAATGGCCAATGGCTGCATCAACAATATACATCAGCTTTACCTGCTCCCAGATGTCATACAGCACGATAGACGCTTCTTCTTCATCCACCACAATAGATCTGTCATAAGTGTTTCCTGAGAGAAAATATAAACATCAGGTTACACAATGTCAGAGTACACAGAACAAAGCATCTGTTATCAGAGTCGTCACAGTTGTGGTGAATGTGTTTGTGTTTCACATCTTTTTCAAGTCTAAACACACACACAAAGCTTGTGATCATCAATCAATGGCCTTTTAGATTTTTTCCCTGTGTTATATGATTGGATGTGTTTCTCTGAGCTGGGTTGCTCAGGGCAGTCATAGTGCCTGACTGAGGATGGAAATAGTAATAATCAATACATTTATATTCTTTGCAATCATAAGAACAGTATTTTTTTGTCTCATACAAATACATGAGCCAAACGTGTATATAAATATGCTGTGTTTAGAAGCGTTATAATTCAATTTCAAATCCACACACGAAGTTTTTGTTTGTATAAAATCGTCTAAATACAAGTTAGGGTTAAAACCTAGCTATCAAGCAGGGAGTTTTTAATGCGCAAAACTGGACTTCATCCATGAAATATATTAGGTCTATTTAACCTTTTCCTCTTCTCATTATCACTTAAATCTTATAGTGTGGACAAGTTACATGTTGAGTTTGTGGAGGTTGCTGAGGTCGATGACTCATCCTCAACATCAACATTTACCTGCTTCATCGCAGTCGTGACCAACATCTTCAACTCCTCCAAAGACGCGCGCCAGACTGGATTTACCGACCCCGTGTTCCCCGAGGAGAACCACCTTGTAAACCTGGGACTCCGCTTCACTGCCGGTGGAGATGACGGAGTCGGAGGAGTCGGACGCACAGCTGCCTCGGTGCTGGTCGTTCGGGGAGTACGAGGTGCAGCGCAAAAGGTTGGACAACTCGTCGGTCTGACCGGTCTGTGGCATCGTGGCGCGCAGGTCCCGGTCGTCTACCGGCATGCTCCTCCGGTGAAGGTTGGGCAGATTCATGGGGAACGGCATGCTTCCTCTCCTCTTGTCCATGTTCCGTAATTTGTCACCCTTGTTCAAAGTCATTGTGCTTGTACCGAGGATCTATAAAACCAGAGTGTCATGCGTAAAATTAATATTGTGGTAAGGGAAAAAAACAAATACTAAAACTCTACGTGTAATCTTTATCATTAATGCAGAATACTACAAGACTATGTATATAAATCACACATCATAATTAAAAGAAAACTAGACGTTAAAAATTTCCCATCCTTGGTTCAGTTAAAACATCTTAATCTGTTCACTTACTAAATTCGTATCGCTAAAAATTGCCCAAAAAACTTCAAGTGTCTCAAATGAAATGACACTTACTCGCTTCTGATAAATAAATCCAACGAAGAGTCCAATAATCCTTAGTTTGGGGGTTGTTGTAGCCGTTTGAAAGGTTTTGCTTCAGTCTGATCAGACCTGCTTCTCGGTTTATTTATACTAGACAAGAGTGACGTAGGCAGGGATTCGCCCCAGAGAGTCACGTCTCGGCTTATTATAGTGGTGCGTAAGGGTAACATCATACAGAGGAGGGGGGTGTATGACTGGAAGAGCTGAGGAATCTCCCTTCCGCAATGCCAAATGGAGCTTACTTGTGAGGGGGCGGCCACAGATGAATCCTTAAGAGGGAAAGCCCACTTAAAGTGATATCAATATTTAATTTTAATTTCAATGATAAAGTTAGAGATGTGGAAGGCGTCCGAGAGGATTCAAAATAGGAAGATATAATCAGCGTGCAATGCACAAGTCAGATAAATGCTTTAATGGAAATATGTTGGTTTGTCTGGTACACGTTGATCGGTTTTTAAAAATTAAACATTTCAGCGCTGGGAGAGTATGGGCGATATAGGAGAGTTTCGTTTGCGCATCAGGAATGAGTTTGATCCATTAGGCAATAAACCGCTGAAATCTGACATATTAGAATATAATAGAATAAAACTTTATTCATTCCCATAGTGGGAATTCAAAATCGTCCAGCCGCTCTCAATGTAAAAATACATAACAAAAATGCCCAATACGAGCTAAAGAAAAACATATATACACCGAAGAATCTATCCACAAATTCTTAAAATGCACTTGTAAAATTGTAAGTTGCATTCTTTTTTGAGCATATGAAAGCAAAATAAATAAATAAACAAATACATCTTATTTAAAATGAATGTAGAGAGTGAAAATCTCCAAAAACGCCTAAAATTGCAGCACACTCTCGACCATTTACCATTCTTCCTTCGACACCCACAATTTTGCTGTTCGTAAAAAAATAAAAGCAAGAATGCAACCCTCAATTTTTTTTTAAATGTGCTTTTACAGTCGTTGCATGTCAGTCTGGCCTTTGTTGGTTTAAAATGCACGTTTTATTAAAATATCCCAATTGTTAAATGTAATGCTTCTACTTTATTAAACCATTGGAAATGACTTCATACTTACTCTTTCATTGAAGCATTTCAGTTCAAACCCATTTCTAATTATGCACTCTTCCTTTACATGTTATACTGTATCTACATCTTTATCAATATAAGACTCAAGGACTGCAGCCAGTTACGCGTGTTCCTGTGCGGTGTTGCTGCCCCCTGTGGGTTTTTTCCAGTCTATCCCATTTCTATGTTTATGATGCTGATTGTATGTTTTTCTTTTTATGTCATGGTATTTATCGCCATTTTTGTATTAAAATAATTAAATAAGACATACTAATAAATCACTGTAACTGGGTAAAACCATAAAACAAATATTCAAACTGAATAGATCTATTTGGGCTCCTGACCTCAAGTTATTAAAGTAAATGATCACATGCAGGGAGCTATTTCTATTTATTTATTTGTCCTTACAAATCTGAAAGTCCGATGTACAGCAGAATCCCTGAACACGAACCACTAATTCAATGCCCTTCCCACATTTTCTTGGTACTATGGCGTCATCTAGTGTTAGTTTTAGAGAAAGTTTAGCGTAAGTAACAGCATGAAACCACGGGTTGAATGAAATATATAACCACAGTACCCCGCTATCAGTTCCATATTATGCATTTAAAAACGTTCATTATATGTCCTTGCATTAAATTTCCATCATCATGTTATCGCTTCCAGAAAGTCAGTAGATACTAAATAACAGCCAATGTCACCAGCAGATGTTGAATCTTTTCTTTCTACAGGCTGATCAGAGTTACCCATTGTCCTACATCTCTGTGTATTGAATGTACAACGTGACAGATCGACAATGTTTGTCACTTCAGAGGAAATGTACTGTAATAGATTGTATATATTTTCTAACGTGTAGTTGTTTGTCTCACCTTTACGCAGCTTTGACCTTCTGATGGTCATATAGGACAGAAATATTTAATCAATTATTCATAGAACACTTACGTTTTGTGAACAAAACAAATCACTACGTCTTAAATGAAGCTGCTAAAACATTTTGCTTAGAACGTAAGATTTACAGAGCTGTAGTTGTTCTTACCTGCCTTAGGACAGCGGAAGAAAAGTAGCTTCTGTGCTAATTCCGGCATATTTACATTGATGTAGAAATGTTGATTAATGTGCATTGTCCTATTCAAATAAATAAATAAATAAATAAATAAATAAATAAATAAATACCCTTGGGATGTATTGACAAACTGGCCCCTAGGAAGAGTATGGAAGAAGCGAACCTGCAACTGCAGGGAATGCTCCATTTACGATAAATGAATTAATTATATTGTATTATTATATATTATCATATTATTATTATTAGTGTTATGATATATTATCATATTGTTATTATATCGTATTATTATTCATTCATTCGTCTTCCAAATAATGTATTATATTGTATTGTATATTGTATTGTATTTAATAAACCTGGGCTAATATGATAATATGAAAATGAGTAAAAACAGTTTTTATCCAAGCATTTAGTGAATCGGAAACCTTGCTATTGATACAGAAAACCGGAAGTGGGCCACGTCATTTACTGCCCATGCGCAAACCTCTCGTGCGCTCCACTCGACCTTTACTATCAGCCGGTGAGTGCTAACACTAACCTCCTCCTCTCCTTCGTATTTCGGTCAAATATAGTTATTTGTCGCCTCTGTGTAGTTTAACATTGTTTTAAGTCAGTGAACTACAACACTGCCCGCTTTATTGGATGGCAATTTATCTTATTTTCAGCCATTTTCTTTGCTTTGGAGCGGATTTTGACCTTACTTGTATGTCCGCTGTTAACTTTGTACACTTTGTCCTGGTGCCTCTGTACTGTTTAATCGCTCACACTCTACCAACTAAACTAACTCAATAACTGTTCACCTATTGCTCTTTGCAGACGCTCAATCTTCATTTGTCTGGTTGACCTGACCAACACTTCTTCGTAATGTACGCCTGTGCTAAGTTTGTCTCCACGCCCTCTCTGGTGAGTCCGGATGAATGGAAGTAGAAATACACGTTCACTTATTACGAGCGTCTGTAACTGCACTTATAATCCACGATTCAGATGCAAAAGCAGCCAGTTGGTGGTTTCAAATGTCTGCTCAACACTCACTAGGTACAGGTTAGCTCGTTAACAATGGTGCTTTGACATGTATGCAACCGTCTCTGGTTCCATGCTAAAGTTAGCTTAGTGCCCACACCTGCAAGGACGTCCTGTTTGTCTTATTTATCAGCCTACACGTTAAACCGTCCGGTGGACAAGGGTTGTCCACCTATTGGACCCAGTTTGCACAACTGATTTGTACTTGCAGAACATATAGCAGGTTGAGGAAAAGGTTAGCATGCATATTGTGTCTATATATATATAATCACACATCAATATTAATGCCCAGTAACATTGATGCCTAATATTTAATAACCACTATATCCATATTACTCTTTTTTTAAATTTATATATTTCCTTAACAAATGTTGTATATTAAATGTCCACATGCAGTCATAATAGTGTCTGTCTGTTTTAATGCAGGTCCGTGCTGGATCTCGGGCATTGTACAGACCACTTTCAGCAGCAGTGGTGTCTGATGCCAGGAAAACAGAGGTGAGCAAGGTTCTTGTTATTTGGGGTTTTGGAGAACTGTAGCCTATTTCAAGTTTGTTTTCAGAGCAGGTGCCAGCGGAATCAAATTACATTTGTTGTAAAAATGAAAACCTTGTTGTTGCACAGAATGTCAGTTACATTTCTTTTAAGTATGTTAGGCTTCAAGAAATTATCTTGAAGTGATGGTATTTTGCGTCAAGTTAAAGTTTTATTCAACAAAATAAGATGATGATGGAATGAACGGTTTTTACAACGTTTAGAAAACTGCTCAAACTTTCTACTTGATTCTTGATGGAAACAGTTTCTCAATGTGCTGCTGTGTGGTGACTACAGCTGTGTCACAGACTTCAAGTTATTTTATGGAATTAAGAAAGTGACTGGCCATAATAGTATAATTGCTGAATATTTGCTCTGATACTCAGCCTTTTGTCTAGTTATATTTAACTGTTACTGTCTGAAATAAGCCTATACATGTTTCAGTGTATATACTATTCTTTTTAGATTTTTATGGCTTTTCAGTATTTTGTTTTAACTAAACAATATTATCAATGGGGCGACAAAAATGTTTGAATGACACTAAATAGTTTTATACAAAATTGTTTATTTGGATTTCAGACTGCTTCACTGCTGGCACCTCAGAGCCTCCAAGCCTCCCAACAGCAGGTGGCAGTGCGGGGATTCCAGACCAGTACTGTGAGCCGTGACATTGATACTGCTGCAAAGTTCATTGGAGCAGGAGCTGCTACTGTGGGAGTGGCTGGATCTGGAGCTGGTATTGGAACAGTGTTTGGTAGCCTTATTATTGGATATGCAAGGTAATTTAGCAGATCACCTAATATGTCATTTTAGGTCAAGACTGAGTGTTGTGCAGAATTATTTGGGCTTACCATGTCCAAAGTAAATCCTGCATGCCAGTTGAATTTCTAGTACAGACGTTTCAGCAATTGTATATTCAAGGTCTAATACCTTCAACTTATGTGTTATTTGTTTTCTCAACAGGAACCCCTCTCTGAAGCAACAGCTGTTCTCTTATGCCATCCTGGGCTTTGCCCTCTCTGAGGCTATGGGTCTCTTCTGTCTGATGGTGGCTTTCCTCATTCTGTTTGCCATGTAAACTGTTGGGCATTGTCTGTATAGATATACATGAGATATTGTTGGTAGGAATTATGACATCGAAATATCAATGAATGCCAGCCTAATGTCTTGCTTGTTCACTGATGTTTCTTAATATTGTGAAGACTCAGATGCATAAAAACTATGGCAAACAACCTCATGTTAATGGGTGTTGTGCCATTATATTGTACATTTAATCAAATGTTTTTGTTAACAGGCATGCAACCATGGGCAGAATTAAAACATGTAATTCATAATGTGTGCCTGTATGTGTTGTCTAATTATTCCGACTTTAGAATGACAGTGTTTCATAATCTGACAAAACAATTAAAAAGATGCCATATTTTCCATTTCACACAACTCCTGTCAAGATATACATAATTAAATTATTCCCGTCCAGTGTCCTTTTAGTAATAAAAGACCACTTATCAGTGGACTCGGCTTGGCCACAATATTTAACACTCAAGTGTTAGGTGGACTGGAACAAGTGGCTCTTTGGCAGTTATATATATATACTGGCGCTGAGCAAAGAATTTTTAATAGCTGTTAAACTGGGACAACAAACTTAAAAGTGATTTATAAACGAGAGCTGAGAAGAAGTTGAGTATGATGACGTGCGGAACTAATGTTTAGCAGACCAAGGTGAGGGGGGCGTATTTGATAGACGTACTCGTGAGTCTAGTTACGTTTTTCCCGACAGAACAATCTTTAAAGAAACTAGTATGTATAATCGGGAAGCAACAAGAATAGGCATAATAGCGGACAAGACATGCTTTCGACCAACCAGTTTTGCAATCCGTTTAGGATAATTTGGTCTAAAATTGAGAATAAGTCGCTTAGATGCTCGTGGTGTTTATGGTCGCGTAACTGTCACAGTGATCCCAGCGTCGTTTCACACCCGCAGAGGAAACCGGAATCTACCGCTGAAAAGGTGAACACACGTCCCTGAAAGTTGAATTAGTATTTAATACATCTACCTTCATAACAGTTTTACAGCTTCAAGTGACTTAGACTTCAGTGATTTAGAGCATTGTAACCAATATTTTCCCTTGATTCACCACATAAAGCATGTGTATTTTTCATTACTCTTGCGCTTGTTTGCTTTTAGTATTTTTTCCCCTTTTGGTAGTTTTTTTCACCTAAATGACCTTGTTCAAATCCTTTAAGAATACTGTAGTTTTATATGTTGCCTCCACAAGGGGTCGCGAGTGTTAAGATGAACAGCACCTTTGTCTGCTTGAAGCGTTAAGGAATAAATAATCCACATGGCAATAAAATAGATCCCATCATGATACATTTCTATTATGTTGATGAGTGAAGTACTTGTGTTACTGAGTTGATATTTAAATGAGTGAGTTTTTGCTAGATTGTCACGGTTTCTCGTGAGGTACTGTATGATGTTTCTCTAAATAATAATTTCATTACTCTGTGTCTGTAGCAGTTAAACAAAAGAGCCAAAAAAGAAAGGTCTTCATGTCAGGCAGTACTGGAGCACTTTGACCAGCAGTACAGTCAGGAATTGGGAGCGTTGTGGACGTCTGCTAGGTAAATTCTGTCTCCAACAGTTATTGCGCCATCTACTTAAACAGTATTCATACCATTCCTTCAGTCAGTTTTGTTTCTCTTCTGCAGGGCAGTTCTCCTGGAATCTCAGTCCTGGCAGTATGGGATCATGCTCAACCGCTTTGCTGCTGTTGCAGATATCGCACAGATTCTCCAGTCACAAGGCTTTTCAAAGATCCTGCTGCCAACAGATGCCTCGCCATTGCCTTGTGATGCCCCTTTATTAAAACAGCGTCCCCATAAACAGCCCGAAGAATATGTCTCTCCATTGCTCTCCACTCACCCCCCTGATAACCCTCATCCCCAACTTGACAGCAACTCTGACACAGTCAAACAGTGCCCTCAGTCAGAGTCTGCACTCAGTCTGCACAGTCCTTCACTGCAGTGTTACATCCATCCATATCCCCTGCGATTTGCTTCACAGGCTCACAGGCCAGGCCACCTGAAGCAGTACTACCTCCTGAATGCAGCCTCTCTCCTTCCAGTCCTGGCTTTGCAAGTCAAAGATGGAGAAAACATTTTGGATCTTTGCTCTGCACCTGGGGGTAAAGCCATAGCTATAATGCAGAGCTGCACTCCAGGTAAGACAACTATTCTATAGGAATTTGCAAACTTCTACTTTATTTTATGCAAATAGAAAGAAGTATTCCGTCTTCTACAGTCAGTCGAGGCTCAGTTTAAAAGGGCTCTGCTGGAAAAAAGGCAGATGATCCAGGTAATATAAAGTGTACCATCAGAACCAAGTTCTTCAGTTTAGTGATAGATTTCACTAATTAGGGTTTGATCTTATTAATTAATTGTCTCAAATAAGACAATCTTGCATCATTTGATTTTTTTCTCTTACTTCCACCTCCGCTGCATCACCAAAATCAGAAACTGTCTCTCTCCCCCTGCTGCCAAATCCTTCATCCATGCCTTCAACCCCTCCCGCCTCAACTATTGCAATTCCCTCCTCATGGGCATCACCTCCCGTTCCCTCCATAGACTCCAACTGGTCCAGAACTCTGCTGCCCACCTCCTTACCCACACCCGGTCCCGCGACCACATCACTCCCGTTCTTGACTCTCTCCACTGGCTCCCCATTAAACAGCGCATCGACTTCAAGATACTCCTCCTCACCTTCAAAGCCCTCCACCACCTGGCCCACCCTTACTTGTCCGACCTCCTCATCCCCTACCGCCCGACCTGTGTCCTCCGATCCTGCTCCACTCTCTCCCTGACGAAGAGAGTGGAGGAGGATCAACTCCAAACTCAATATCTTCGGTGACAGAGCCTTCTCCAGAACTGCAACCCGATTATGGAACACTCTACTCCAACCTGTCCGCGACTCAACCTCAATTCCCATATTCAAATCCCGTCTGAAAACATACCTCTTGTCCCAAGCCTATGACCTCCCTTACCCATAACCGGTGTCCCGTCCTTTTTGTTTTTTGATTGGTTTTGTTCATACTTATCCCCCCTGTATTGCACTCCACCATTTTGCACAGTACCCTGTTATCTCTCCCTCGCGCCCCCCCATGTCTCTACCCTGTTTTGTACCCATCCCCCTGTATTTGTTACCCCCCCCACCTGCGCTTCTACCCCATTTCTTTGTAAGCGTCTTTGAGTTCTTGAAAAGCCTTTTATAAATGTAATGATTTATTGTTATTATTAAAATGTATTATTTTTTGTGTGGAATACTAAACATTTAGTGATTTGAATAGTTTTAATTGGATGGAAAACAACATTTTTTTTGTATTTCTGATAAACAGAGGTAAAAACAAGTGAACAAATCAGACATTTTATAGTCATTTTATAGTTAATGTTTCTCTGAATATATTTTCCAACAATGATATTGTTACAAAAACGCCCCAAGCCAGTAAGGAATCAAATCGGACACCAAACAGAATAGAGAATATGTGAATGGGAACAGGGTTGATTCAATGGTGATTTTCATCTTTATTTAAAATCTGTCACAATGAAATAGTTAATTATAGCAATATTTTGTCACAATGCACTGAATGCTGGTAATAAGTAATAATATTGTGTCCTGTTTCAGCACTTCTCTGCTGTAATGAACCAGATCCTCACAGACGAGACTGGCTGGCCAAAACCCTAGAGTCTTTTCTACCTCACTCATTAAAGAGCAGAGTGATTGTGTCTGCACAGGACGGGCGGTGTTTTGGGCAGAGTGAAGCATCTACATATGATAAGGTATGGGGAGGAAAGTGCTGGGGTATGTGGGTGGCAATTTTTTCTCAGAACTTTAGTACAACACATAATAAGGCACATAGTACTTTGTTCAAGGATGTGGTTAGAGGTGAAAGAAAATCGCAAGTTTTTGAGTAGAGTACGTAATAAACCCAGTACAACATGGGAAAATAGTTCTATCCAAACAAGAGCCAACAAATGCCCACGTGGAATCAAAGAATTTAAGTGACGGACAATGCTGAAAGGGCAACGGGGAGAAAGGTCGTGCACTTTGTGAATAAATGCTGAGATGCCAGAATACAATAAAGGGACACAGCAGAGAACATAGATTCAAGGTGTGTCATGGTAATAATGATTATGGCTTTGGTTTGTATCATGGGCAGATTTGAATGTGAGACTCTTCAGCTCAGATTTCGAACTGAGCTGAAAATTTTCTGAACTTTGTAAAATGTTCCCTTTTTCATTGGTCATTGAAGGATAAAACGATCAAGGGAATATTCTTTTTTCTTAAATCCTATTTTATTCATAGACTTACAGTAGATGATATACGTATACATGTGGTTCTGCCCTTTAACTTAAACTCTTCTTCTGTGGTTTGCATCAAGGGCAGATTTGAATGTGAGCACTTTAGTTCAGATTTCAAGCTGAGCTGTAAATATTCTGAACTTTATAAAATTTTCACTTTTCCTCTCGGCATTGAAGGCAGAAATGATTAAGGGAACGTTCTCTTTTCACTAACCATAATTTATTCATAGGCTGAGGTGTTATAGGAAAACATATTGTTCTACCCTTTAACTTAAGGCCTTCTTCTGTGACCTTTTTACTGTCTCACAGTCTGATCGCACTGCTGTCCCCTTTGACAATTCTTGCTCCCTTTGTCACAGGTTTTAGTCGATGCTCCATGTTCTAATGACAGGAGCTGGCTTTATTCTCCTGGTGGCCAGCAGGTGGAACAGAGATTACGAGAAAGGGCCAGGCTGCCAGCGCTCCAGGCTCAGCTGCTTAAGTAAGTCCAATCCCATACCGAAAGAAATTTCCGTATGTCATCCTCCTGGTATTCTCCCATCCTCCTGCAGCTCAGTTCAGTTCAAATCTGTCCCCAAGGGCAAAATGTGAGGCACAAAGAACAGGACGATTGAATGGGTTTACAAAAATGGTAATTAAACAAAGTCTGGAGGAGAGTGTTAATACGACAAAGAATTCTATAATTCTGTCCAATATTGCATGGCTCTGCGGAAAGATTTTAATACATAATTTGAATGTTATATAATAACAATATACAAGTACATATAATGACTATTAGAAAGGATGTTAGAGATGTCAAGTGATAGTTCAGTGTACTTGTCGCAGGCAGAAAATATGTGAAATTGCAAAGATTCTTAGCTCTATTACTGTGCATGCAAGTAATATAATAAAAATGTAATAAAAAATCCATATTGTAGTTCTATAATCGACTATATATTCAAAGAGAAAAACAGACATGAAAATACCAGCGAATGTGGGGGAAAAAGTCTCCTAATTACTATGATTAATGTTATTTCTTTGCTTTATGATTTATGTGTAATCTGTGCAGGTCTGCATTGTCAGCGGTGCGTCCAGGGGGTGTTGTGGTGTATTCAACTTGCACCCTGTCCAGTTCTGAGAATTACACTGTCATCGAAACAGTGCTAAAAGACTGTCCTGGGGCTGAACCCGAAGACCTGTGGGAGGATATTGTTGTTCCTTTTTCGAAATACTTCAAATTTAGTCGAGGTCCCTGCAGTCATGGACAGATTGCACATACCCAGTATGATACAGTGTCCTCTTATCATCACAGACTCGGCATTTTAGTGGTTCCTCATCCTGGGAAAACATGGGGACCTATGTTTTTGTCTCGGATTAGAAGAAGAATATAATGTTTGTTCTATTTTTTGGGGGGGATAAATGATACTTGAATCCTTCTGTAAATACAAGTTTCAACTGTATAAGTTCAGATATGTGTGTGTTTGCTTTTAAATGTTACCTCACAGTAGGTAGCTGTGCAGGTGTGTGAGTTTAGAAGGGCCTAAGTACACAAACCTGCTCATTTACATTTAGCAGAGTCTTCACGGTGCAATCCTGTACCAGCCGTGCTCTGGGAGACCGTGGCAGTGGCAGCAGTAGTGGTCCTGCTGTAGCTCCAACTATGGTCTCTGTAACACTTTTCTAGTTTTAATTGTAAAATTTGCATCTTTAACACTCACACCTTTATCAGGTTGTGAAAACATCTGTCAGAACTGCAGAAGCCGTCCATGTCAGTATCATATCTGTAGTTCGAGACAGTTACTGGTGATAATTTTTTCTGATTATATGTGGTGAAGATTTACCTGCAGGGTGCACATAAAATTACTGGTACTTTAGTTGGATTATACAGAACGAGCCTCAGTCAGATGCGTCATTCATATATATATATAATAAAATATCCTATATGAACACGGGATATTATATTCCATGCGAACATGTATAATACTAATTCCATTGTAAAGCTAATATACACCTTAGTGCAACTTATACACATCAGTGATGTATCCTGGGTTCATTGGGTGTTTTGGGTCACACAACATCAGACACACTCACTTAAGTGACACAGAGTGATCAAGTCCCAGCTTGTGTCTAAGTGGCCTGTGTGGTCCAGGGTTCTCCCCGCTTGAGGTTGAGCTTGATTTTAATATTGATTGCAATTTCATCGTAGACTGATAATGGTTTCTGTCTTTCTGAGTAAATACTCAGTGGTCGTCAGAGAATGGATGACAAGATTTAGCACCACAAAATAAAACAATCAGCAGGTTCAATAGGTGCCATTGAATAATTCTGTGCTCATTTCATATGAATCATACTGCTTTCATATAGCATTACACTGACTACCTGTTCACGTTAACAACGCTTTTAATAATTTATATAGAATCTGACTTGAACCATCAGTCACTCCACATGTACCTGCTAGAGCTCTATGGCCTCAAAATGTTCTTCAAATGTTTCTTCACTATTCCCGAAATAAATAAAACATCAGGGGCACTAGTGGCTGGGCTTTCTTCTTATCCGGTTTATCTTAGATAGGATTCTCTTCACATTCAGGAAGCTATAGCTCAGTTGAGTTCCACAGAGCACATCTATTCGTGACAGCCTTCTTTCAAATCTAGTGTTACCCAAAGTCCAAACTGGTTATCCAGCTTATATTTAGTCAAACTGTACAATAGTTTCACATGGATATACAGTATTGTGCATTTTTGTTGAATAACACTTTATATATGTATAAACATTCAGGGCTTTTTGTGCAGGTAATTCCATGATATTTTGCATACTATAGCATTGTTTAAAGTATATCTGATAGATTATTTTTTTTACATGTATTTTTTAAAATCTCAGATATTCACATATTTCTGACATTTTGAGACACTGGATCATATTTGACCTCATCTGTCGATTTAGTCATTGCCGTGGTACGGTGAGATTTCCTGTGACTGAAATGTTTATTTTCCCTTGTTTGTTTGTTTATTTGTGTAAATTCCATAAAACAAATGCAAACATCCTCCAACCTTAAATACTCATCACAAGCTACAAGTCTCTCTGAGAGATGGTTTTAATAATAATATGTTAGGGAGAGGTAAGGCAGGAGCCGTAAAACCCCCTCCTGTCTGTTATATCTACCACTGCTTTCATTCCTAATACTCCCTTTTTGTCCTAATCTTTATTAAAACCACTTCTATTTGATGTAATCCTTCATCTGTGATCACACCTGCTTCTGTTTACCGGGTGACTTTTTCATTTGTCAGGGGCCACTCGTACCTGAAGCAGAAGGAGCAATTATTGAGAGCAATTGCACGCAGTAACACACAGGAACTCATATACTTGTATGTTTTCAGCACAACAGACTGACAGAGTCTGCTGTTGTAAAGGCATTTGCATGCAGAAGCCTTTACATCTACCTCCTGAATCCACAGACTGCTGGTTGAAGGACCCTGAGAGACACATTTAAGGATATGATTGCTGAAATAGGAAAGCAGCGAGAGCTTTGCAGCAGTTTTGTTCTACTACTCCGTATGGCCATAGAAACGAGTATTATTGGCTATGTTTACGTGGCTATTTTTAATGGCTGTCCTACTTTTGGCTTCACATCTGCATGTCTTTGCAAAGTAGCCTCAGTCTGTGATATAAGTGCATCATTATATGGCCGCAACATCCACACAACTAAAATGTATTGGGATCCATGGACAAAGTGGGGATTCATTGAGGTTAACCGTGTTGCTGACCTTTGTGTGAACTCTTGCTTGTTGATGTTCCCCATATTGCAGTGTTTCCTCAAGGGGAGAATCTCCGAGCAGCTTTTCCTGCACTTCAAAGGGAGAGAATGTAGGCCTGCTTTGCATAATCAGGTGGGGAACAGCTTTTTGCCAGAGAGGCAGGAATTAATTTGTGGCACCGCCAGATGTAATCATTAAACCCCCAGTCATTGACAGTAAGGGGAGAGGAGGAGGGGAAATTAGAGGGAGGAATTAGAGAATAGTAGATAGAGATATAAAGCTTAATAAGATGGTCCTGAGTGGGAGAGGACAATGCACAAGAGTCAAGCTGGCTTATTGTTGTCTGAGGTCCGTTCTGCCCGAATCCCTTCTGTTTAGACCACGAACATCCAGACTTTTCATATTTCAGAGGGAAAATTTGTAAAAAACCCCCACCCCAAATCCTCAGTTTTATATCATTACTTAGAATTGAAAGGACGTTACATATACTGAAGCCATTAGCAGTACATAATGGCAGTGAACATTCTGCAGACCATTAAATTGTGTATTTTTTAGTGTTTATCATTAACCATCTTTCTAGCATCTTCAGGCATCTCATTTCACTCAGACCATATTAGTGAACTGAGACAGTTCAGATTTTGGTGTATTTTCTGTCGAGTAAACATAAAATGTTTGTATACAGTCCAATGGCCGAAGGGTTTGTGTCCACACGTTGAAGTGTCCTTGAGCAAGACACTGAACCATAAATTGCTCCCAGTGGAGCCTGGGAGCACCTTGCATGGCAGCAGCTGCCCACTGGTATAGGCAGAATTTCATTGTAACAAGTGTGCAATGACAATAAAGGATGTTCCTTCTCCTAACATCAAGAGCTAATATTGATCATTTCTGCAATGAAATTCATATTCAAAGCAGAACAGACAGGCTGTCAAATTTGCGAGGAATACTAGACTTGGAGAATATGACTGTAAATGTGTGATGCTGTTAACAAGTGGGTGTTTCTGTCTGTATCCATCATTCATTTCAAACATGATCATTTGTCAATACTCCATCAGTGGAAGTGAGAGACCAGGATTGCTGCTGTTGATTGATTACTAACCTCCATGAGTAAAAAGTCTGTGAAGAATTAACACTTTAGTGCTTCAGTGGCTCGGGTCAAACTGTGGGTTTCTTTATTACACTGAGAAATGTATGTGTTTACAGCTGTGGCTTGTAATTGAAAAAAGACTATGATTTTACTTGCGCCAGTTATTTGAATGGAAAATGTTTACGACATAGTCTCGTCTTATTTGTCGTTGAAGAGGTATAGCACCCCTACATACAGAACAACACCTACTTCTGTAAAGAACTAACAAGTCAGCCAACACAACAGGGATAAAACATAGTGGCTTGGCAATGGCCTTCCTAGTGTTTCACATGCACCTGGGAACCTGAAGAAAAGCTGCAAGGGAACAAAGAAAGTCATCATATTGTCACTTCTGGCTAGACAGCTGTATGATGAACTGTGAAGGTAACAACACTGCAGGGTAAAAAAGAACATAACCCTTAATTTTTTTTGTAATGTAACTTGGAATGTAATGCAACAGAGGAATTGAATGCTTGAGGATAAATACCTTTTTGGTCACGATCCTTTTTTTTTTTATCCTATAGCCCAGTCTATACTTTCTCTGTTCACGCTTATTTTTATGCTGTTACTGCGATTACTTTTTACAATATCAAAGTCAAACAAAAAAAAAATCTGATTTAACTTAAAGTAAATCTGTAATCAAATTTTCTAGAATTCATGAAGTCATTACTGCAGTGACTAAAATGTTCCACCTGATACAAATTCTTCAACTTGGACTCGTGCTGCGAGTATCTTCTCAATCCTTTTACCATGAGTTTAATAGAGAGCATAAAGGTTGGACTGAGTATCACAAGAAGAAGGTCATGTGGTCTGATGAATCAATATCCACCCTGTTCCAAGAGTGATGGACGCATCAGGGTGAGATGAGAAGTGGCTCGGGTGATTACCCATGATGCCTAGTGCCTACAGTG
The DNA here is from genome assembly GCA_029814585.1 of Gymnapogon annona. Taxonomy (NCBI): domain Eukaryota; kingdom Metazoa; phylum Chordata; class Actinopteri; order Kurtiformes; family Apogonidae; genus Gymnapogon; species Gymnapogon annona. Next base: position 21,140,352 of record JAPTHA010000018.1, on the reverse strand, counting down.
CACGCCTGTGGGGGCGGTGTTATGATCGGAGGTTGATTCAGTTGGTTCAGGTTTAAGTCCAGCAATGTTATGATCACCAAAAATGTAGAAACAGTACCAGGAAGAAAAACGCATTTGGTCATCAAAACTAAAAGAGTATCAGAGTGTGGTGTTTTTAGATTGTGTTTACACTGCTGCCCGCATGATTTGAACACATGTAACAATGAACTTGAATCCTAAGGCGATGATGAGCGTCGACGCTGAGCATGTTTTGCACGTCACAAGGAAATCATCAGTGTCACCTTCGACAGACAACACTGGAGGATATGACTGAGTTAAAAGGGAAAATGAAAAAGAGTTCAGATGCAAATGAAGTTCCACAGAGCAAAGACACACATATGCGGTTTGTGTTTGTTTTGAGATCTAAGACGGAAGCTGAGGATTCTGATCCACGTCTCCTTTCAGAGGATATGAGGAAATATATTTCAAAACTATCCTCGTATTTGTCTTTTATATTAATGTTTTTAGAGGTATCTCTCATGAATAAGAGTGACATAAAAAACACAGAACATCTTAACGTTTCAGGCATTAAAAGAGTGAGCAAATGAGAATAGGTGGAACTGGAGTACTTTAAAGGCTAACCATTGTGATATATACGAGCAGGTGCGTAGGCCTTTGTGAACATCAGCCACCACAGGGAAGAAGACATTCATAACACCTGCATGAGAAGACAAAGCACAGGCTTTAGCGGCTGGAGGTCTCACAGATTACCCTGGTCCAGACATTCATTCATCCTTTGAGGAAGAGACAGAATTGATCGGAAGATATAAAACCAAGCCTTAGATGGTCTCACGGTGAAATGGGTTTGGAGGACACAACTACCTGCTCTTTTCAGTCGTGAGTAACGAGCCATCATTTTTACACAAATGAAATGCAGAACGGAGCAATAATTCAGTCAAACCAGAAATAATTTAGACATTTTTCAGGACTCAGGCTTATTTTACAAACCGTTCCAACAGTGGATGCATTTTTTAAACTTGTGACCTTTTACATTATGTGATAAAATAGCAGTTTTTGAGCCCATCTGGACCTCTGATACCATTCACTGGAATGTTGTATTCATGCAGTAATGTTCACTGTGTAAAATTCCATTGTCTCATTCTAATGTATGTCGTTCATCCATGTAGTAAATACGTCTGAATACAGCGCATTGTTTTTTTTTAAATGTTGAAAGTGGGGAAGGTTGAATATTATTTTATTTGGTCTTGTTATTATGTAACTGCTACCAGTGTATGAACATCGTTGGGCTCTCACCAACCAAAGAAACACACAAACTGAAACCATATATTCCAGTAACACTTACTTGACCTCTGCACGGATGCCTCCAGTACGTGTCCAAGGGTATAAATTGTTCAGCCAGAAAAGGTGTCCCCAGATTGAGTTGCCTCATCTCAATTTTTATTTCACTCATGTTAAATTTTCAGACTTCAAACCATGTTGAGGTGGACGCTCCCTGAGTGAAGGTAGAGCATGAATAATAGATTCTTCCACCAAAGGGAAAAAAAAAGGAGAAAGAGAGTCATAGAGGAGAAGAGTGACAGGCCTGATTAAAACTGATAGATTTAATACATCTAGTTAAGAACTTCACAAAAACACATGGGGTTGTTATTCAACAGATCATAGAGGTGTGACACTTCCTTAAAGTAATCACATTCCCTGGGAGTGGTTTTTAGATAATTCAGAAATAATGAACCTCTGCTTAGCTTCGAGAAAAAAAAAAAAATGCTGGAATAGATGTTCAGTATGTGTCGCCAAGCACTTAAGCAATTATGCGTAGTATGTTTATCCTTGGTCCTGTTATAGAGGAATACATCCAGCTGTTAAGTGTTGCAGTATGTCGTCTTTGATTTCAATGCATTCACACCATTTATTTATCAAAAAGGCCTTGGAGTTTTTGGCAGTTACTGTAATTATACGTTAGAGGCCGGTAAACGTAAAAGTGCCTCTGCCAGCGAGCATGTATTTCAAGAGCATTTTTATACTTGCCTACTGGTGCAGCGGTTAGGACCATCATTGGCCTCACACTGTCACTCTATCTCTACCTCACTCTATCCTCAAATAGAAATGCAAATGAATATTTCTTTAGATTCCTGTAAAAGCATTGTCTCACATGTAACGCTGTTGCAGTGTCGGGGGCTGCGTCCTCCTCCTCGGATATAAACATATTCATTGTCGACTACCGTCCAATTAGCATGGACTCAGTAGTCAGTGTGCTGACCGGACAAGTTCAATGCCTGCCTTGTTTTAAGGGTTTGAGGAGCCGTGCAGAAGGTGACACAGAGGGCAGAGCGGTGCATAATCTGAAGTCAGCAGTAAGGCAGGTGGCAGAAGGGAAATGTCTTCTATTTATCCTCCCTGTCGATTTTTTCTTTTCCTGCCTCCCTGTCCCTTCTGTGCTTTCAGAACTTGCTATTCTTTCTGTCTCCTTGTCGCCGGATGACTTTTTCTTCTCCCTGCCTCTGTGTCTGTGTATCTCGCTGTCTTTCTGTACCTCCACCTCCTCTCCCTCTCACAGTCGGCCTTTGATCTTGCCAGTCCTAGCGCAGAGGTAGACAGTGATGGCGTATGGCTTTTCTCTGCCTATTAATGTCTTAACTCTTGCTCTACCTTGTGCAGGAGGTCTACTGAGACATCATTTCCCCCACGCCGCACTGTCTAATGACAGACCTGGACACCCTAATCACATTGTCTGTGTGTGTGTGTGTGTGTGTGTGTGTGTGTGTGTGTGTGCGTGTCAGGTAAATTCAAATGAGTAAGGAACAGGTTTAATATTCATATGAGCTGAAATAAATGTGTTGACGGCAGTAACACTTCGGGCCCTTATCAATGACAAACACACCAAACCCACTGTTTGTTTTCAGATGCGCACACCGGCCTGTTGAAATAATCTACGATGCACAAAATCACTTTGTTATAATACCAGTGGAAATATACCATAATGATACTGTAATGAAATACATTAGGTAAGCTTTGTGAATGTAATTTATGCTCAGGATAGGGAAGCTAAAATCCAAAACCGGAATAAATGTGTCGAAGAAAGTGTCAAAAACACTTTTCATTCTTAGGGAATAAGTAGCTGCTTAATTAAAATAAATACCCACTGTGCAAGGTGACAAAATTGCTTTTCCTGGTATCTCATGCACATGCAAAAAAATAATATCAAGAGATCATTATCCCTAAAATCGCACGAAATTAGAGTTGAGGATTTTCTGAAGGAGCTAAAAATTGATGCCTGGACACACTGATATGCACACGGCTGCCACACGAAAAAATAGTGAAATACAACCAAACACTATATGGTGCATCAAGAAAAGGACAACGCAGTAAACACAGAAGGAAGGCTGTTTTTTTTCCTGAGAAAATAAAAATAAATATGAAGTCCTCTTCCTTCAACAACCATCGAAATTCAGCCTGTACTAAATGAAATGAAAAGATATTTGCATTATATTTATGTGCATTTTACATATTTCCACATGGCCACATGCTTTTTGGAGCTTGCCCAGAGTTACATAACTGTAATTGAGCACGATGGAACTAAACTAATAATCCACTTTGAAAAGCAGTTGGCATAATCCTGCCATTATGCTTCCATAATGTATTTTGTTTGAACATATTTAACTGGATACAGACGTCATTTGAAAAGGCAAGAGATCCTTTTCTTGTCATCTCATTCTCTCCGTCCATCCTGTGTCACTTTCAACCCTTTCACCTCCACTTTTCTTTTCCGCCTGCCATCTATTCATCTTTCTGTCTTCCTGGAGTGATGGCTCAATTACCATTCCTCACTCCAAGGCTTTAGACATGAACAAAAAATAGAGTAGGATTTTTTTTCTTTGACCGTGTAAGAAAAAAAAAAAGAAGAAGACTTTTAATTTTCCTTTATTCTTTATTCCCCGGCTGTCAGTGTTCACTCAGCTCAGTAGTGAATTATGACAGTGGTAATTTAAGAGGTTTGGAGACCAGCTTTAGATCGATTCAGTTCTTAACAACAGAGGAGGGTGAAAATGTCTGAATGAATGTATGAGCGAATCAATTAGTCATCAACTCTGGTTCATGTACATCAACACAACACCACCCAGTCCGTGTTATTATATATATTACTACGTCTACTACACTGTCATCTGTTTTCAGTGACATTGTGGGATGACAGTCGTTTAATCCAGCCTTATCCTTCATCTGTTTTCCGATTACACATCTGTACACTGCCTGCCTCCATTTCTTCATCCCTCTGTTCCTGAAGTCCCTTCTTCTTCTTCTTCTTCTCTCTCTCTTTCTCTCGCTCGCTCTCCCTCTCTCTTAATCCTCTCCTTCCCTAAGTGCTCACTCCGAGCCTCGAGCCTCAGGGATCCTCACGACTTGATTGTGTTTTGATGTTCTTGTGAAACTTACAAGTGCACTCAGCACTCAAGACCCATAACATACATTTTCAAGACCGTTCACCCAGAGGAAAAGAGAACGGAGGAGAAGGGCAAAGTGTTTAGTGTCTCCTCCGACAGTGCGGTGCGCACACTCGCCAGGGATGCATACATGTTGGAGCCGTGTGACATGACAGTATATATTGTGTGATTGGTATTGTTGATCCACACTCACACGAGGAGATATTTTTATTTTTTAGTTTTTTTGTCATTTGGACTCTTTTGTTCTTCAAAAGTGTGGAGAAAAAAATGACAAACATTGAAAAAAAAAGGAATCTGACAGAGAATGAGATGTAATTCAGAAAGGGGATTGTTGATTGTATGGAAGCTCCAAAAGAAGAACCAAACAAACAAACAAACAAAAAATTTACGATTTGACATAAGTTCTTAATTAGTAGAACGATTCTTCTTTGGTGATATGTACTATTACCAGCCTGCAAGATAGCATTTATGATCATCAAACATTCTGTCTCCCTCTATACATGTATTTAAATGATCATACATGTGGGTACAATAACTACACACACACTGCACTAACAGGCGTCGCTCCCTGGAGGAGGTAAACATGCTCGGAGCAGGAGAATCAAAGTACAAGGAGTAAAACCAGAAAAAAAACCCCCACAGTGGTGAAAGTCTCATATTAAGGTTTCATTTTAGTAGTGGTGTTTCAAGCAGCATTGATACACACATAATTCCATAAACCACAATCTTAGATCCCAAAACTTAATCAACCTCTCTGTACCCAAAGCCCGGACCACCTTTGGCTGAAGTTCCTTTCAATTCTCAGCTGTCAACGACTGGAATCACCCGCAACAAACTCTGAAACTCTCTGTGTTCATTCCTCTGTCCACCTTCAAAACTGCAATCCAGTCACAAATCAAACACCACTGCACCTGCGGTCTAGTCACTATCGGACACATCACATCCTATCTCGTAACACATATCTCGTATCAAGTCACATGCCCATGTCATTTCTAAAACTACACTACTTTTTATGTCCCTACATTATTTGATCTGTTTCTTTTACTTGTGTTACTGTGACTCTTAATGTTACTCATCTCGTTTGTGTCGGTTTTTATATACCACTCTTTACGTTCCAGCTTTTATGTTCTTATGTTTGTGTGTGTGTATGTGCTGCCTCTTGGCCTGGTCGTCACTGCAAATGAGAACCAGTTCTCAGTGGACTTACCTGGAAAAATAAAGGTTAAATAAAATAAATAAATCTCACAGAGGAGCCATGTTAAATAACCCCAAATCTCTTTGTGTCAACAGTTTTGTGATACCTACGAATATATACACAATTTGCAAAAGGACTGTTTGAGTAAACAACACAACACCATTTACCTTTTTTTCAGAAAATGTTCTAGATTAGGATACATATGTAAATACAAATATAACATCCTATTCCTTTATTTGGTGTAGTTGTTAGTTGTAGTTGTCAGAGTAAGTCACCGCCTGACTTACTCTGTTACTCTACACATCACGTGCAAAGGTTCCGGTTCTGGGAAGAGTGTACGCTGGCGCATCTTTGCTGCCGTACTCACCGAACAACTTTAATCCTCTTCAATGTCCATCTACTGGTTTTCAAACCTATACTGTTGACCATCTAGTTGTACTTGGTCCACACCCGCCTGGATTGTTGCCTGGATTAATTGTTCCTACTCCACCGATTTATGGCTGGGCTGCTCACTTACCCACCTGATGAGCTACTTCGCCTCTGCTTCCACCTGTCTGAGCCTCCCTCGGTGCTTCGCCAGCACCTGGACATTGCCTGCCTGCCTCACCGAGGCTACATCCACCGCGGCTCTGGATGGGATTTTTACATCGATGGCTCCAATGTGATATAGTCCATCTGCTCCTCCTCCCGTCGCCATCCAAGAGCTGGCGCCTGCCGCTGGGTGGACCGTGGCTCACTCGTTAGCTTAGCCAGGACGGCTAGCGCTAACGCAGCAGTCCGTCTCGGCAGTTCTGCTGGCCTTCTGAATATCCGCTCACTCACGAACAAGGGCCACCTTGTCTGAGATCTCCTTATGGACCGCGGACTCGACATCTTATGCCTGGCCGAGACCTGGCAGCAGCCAAATGTCTTCCCTCCGCTGAATGAAGCCACTCCACCAGGCTTTGTTTACCTGGCAGAACCATGTCCGTCTGGAAGGTCACCAACTGGAAAAGACTGTATAAGAAAACTGGACTCACTATTCACAAAGACATGTACACAAACCACACTCTGCACTACCAGAACTCCATCACAAAAGCCAAATCTGCACACTACACCAATCTCATCAACTCAAATACAGGCAACACACAAACACTTTACAGTCTCCTATCTAAAATAACAAGACCTCCTGCCTCACTCCCATCCCACCTCTACTCCACAGACTTCTACAATACCCTGGCATCATTCTTCATCTCAAAAATCCAGCACATCCACCAACAACTCACCCCCTCCTCTGCCTCAATCGCCTCTGCCCTACCTTCCCCATCCCCCATCCATCTGCTCTCTTCATTTACCCTCCCCAATATCAACCAAGTCTCCGCCCTCTTAAACCAATCTAAAGCCTCTTTCTGCCAACTGGACCCACTCCCCACTGCTCTTGTCAAAGTCGCCACCCCTGCTCTATCCCCCCTCATCACCAAAATAATCCACACATCACTCACCTCTGGAACTGTACCCCCTCCCCTCAAAACTGCTGCCATAACCCCAATACTCAAAAAACCTGGTTCTGACCCCACCAACCTCAAAATTTTTGGCCCATCTAAAACCTTCCCTTCATCTCCAAAATCCTTGAAAAAACTGTTGCTGCGCAACTCCACTCTCACCTTTCTTCTAATAACCTCTACGAACAATTTCAATCCGGCTTCCGTCCCCTCCATAGTACTGAAACAGCCCTACTCAAAATCACCAATGACCTGCTTATATCTGCTGACTCCGATTCACTATCCATCCTCATACTGCTGGACCTCAGTGCAGCCTTCCACACCATTTCACACTCCATCCTCCTGGACAGACTCTCTCCTCCATCGGTGTCTCCAGCACACCCCTCTCCTGGTTCCACTCCTACCTCTCTGACCGCACTCAGTTCATTCAACTCAAATCCTTTACTTCACACAATTTCTCCCTCACCTCAGGTGTTCCCCAGGGTTCTGTCTTTGGCCCCTTCTTTTTATCATCTACCTACGCCCCCTTGGACACATCTTTCGAGGGTATTCCATTCACTCTCACTGCTACGCGGATGACACCCAACTCTACATCTCCACAAAACCCAACTCCAATCCCCCCCCCGCCCCCCCCTCTCCAACCAACTGCCTCAATTAAATAAAATCCTGGTTCACCTCAAACTTCCTCAAACTGAACAGCAATAAAACTGAACTTTTACTCATCGGCACCAAATTCACCCTTACCAAAGTCAACAATTTTTCCATCTCCATCGATGGCTCCTCCATCTCTCCATCCCCTCAGGTAAAGAGTCTGGGTGTCATCCTCGACAGCACCCTTTCCTTCACTTCTCACATCAATAACACCATCCGCTCCGCCTACTTCCATCTCCGCAACATCCACCATCTCCGCCCCTCTCTTACTCCTCATTCCACCGCCATCCTCGTCACCTCCCGTCTGGACTACTGTAACTCCCTTCTCTTCGGTCTCCCACAAAAATCCCTCCATAAACTTCAACTGGTCCAAAACTCTGCTGCGCGCATTATCACACATACACCATCCTCCAACCACATCACACCGGTCCTCCAGCAGCTACACTGGCTCCCCATCACACATCGCATCCATTACAAAATCCTTCTCCTCAC
>JAPTHA010000018.1:21108382-21121057 GCA_029814585.1 Gymnapogon annona | reverse complement strand
CTGTCTGTCTGTCTGTCCGTCCGCCCACCAACCCCACCCTCCCTCCCTCCCTCCATCCATCCATCCATCCATCCATTCATCTCCTTGAAGACTTCAGAGACTGTGCAGTGGGCCAACAACATCAATGTACGGTGAGACCAAAGACCTCTTTTCCCCTCTGGGGCCTATGTCACATGTAATCACTGTAACTTATGAGACAAACACACACACATATACGCTAACACACAGTCTTGCAGTAACACTCAACTCAGTGCTCTGCTCAGGGAGTAAATATTTGTGCTGCGCAAGCTCTAGACAGAGGAAGGCTCCTCACCTCAGCACTGTGCCACCAAATCATGAAATATTCAGAGAGAGAGATGGAAGAGGAGAAAACGAGAGAATGTAAGAGGAAGGGAAAAAAGAAGAGAGGTCACATATAAGATGGACGGAAAGGGGAAAAAAAGAAGTGCGTGGGTCGGAGGCTCCGTGTTAGAGCATGAGATCTGAAAGTGAGGAAAGGGTTGTTTGTGGAGAGGAAGAGACGGGAAAAGCAGAGGAGGTGTTGGGGGGGGCAGAGGGAATGAACAACGCTGGAAAGGAAACATAAAGGAGAGCTGACGAGATAGACAAGAAAGAAAGAGGCAAAGGAGCTGAGCAGGAGGAGAGGTAAAGGACCTGCAAATGTGGACGACAAATAAAGACGTAGACTGACAGGGAGACCAAATCAGGAATTAGAAAGCAGCACCTGCACGATGCCCTACAGCAGAGACACGTGGAAGAGTAAACAGATCCAAATGATACTGTAAAGCGCTTTATTGTTCCAATCAGTCTGTGGCGGAAGACGGATAATCCTTGTCCTGCAACTAATGAGGGTTTATCCTTTTTCAAGTCATCTCTCATGATATCTTCAAAGAGTTCCCATCGGCGGAACTGCTGCGTGTCCCATCACTATCTATGTTCACTTTGCAACCATAAAGGAGTGTTACTTCTTCTGTTTATAATACAACTACTATTACTAATAATAATGAGGATCAGTTTCTAAACATGTACATAATTCCCTGATATCAGTATGACTCCATATTTGTCTTAGTATTTCAAGCCAAGTGATGCTTAATAGTTTTAAATGATAAATATTGTATTAACATATATTCACTCTGAGCGGCAATAAAGGTGAAAAGGTACACAACTGCTATCACAGGTACTGGGCAGAAATATCTGTCTGAGCAATATACAGTAAGCAGGTGTTACAGAAAGCACAGACCATTCTATCTGATTTATGCAACTTGAGTTTCACACCTTGCCTTCAGGTTCCCACTACAAACACCCACTGTTGAAAACCAACAGATAAAAAAAAAAAACAAAAAAAAACTTTCCTTCATTCCCTCAGTCTTGTAGAAAAGGGTAACACCAACCTGACCCAGCCATACTGTACTTTTAATAATGAGTTACCTTTATTAAAATCAGTTATTATATCAGTTATGTAAATATGTTAATTGCATTTTTTTTTATTCACGGCACCTTTGCTGTTGGTTCCTGTGTGCATGTTTTTTTGCTTGATTTCCCGATGTGTCATTGTAACAGATCTTCCATCTCAGTGCATGTGGTCATTCTTAACAGATATTTAATATCATAAGGTGTGGGCGGATACATATAGACTGATTTGTTTCCGTTATAACACAGACTTCTGTTGTAGCAAAGACCACCAAAACTAATACCAAGTTATAAAAAAGACAAGAATGTATCATGACCAAGACTTTTCAGGGTTGAGACCAAGTCTAAACCCAGAATGGATACGTCAAGTGAATTATGACAATCCTATTGTTTGGCTTGTGTATTGACTGAACCACATCTGACATTAGCTAACTTTGATAAAATGCCATGCTCTGCTAGGCTGTGGCTTGGGCCGCTCCCCTTTCCTCAAGGGATGACCTAATTACACATCCTTGTCGCCTGTCCTGCCTGGCTGCTCCACATTGGCAATCGGTCCTCTATGGAGGGCCGGTGTGGACGTCGTGCAGCGTGGACTCATCTGCCATCTCTCCCTTCCGTGGCCCGGACATTGTGGCTTCACTATTTGGACTCTGTACTGAACTCTGGTTCTCTTGTGTCAGGTTTTGTGTTCTTGTTCTTGAGATTCATGTTTCTCGTGGGTTTGTTTAATAAATGTTGTTTTCCCCTTCAACACCATGCGCTGGAGCCTCGTTTCTCGTCCACCCATGACATAAAATGCCCCTTTACTGCCCCTACAGCCCTATAAATTCCCTACATAGGTTTTTGTGCCCTGTATTTTGTATGATTTATTTATTAAATCAAATGCTAACTTGATGAAACAAGATGTGACCAAATGTCTTATCCACTAAATCTCACAAAACTAACATTTAATTAGTGATTGGACCCAACATTTGTTTACTAAACAATGCAGACTGTACTATCAACACCTATGTATCAAATAATAGGCATTAAACAATTGTAACCAATGCCCTGAAACATACAGCCAATGGCTTAAACAACAAAAGAAAGACATATTAGTAGTATTTGAAGTCAACAATTGTGATTAAAATAAAATCCAGAGTTCTTATTTGAGACCAAGTTAAGGCTGAAGCCTCAAAAAAAAAATCAGTGGAGATCAATCCTAAGATGGACACTGATCATGAGAACCGCAGCACAAGGACAACTTTGAATTTTGGTCTATTTGTTTTAGTTCCACATATTCCATCTCAGCACAGAATGGGTCACTTTACAGTAGAGCTGTGTGCAAAACACACACTTCACACACAACCAAGGAATGTGAAAAAAATTTGAACATTACTCTTGCAGCCTCATGGTAGAGTCAACCAAGAAAAAAAGAAAATATTTCAGAAAATATTCCATTCAAAGATGCATGAAACCACATGGAAGAGTGGTGCTTGGTTTGAAATAATTGGAAAAAGGAAAAAAAAAGTCAATATTGTAGTACTGAGTTGTTACTGGTTTTCTTGAATAATGAACCATGCAATCCACATTACATTACAATTATCACTGTTAAAGTGAGAGTCCTCCATTGGTTTATAAAGAATGTTGCTAATGATGGCCATTTCAGCAATTATTTGTTAATAACCGTAATTATATTCTGACTCAAACCAGAAATTCGATTTATGAGGAAGACATTTTTTTATTGACAAGCACTTTAGAAAAACAATTTGCAATATAATTAATAAATGACAATGACTGACATTGTTTTAATACCCTTAAAAAGTTATTACATAATATTTTTTATATTTTCTGCAGCTTTGCTGGATTCAGCTTTTATGTTTTCACAGAGTGATAAGTTTTTACATCTATTACAAGCGAAAGCCATGAGAAAATGAAGCAACACACAACTTAATTGTTCCATTTATTTCAAACAAATTAACTGATAGAAAAGAGATACAGACAACACAATGGGGGAGGAAGACAGCTGATTCTGTAGTGAAAAGATAAACCAAATGTTGTATTTAAAAGGACCTCATTATTCTGCTCAGATCTTTTCCTCCAGCCCCACAGCCCTCTGTAGCAACAAATATAATTTCACACCTCGATTACTTAAGACCAAGGACCTGACCAGTGATGAAAACTATGAAAGGCATTTTTTTTAAAAAGTTGCAAAACGTACAATGTAATAACATCATTTTTTAAAGTAATTGGTCCACACATGATACAGCAGTTCCACACGATCCCTTTTTACCTTAATGGCCCCTTTTAGCAGAAATCCATTTACTTGGCCGTGCAAAAAACATTTTCTTAAATGACTTTGCAACATGCGAGTTAACTGACCGACTGCTACTTATACATTCATGAATTTGTTTACAATAATTTAAAAACACTACTTTTATTTTATATATAAACATTTTTTATTTGTTTTTTTTGTGTCTGCCTCTTTTGCATTCATTGCTTTGTAGCATATTTGAAATAAACTTTTTCAATTCAAAATGTTTAGGAGGTGAGATATGATTCAGAGAAATGCACTTCTGTGAAAACAAAGACCTAGCATGTGGCGGAAAACCTTCAAAATACATAAACTTCACAGTCAGTCCCGGGCCTAGATGATAAAGAGGTGCATTGGGCATGAGTGTAGCATCATGAACTCATAAAAAAAAACAAAAAAACATACCATCCTATTAGAAGAACAGCACAGAAAACAACCTCACCTTGCAGCGTCAGGTGAAGATCTGTTACCATCGCCTCAAGCACCAGACAGGACCCAGGATGACTGGCTGAGCGGCTGGAGCAAGTGGCATCCTTTCACTGCTCTGTCAAATGACCAACACACTGGTAACATATACACACTAAACAAATGAATAATAATAATAATAAAAAAAAAATATTACCATCTCATCAGGTATGGTTGCTGCGATCTGTATAATGCTGCTTGTACAAAATAACAATGAAATGAGCCTGACATCCATCCATCCTGAAAAAATTGGAATGTAGTTATGCTTCACCCGGCATGAAAAATAGTCCATCGTCGGCATCAGAATCAATAACCAGGCGTCTGGGGGTGTTTTAAGCAGCATGTAGAATAGGAGACACCAGGGAAATGAGAGCAGAGAAAGAGCACATGCAACAAAAATAAATAGCCATAAATAAAACCTAGACACTTTGAAAAAGTCCAAAAATTAAAATGAGTAAGTTCACACAGGTCTTGAACAATTAAACGACTAAAATTCCTTAAAGGACTGTGCCATAAATCTATGTCGACCTACCTATTTATAGTTTGAAAAGCTGGTTCCACTTTGAAAGACTTTGACTTTTTAGAATTCAACTTTTAGAAAAGGGAACAGGTTTAAGCTTTTGAAAAATGTGGTTTGCACAAACCACAGAATGAAACTCACTATGAACACATACTGAATTTCATTTTCGAGCAACTCAGCAAAAAAACCCAAAAAACAAAAAAAGCAATCGTTATCGGAGCGACTTGTGTGGACTAGATTAGCTGTCCGTGGTGCTGAAGCTCTGTAAAGTCTGTAATGTCTGTATTACTGTATGAGAGGAGAAAACCAGATCATTTCAGGTGCCCTTTCACTTCAACAAAGGCAATTTTACACGTGTAATACAGTCGCATAATCAACATCTGCATCTGTTATCGGTCAAACACTCTCTCCAGTTCAACTTGAATCCCATTCCATATAATATTGACATTATTTCATGTCAGCAACCACCTGCTGACAATATTGAACTCCATGCTTTGGCTAAATGCTTTTTTGAGTAATTACTTTTCCTCTGAGCGCAGCTTGGGTTGATGTGACCCATCCAGTCCAAGCTGCGCCTTTATTCCACAGCTGAGCCTGTGACTCTGCAACGGAGGGATCATTACACCTTCCTCTGTGGATCCCACTGGGCATCTATTAACAGTCATCGTCCCCATTGTGCCACAGATTAAAACTCACAGGCCATTAGACAGCGCATTTAGGAGCTGCTGAAGTGGAAGGGACACTCTTTGTGTCAGAACCTGTTGTGACCCGTGCTCGGTTGTTCCCCTAGTTTCCTGTGAGTTTATTTCTGACAGCAAGACTATGGCATCAAATCTAACCATTCAGTATAATACACCTTAAAATGCACCAAGTAACATTCACACTTTAAATGCTAATCCTTGAGAATGTGTTTCTATTTGGTGGTATCTTCTGTGCTCAGCTGTGTGTGTCGCAGGTATTATGACACACTCGGGGGATATAGATCTGTTTAAACAGTACCACCCATATGCACACCAAAAACAGCACCATTATGTGAACCGTGCATGTCCCGGCAATGTAAAATATAAAATGTTCTGATTCATGTGAAATTATAGGAGTTTGACACGTCAGAGTTAAGACTCTGGGATTAATTTGTATGAAAAAAAAAATACTAAAAAACAACTGCGTGTTTGCATTATTACATTGTGTATTTTTGTGTTTGTGGAGAGACAAACACAAACAAACTGCCTTGGCAAGCACATGTGAAGCATAAAATCCATATACAATAAAAAATCTCCGGGAATTGAATGCATGTTCATTGCAACAATTGACCATACATTTTATTGCTTTAATTGACTGGGCTGTATAAGGTTTTAATATAAAGCTTTCTCAGTGTGTGTGTGTGTGCGTGTTAGTATGTGTGCACCTTCAACCCACCATGCTCCATATCAACTTATATTCATATCTGTTTGTCTGGTTGCCTTCCTCCCCCCTGTCACCATAAATAGAAACTGCCCCAGACACATTATTATTCCTACAACATAATCCAATGCAGGTATAACCTACATCATGACACACCAGTCATACAGTATAGTGCACTAAATGGTTTCAGATTTCTTTCCATTCTTTCAACACACACACACACACAAACACACACACACACACACACACACGCGCGCGCGCGCCACCCCCCACCCCCTCACCCCCCTCAAGATCAATACAATGCAGCGCCGAAACGTAACACACAAGACGGAGATGTCTTAACTTGTGCGTTTATCGAAGACTAGACGAGCAAAAATACAAGTTAGTTTTGTGTCGCGCGTATATATTTGTGTAGCTTTGGTGGAAATCTGAGCTCGTGCCCATCTGCGCCAGAGCATCAGTCCTATCCTGAGCACGGGGGGGGAGACACGCGCAGTAACACACGGACTATATGCAGGAGGGATGCACGAGCTCAAAGTCAGACGGGAAGTCGAGGAATTTCCTTTTTTTTCCCTCCTCCATCCTAGTGTCTCTTATCTTATCGGGATAAAATAAATGAAAGGACACACAGTCTGACTTTGACAGTGACTCGTATACGCATCGGGGAAGTTCGCTTCTGGACACTTTTGGGGGGATCCTCTGCATCTGTATCGTCCTGTCCGTCTATCGAGGGGTTCAACACAGCGCACATCCCATCCACTATATATATTCTTATTTGTTTTTTTTTATTTGTCTTTTTCTTTTCCTTTTCTTAAAGTTGCTACACCTCTACTCGGCTGTCTTCGTGTGCGCAATGGCTCGTCGTCCACACCGTCGGTCAGTGTGTGTGCGCGCGCAGGGCTTTACCTGGATGCTTGACTGAAAAAGAAACAACAACAACAACAACTAAACTATTTTAACAACTTGAGTGGATCCGACCTTCGGAGTCTGGATACTTTGGAGATTTCAGACGCGTATTTCATGAAACCCCTCTTCCCTTTGCTTTTGGGGGATTTCTATAGGAGACTGTGCAGCCTTTTAGCTCGTAGCGCACTTGTGTCTGACCATGTACTCCAGAGGGGAATACTGTGTGCTTTTGTTCTTGCTTAAAAGTGTCCTGTCGGACCCTGGAACCACGAACCAAGGTGAGCACGTAAGGCGTTAAAACGTCCCCCCCCCCCCTGCAGATTTAAGTTTTGACGTTTATTTCAGTCTTTTCCAATGAATAAACGAGGATAGGAGGACACTTGATACGAGGATACTTGACACACACATACTGTATTTGCACCCACAACATTTCATTTCATTTGAATGGATGCATCCTGAGCAGTATGTCTACATGGGGTGAGAAGATGCCTGTAATAGCTTGTTTTCCTTATGTACAGTAGAACTTTGTTGTTGTTTGCCCTCCCCAAAGTATGAGGAATGCACAGTGAGAACATATACTCGCAGCATTAAATGCATGTGCAAATTCAGATATGCAGTCGGTGGTGTTAAAGCTATAGAGCTCCATCAGCCATATTATAGAAAGGTCTCTGACAGTATATTCCACCTCCAAAATCACAATGCCACTGAACACCGGGACAGCTATAGGGAGCACAGAGTGTGTCTGTGGCACATCCTGACAGCAACGCTGATCGGTGTGAGTTGCCCATGTCTATCTCCCTCTTGATTTCATTCATTCAAGGGTGAAAATGTGCTGTTATTTTGGCCACTTATTTGGATGATCCCTCATATAATGACACGTCCGCATGCCATTATGTTCAGACTTTTAGGGACGATTCTCTCCTTCAAGATATGTGACCCGTGTGTGGAGATGCACACACACACAGTATGAGAATCACAGGGAATATTAATGCTATCTGCTGTGCTCATATGTCACGTGTATAAACGGCTGCCATAATATAACCTGCTCTTGACATCCTTGTCTTCACACGTTGGTCGAGGTCAGTTGAATATTCCTTTTTGAATGCTTAATGTTTAAGGTTACATATATTTTCAGAGATGAGAGAAGCCCTGTTGCCAAATGTCAAAGTCTCCTTCACATCATTCTCATGTGGAAGTGTGTGTGTGTGTGTGTGTGTGTGTGTGTGTGTGTGTGTGTGTGTGTGTGTGTGTTCAGTTTCCCACAGGATGTCTATGTCTGTGCTTGTGACAGACTTGAAGGGGAGGGGCGGACACAGGGGAAATCTGGAAAAAAAAAGAAAAAAAATCCAACGTGAGGAGTTTAAATATACAGAGAACAAAGTTAATATGTGATGGGTCAGCTGCAGTTTATCTGCCGGAGTGCTTTGAATGTGAAGTATGTTGTCATGCCCGCTACATGTTCCTGTCTGTACAGCTTTATTTAACACACAGGTTAAAAAAACAATGAAAATTTCC
The DNA here is from genome assembly GCA_029814585.1 of Gymnapogon annona. Classification (NCBI taxonomy): domain Eukaryota; kingdom Metazoa; phylum Chordata; class Actinopteri; order Kurtiformes; family Apogonidae; genus Gymnapogon; species Gymnapogon annona. Next base: position 21,112,547 of record JAPTHA010000018.1, on the reverse strand, counting down.
ATATTCTGAAATTCGCCATTCCGAACCTTCACACAAAGTCGTTTATATCAGAGTGTTTGAAAATGTTTTATGTTAAAACTCCACAGTTATCTTTGACTTGGGGGGGGGTCACGGAAACTTGGAAAGAGATGCTTTTCTTTCATGGAATGTTGTCAGTTCATCTGCATATAGATGCCTTGTTTGGATTTGCGGGGACAGGTTAGAACTGAAGAAGTACAGTGTGTAAAACTAAATAGACACAGGATGAACTGACGAACTGATGAACTGACATCTTTTTTTTCCTAAAAGATCGAAAGAAATGTAGGTAAATGGTTTGCACATATAGCTATGTAAATTTTCTACACCTTTATGGTGCCCAAAGGATTTTACACTGGCCTCACATTCACACACCAGTGGGTGGCTGCTGCCATGCTAAGCTCCACTGAGGAATTTAGGGTTTAGTGTCTTGCTCAAGGACACTTTAATATATGACCCGCACAGCCACCCGTCAAATAATAATAAATAATACTACATAATAATAAATAATAATACATAATAATATTAGGCTTCAAATAATATCAGTTTTTATAAAATATAATACCGAAAGGCACTGTTAAGCATATGATTCTGTAGGTTGATTCTTCCTCTTTGAAGGTTCCACACTGTAGCTCATCGACAGCGTTGTAGTTTAAAGTCAGGTCATCCCTACATGACTCATAGTGGAGCTCTCCAATCACCAGGGGACGGTTTTAGAATAGAATGTTGTATTGTGTGTTTTCTTTCTTTCTTTCTTTGTGGATTGTTCCATACCTGTTGCTAAGAAGCTCAATTTTGGCGTAACCCTGTCACAATAGGTTGTGTTCTCACTGCTTATTAGATGTGACACCGTCTCCCCTAAATAACAATGGAGCTCAAGGAATAGCGTCTCCTTCTTGTTTTTTTTTTTTTTTCCAGATTCGTGTTATCAATATTAGAACTGCAGTTGTGCCAAGGACTTCATTATTACCGTCCTTATTCATAGTTTAAGATGCCGCAATATCTCCTGTAGATACAAGAAACTAGATACAAGCAGGTGTTTTAAGGACGTCACAGACTGGTGCTTTTGCCATTTTCATCTGGTCTGGTTGTGAGTGTGTGGTGTGAACTGGGTTGAAGACCGCACTGATAAATATTAAGACGTTTTCACATGCACTGTACAAGGTCAGCTGAGTGGTAGTGCTGCCGGATGGTCTGAATAAGAGCCAGAAACGGGGGTGGAGTCGATTAAAGGGAGTTTCGTAGCGATGGTTAAAAAAAAAAAAAAGAAAGGTCAACACAAACTCAACCAAACACTGTCCTCTTTCATAACATTTATTGTCTCAAACTTGTTTTCCCAGACACAACAATAGGTCTGTTCCCTATCGATTACTTATCATCCTCTGTAAGTATCAGAATTGGATGCAGATGATGGTTGGTGTTGACTAAGTCTTAATATGCAGTCTCCATGTTCCCAGCAGCTGTAAAGAAAAGCCACATTGCGCTCAAAAATCTGTACTCTCCTCAAATTTTCCTTGCATTATCGTATAATATATTGTAGGGTTGAAAAAATGCAAAGTAACATCTGCTTTTTTCACTAAGAAAATATGAATGATAAAACACAGCCAATGCAAAATGTGGTAAATTATTTGATTAACTCTTTCTCCATAAAAGTTGGTGTGGTCTAAAGTTGAGCAAAAAAAAAAACAAAAAACAGCAACAACTTAAAAAACTACATTTTAATTCAGTTAACATGGACTAATACTCAAGTTGAAGTCTCACATAAATCTATGTATCAAATGAAAGCAAGAATTTGGTGTTTTTTGGGGTGTATTTATATGCCTAATCTCTTACGTGATAACAGCTATTGGTACGATTTTTCAGAATGGAAAAAGAAATCACTTTATTCATCACATCAATATTGTGTGTTTTCAGAGGCGGCGTATTCAGACACCTCTGAAAACACAGCATGCGGCAGCGTCTGTGTCACGAATTACATGTTGCAGTCAACGTTCATTATCACCTGGAGTAGAAAATAATGACACTTCCTCTCTGTGTGGCTTTTGGAAACTATACGCCTTGAAAAGGTAAAGAGGAAAAGAGCTCAGCCAAGAGCCTGTTCCTATGAATATCCTCATACAAATATTTATTCTTACAAATGATGATTCTGATTCTGTCTCATTGGGTCTCGTGCAGGTGAAGATATGTATAAAATATTTGAAGTCAGGCCCAGGTTTTTACTCGCATTGACTCACTTCCACAAACGGACGGTTTTGTCCTGCAAAGACAAAACTTCCAAAAAAAGCTGCAAGATGGTACCATAGAAAGAAATCAATGTAATATATGTGATTGTTAAATTGATATGTGATGTGACAGTCTAATAACTGGGTAGACAGAGCAGAGGGAAACATAGCTTAAAGGAAACTATCAGTGCAAAACGCATCACAGGTTATGTAAGACAAATCCGGGGAGCAGTCTCTCCCGATTGGAGGTACAACATTTTTTTTTCCATTTTCTTTTGATGTGTAAATTTTTCCAGCGAGATGTGACACAACAAACATGCAACTTAACCGCGACTTTACAGATGTTTCTGGCGGCACCTCCGACTGTGTGCAATTAGGGCTTCACTGGGGATAAGAACAGTCCTAGAAAAGCTGAAACTAAGGAAAATGAAGCACTTGTAATGGATTAATTTAATGTCCCGTGAGGTTGTCGAGGGGAAATATTATGAGCGTCATGAGATGGATCAAACCAACATGTTGACTGTGGAGGGTTTTTTTTTTAATTTTAATTATTTTTTTAAGACAGAATAAAACAGCTATTTTACAGAAAATCAAACACAGCAGATTTGATTTGACTTTAAATGATCTTAAAAACAGTATTGCTATTGAACATCATGGTCTGTAAAATATTAAACTAGATGATATGTCTGGAAGGAGGAGTAACACTTAAATATCCATTTAAGACATTAAACTGCAGTCGTTTATACAGTTTATTGCTGACATGTCATTAGAATATAATATTTTTTATGACCTACGTCAACTTATGCTCTTTCGATACCAACACTCAAAGCAAAAACAACTAGGAATGGTACCAATAGTAGTGATGGTTTAATGTGAACTAATCCAGAGGTAGGTGTTCCACTGGGGTCCTCGAGGGCCTGTGTCCTCCATGTTTGAGATGTTTCCCTCTTCCATCACACCCGGTTCAGTCACTGATCAGCTCATCACCAACCTCTGCAGAAGACTGATAATGGAGTAATGGCGTTCAGGTGTGATGGAACACGGACCTGAAACATGCAGGACACCAGCCCTTGAGGACTAGGGCTTGAACACCCCTGTTTTAATCTGTTATGAAGGTAAGAACCAACAATTTAAGAATAACTCTTATTAAGAAGTGTTAAAGTTGTGTTGCCTTTAGTATTGGCTCAGGTTATAGATTTGCATTCTTAAATGATGTGGATTTGTCTCGTCTGTTGCCCATAGGTATCCACCTGCAGATTTAAGGAAAATGAAATTCAGGACGTTAAGACATTTTCAAGGTGTCTTTGCTCCAATTTTAGACCGAACATTCCCAAAAATAAATATGGAATAAATAATATAATATCAATGGGCCTGGTGGTTATTGTCTGTAACCAGTCGTAGCCATGTTCAATCCAGCTAACGTTCTACATTTCTATAGCTTTGTGACGAATATTTCTGCTACAGACGTTCGAGTCACTACAGCTCACACCTGAACCCCTCCACCTGTAAAGTGTCCGTGGCTCTATCACAATTTTTTTTTTTTTTTTTGACAAAGATTCCCACAATAAATTTTGAATAATCATTTATTGATGTCTTATGTGCAGGTTCATGACACAAACAGGGATATTTTCCACTGTCTCTGAAAACATGGATCCACACAAACCGAAGTTTTGAAAAAAACCTTCGCTTTCATCTCAGTTCTCATGACCTAAAATGCCTCGTGTGGACGCGACGTTCAATGTGGAGATTTCATTATTTATTTTTTGTGTGAAATAGCTTAGTGTGGGTGCGTGACATGGTCGTAACGTAGACATTGCCTGTTGTCTCACAGCGAGGACCTTTCTGTGTGGAGTCTGCATGTTTTTCATGTGTCTGCATGTGTGGGTTCCTCCAAAGATGCTATGATAGGTTAATTGGGTTGATTAATT
>JAPTHA010000018.1:21084926-21097193 GCA_029814585.1 Gymnapogon annona | reverse complement strand
ATATATATATATAGTTTTTATATATGTGTGTATTATTATGTAACACTGCTATATGTTGTTTTTTTCTGATACTGATTGCATCCTCCCTTATGAAGGCACAGATGCAAACATTATTGGGTAACTGTAGATCTGAATGAGAAAAAGTTATTATGATTGATTAATCATTAGCCCTTTGGTATTACATAGAGCTAATTTAGATAGCTTAATTAATATAAGATTAATTGCTTTCACAAACTCCACTCAAGGTTAAAGTGTTATTTAATAATTTAGATTTGAGAGCAGTGGCTCCGTTGTTTCCATTTCCTCTTAGATCTAACTTGTGCTGCCTGTCACCTGAAGTACTTTTATTGTGTCCCTTTTTGTCTGCATGTACGTTCTTCACAAAGGATTTTGCATACAGAGTGTGTGTTTGTGTGTTTGAATATTAAGTGAGCAGGGTAGTGTATCACACTCGACTCTTTTACCTGGTGATGTCAGGGATAATCTGCGAAGAAGCTAAGTCCAAACCCAGGGATTCTGTTTACTTTCCTTTTAAATGTTTCTTTAAACATTTTTACCTTTGCCCACAGTCGGACACCACAACTCGTATATCCTTTAATACCCTCATATTTCATAATCTATTGCTGAACCATCACTTATTTAATGGCGTGCCCAGATGTTCCTTGTCAGCTTTTAAAGTCAATAAATATTGTATCACCGCATTGTATGAACCTGTGTATTATTTCCTGCCAGTCACTGATAAATACATAACATGAACTAAATCAGTCATAAAAGCGATGCTGGCATATATTTTGCTCTCTGAACGTGTGATTGCACCGCTACCGTTGTAAGGGCCACTTCTGCAATTTTGTGATAAATTTAGTTGTTGATGAGAAATGCGCAAATGCACTATTATTTAGTTTCTGTGATGATTATTTGGGGGCACTAAATGGAGTTGGCAAAAGCCTTTAGGTACCATAAAGGACTTACGTCTGAGCTGCATTCAGCCTTTGAATTGTGACAGCTGTAGGCCGCTCAATGCAGCTGACCTAATCAGAGCACAAAAAGCAAAAGATTCTGTGAAAAAGCTTTTTACCATTGTGGTTTGGAGTACAGTGCATTGTGTAAAGAATTGCAGGACTAGAGGACTATAGAGACACGACCAAAATATACCCAGAAGTCTTTTTTTTTTGTCATCCTCAACCACTCTAATTTTGTTTATTGCATATGCGGCCTATTGATTGTCCATTAGTTTGTAAGAAAACAAATGAGGGGACTAACCAAGTATGTTAAGAAAAGAAAAGCATCTTAGTATTCATTAACTGAACAAACGCCAAGCAGTCAGTGATAACAAAATATTTTTTCACATTTCCAATGCCCTTAATGATGCCTTTCTTGCTTCATGACAGTATTTCATGAAAATTATTATATAGGTTATAAAGACAATAATAATAAGAATATTATTATAGCCCTTAAATTATTCTTTAAAGTGTTCAAGAATATAAATCCTGACAGTTTTGTTTACTTGATAACTGACTCCTTAGACAAATATTTCTGAGTACCTCCATTTGCAGAAAATATGTTATTTCAGTGCAATATACAGTATTTCACAGGTTAAATATTCTTCCACCATCCGACTGGAGCTGCTCCCATGAATCCCATGTTCTTAGACAGATAATTATGTGTCCAGCTACCCATTTAATGCCACAGGAGTTGTAAGAAAGAGGTTCTGTCAATAAACGTTAGGGCTTTTGAACCTCTGATCATCACACCGTTAAGTGGAGCAGACAAATGAGAGAGTCTAGCTGATGCAACGGCTTGAAAACACTGGTGAAAGTAACTCGGTGTCTTTCAAACGTCAGTTTTCAATATAAATTAAGCTTCTCTGCATGCAATAGTAGACGTAAAGGGCGAACGTTTCATGAAATAGCCAGCTATGGCATTTATGGTCATTCACTGGTATGTGGCTCATTATCACTTTGCCACTTATTCTGGGGTTGAGGTCAACCGATTTGGAAGATGGCACTTTATTTTTATAGATAGTATTTCTTTTAATAAACCATCCACAGTCTAGGATGGATTCGTCCAAGTTCCAACAGAAATAACTATAGACCATATTTGTTCCGTCTGTTTCTAACATCGTGTTTAAAATAACTGTCACTTCCTTTTCTAGTGGGATGCAATCACAGAAATGGATGAGCAGAACCGGCCCATCCATACCTTCCAGGTTTGTCATGTGATGGAGCCAAACCAGAACAACTGGCTTCGGTCTGGATGGATCCAACGACAGGCTGCACAGAGGGTCCGCTCTACATCTCACCCATACACATACATGCCTCGTCTCTGCATGCCTGTACTTGTATTTATGGTATTATCTTTTCACAAAGGTGTATGTGGAGCTGCGCTTCACATTGAGAGATTGCAACTCCATCCCTTGGGTGTCAGGCACCTGTAAAGAAACCTTCAACCTCTTCTACCTGCAGACAGATGAACCACTCCCTGCAGGGACTCGATTTCGACCGACAGACTATGCCAAAGTAGGTGAAGGTCCTTATCATGTTGAAAAGACCACTCCTGAGCTGCATTAAGACTCAACACTAATAACATATCACATGCGCGTTCAGGTGGACACTATTGCAGCAGATGAGAGCTTCACACAGACGGATCTTGGAGACAGAGTTCTTCGCCTCAATACTGAAGTCCGGGAAGTAGGACCCGTGACACACAAGGGTTTCTATCTGGCCTTCCAGGACGTGGGTGCATGCATCGCTCTTGTGTCTGTGAAGGTCAGCAACATGGATTTTGTGTTTCATCTCCAATCATTTACCTTTTTTTTCTTTTTTTTTTTTTTTTTGCTCTCCCACGACTATTAAAGCACTTGTCAAACATTTCAGGTGTTCTACAAACGTTGCCCATCGACTCTGAGGAACTTGGCGGCATTTCCAGACACTGTGCCACACATGGACTCCTCCTCCCTGGTGGAAGTGAGGGGTGCATGTGTGGAGAATGCAGAGGAGAGGGACACGCCCAAACTCTACTGTGGTGCTGATGGAGACTGGCTGGTACCGCTGGGTCGCTGCGTGTGCAGTATCGGCCACGAGGAGATGGATGGCCTCTGCCAAGGTTAGAAGTACCTCTGCAACTTCTTTTGTAGATGTCTTAGCATTGTGCGCTTGAACAGCAAATACTTAAAGCTACAGATCTAAAAAAAAACAAACAAAAAAAAACATTGATTAAATAAAATGTTCAGGTGCTCGGAATGAGACGATAACACGCAGGGAAACAACACTGACCGAATGAGATAAAAGAGAGAAGAGGAGAAAAAGAAAAGAGAGGGCATTGCATCACATTAACAAATCTCAGGGGCTTCCACAGTCATCTGCAACAACTGGAGTCTACAGAACTGCTATTCCCTCCGCTCATTCCAAGAGCCGGCGTTCTTGTCAGATCCTCTCCATCTACATCATTCTTCATCTCCTCCTGGCGCCACCTCCCCTACTCAGTCTTCCATCTCTGTTGGCCTTTTCCAGTACGAGAAACTAACCACCCATAACTTAATGTGTTGCCTTTGTCACGGGTTATGCACTTGTTTCCAGTGTTCTACTCCCCATACACTTTTTTGGCCAAGGTCCTGGACCAAATTGAATAATAAATCCAGACACTACATAGTCTTATGAGGATGTAATGCAAAACCTTCTGTGCAACACGGTGAACACCTTTAATAAGGCAACATATGTACTTTTGCTAGGCTGTGAAAAGATAGTCTGATCAAGAATTGCCAACATGTGCTGTTGAATGTACTTGACTGTGTAAAACTGTTCTGAAAGTGTCTGTTTGTGTGGACATTGACTAAAAAAAATTAATTCAGTTCACACCTATTGCCTTTCTTAATAGTACGATGAAACAAACCACGTTTAAACCAGAAGTCAATCCTCTCTTTTCATTGCTGTCTATAGTATTGTACAAAATGGTATATGAATATGACAATGTGTATAACAAAATCACAGCAGCTCAGCATTGTAAAGCATAATAGAATCTTCAACAGAAACTTTACAAACCCTAAAAATGTCAGACAATGGGAGTGTTGCGGAAGTTCTAATATAATGGGAAAATGGTGTGTGTTTGTTTTTTTTTTCCGCTCAGCTGCTTCCCTGTTCTTTATTTTGGGCCGTTCAGTTCTCCTTCCATTCCCTCTATCTGCTCTACAGTAGCTACTGTTCGGAGCTGATGTGAAATCCCAAACAACATAAAGAGATAAGTGCATGTCACCCAATGTTCTTTGACATTTTAAAATCATTACTTCTGCCTTCTCCGCAGACCTCTCTGGACTTTATCAATTATGTTGTCCAAATGGGAATGTCATCTGTTACATCAAGCAGTTTCCAGTTTTCTGTAGTTTATACATCTGATGGCACCGTGATGAATTCAACCACTGCTACAGATTCATGCAAATATTAAGCCGCATAGCACGTGCTTTACATAAAAGCTCACAAATTGCAGAATATTTAGAAATACCACAATGCTTCTGTAAAAGGCTTTTTGGAATGTGTCCTCTGTAATTAGTTGTATCAGCATTACCTAAATGTGGCCCATTGTCAGCACAACAGATAAAGAGAAAGTTTAAGCAACTGTTGAGTTGTTCCAGATAGTCTTTGGCCTGGTTTCTCAATTAGACTCTGTAGACAGACTGGGGGCTAGCTGGCTAATTGCCTTCATTTGTTAGTTTCACAGCTAATTTAGCTTGCATCTAGTCTTTTCTAAAACTCCCCCAACCTTTCCTTTTCATTTACGAAGCTCCAACATTCTGGTAATTAAGGCAGGTGCTAAATCGAGTCTCACTGCATGATTGCAATTGGAGCTCACCCAGTGTTACTCACTACATTGTGTAGAATTACAGAAGTCTCAGCTCATTGGTGTGAAATTCATGTAGTACCCCTGTGGTGATGCGGTTACTCAAGTTATTACAGAGAGAAATCCAACAGTCATTAGTACAGCTGATATGTAGGACAGGCTGTAATGTCTACTTTATTTGCTCCTTGGGTATAATTTTTCTTTTTATCTTGTTGCCTTTTATATCCTTTTTTGTCTTGTCTACGTTTTTGCTCTTGCACTATCAACAACACAGAACCATGTCAGGAGAGGTTACTGACGAGGGTCCAGCAGAAGCAGCGCTCTCATGTTGTCCCTCATACATGTCCTATATCGCAGCTCCCTCTTCAACTCTGTCGGCTCCCACTGGTCGGCTCTGTTGCTTGTACTGTCAGTGCTTTTGTCAATGCTGTGTCGAGGGGAACCATGCAGTCACTTCACTGCATGGGTCAGTGATTCATGCAACATTCATCCAATTCACACTCCCTAAAATACATGTATTTTTAGGTTTAGTAGTGTAATCTAGGTTTTTTAGGTTTATTAGTGCAAACTTCAAATAACGTCCAGCGCCCAACCAATAACTCAGGCCTAGAGAGCTAGATCTGAGGATATTTCATTATGAATTTCACTACTAATGCCACAAAATTACTGTTGTCTCCCTGCAAATATAAAAGCACATTACAATATTCTTGTTTGAACGCATTGGGTAGTACCAGGCACTAGACGCCAGCATAAATCACTTTGTGTGAATGTGAGGCCAACATGCATGTTCTCCTCTGTCTGCTGGTTCTCTCTATGTACTCTGGCTTCCTCCCATCCTCTAAAGACATGCATCTAAATGTTAGAGGTTATACTACAGTTGTTTGTTTGTATTTATCAGTCCGGTGATAAACTAAAAACATATCGAGGTGACCAGTATAGGGGCCCCCCCAGGATGGATGGATGAAAGACTGGATAAATGGATTGATGGATGGATGGATGGATGGATAGATGGATGGAAGGAGTGAATGATGGATGTATAATATGGTCTTCATTGTTGAATTGCTTTGCTATTTTTTTGGGGCCAAATAGCACCTTTTTCATTATTACACCTGTCATTTTTGATATGTCCTGCCTGGTCATTACTCATTTACCCAATTATTCAGGATATTAATTATATGTACCAGCTGTTTACTTGTAATTTATATTCATATTAACAACAGTAAAGAATGTAACATAAATCAGGTGATATGCAGAGCTACTGTAATATCTTGGATGTTGTATTCTGATCTGTGTTTTACAATCCATTTACTCACTCAAATTTTTTTCTGAGTATGATAACAACTAAGGATGCACCAATAATTAAACTGGTGTTTTGGACAATAGTTGATGCTGCTACTGATGTTACTTTTTTGTTTTATAGTAAATATTTATGAAATCCTGTAATATAACATGGCTGAATAACATGAAAAATGTAACGTGAAAAATATCAGATCCATCCATTTGTCCAAAAATACTGATATTGGGCCAGTATATCAGTGAATCTCTAATCTCAACAATATTCATTGGACAGTGATTATGAAAGGAGTGGTTTAGAGTTCAGAGTTCGACTCCTGTTTTTTGAGGGGGTGGGGGTCCTCTCTTACAGACCAGTTGTAGTAATTATTTAAGAGATAAGATGAAATTTTTTTGTCCTGTTCATATTTCAATCTAGTACAAAGCACAGTGAAGTGTATTGTTGTAACGACAGACAATAGTATTGTGTACATGGAATATACAGGGTATTAAAACTATATCTATATATATATATGTATATATGTGTGTGTGTGTGTGTGTGTGTGTGTGCATTGCGTGTATTTGTGTGGTCAGTGCAACAGGAAACACAGACAATTAGAAGCAAACCATGGCATCTATGTGAAAATATAAAATATCACTTCACACAGCTCATGTTTTCTGTCTACTCTTTTGTGTCGGGCAGACATTTACCACAGTTATCTCCCAACCCAACAAACACAGAAGATGAATATCCAGAGATGAAACTGATATTGATCTTCTCTGAGTGTGAATGGGAAGAAATAAGCATGAGGGTTTTTTTCCCCCAAAATGGCTGTTCGTTTAAGATCCACTCATCTCTGAAATGCCTCCGTACCCTGCCTTTTGGGAACCACAGATAGGACTGTACGATGCTGTGTTATTGTCAGGTTCAGATATGTCAGGATGCTTTCCTGTGGAACTCTACAAAGGCAATTTGGACTCATTAACTACAGGTTACAAAAGCCACAATCAACAATAACTACACATTACGGATATGTAATGAATGATTTATAGCTTTAACTCTGCTTTAATCAATATTTTCCACAGGTCTCGCTGTGCTGCGGCTGTGATGAAGATGTGCACTTTACAAGTAGTTGCAGGAAGTTTAGGCATGAACTTGCGATGACTTCTGCTTTCTCCTCGTTTTCATTTTGGAACACTGCTTCAAAGGGTACTGTGATCAAAGCTGTCTGAGAGGCAGCATGGGGAAAGAGCAAAAGAGGGAGAGAGAGTGTGTGCCGGGAGAGAGAAAGAGAAGGAGAGAGAGAGAGAGAGAGAGAGAGAGAGACAGATAGAATAGGGAAAACCCCAGCGCTCCTGAATATAAGCACAGCTCTGCGCTAACACGTCCATCTTTCCCTCCCAGCTGCCTAAACAAAGGCATCAGCGCTTATCAAACACCGCTTTCCACCCCAATAGCATACTGCCAGACTGTTTTGACATCTCAATCGAGCGCTTTATTATTCCATTCCTTTCATTCCGTGTCAGCCACAAGAGGGTTACTCAGAGATATGCTGGTTATATCATGACCTAGATAAGGCAACATCATAGAGCTCATGCTATTTGTTCCACATCTCTTTCGTCACACAATCATATTCAAAGTGGGAAGCTGCGTTGAGGGGCGAGCTTATAGAGATGTCTTGCAGAATTGGCTTGAACAAAGATTTAGACGGTAAGAAGCTCACCGGTAGGTTAAGCGATTGCACCCGAGAGCTGCAACATTTCTCTATTTTACATGTGAAATGTGCAGTAAGCACCCGCTGTACTGTTCACAGCACGGATACACACACGGTGCAGACTAATAGCGGTGAAGCAACTTATCAGACACAATAACGTCGGCAGAGTCTCCTTCCATCATCCTTTTCCCCCTTTTGAGCCATCAGTCAAAAGATTCCTCAGTAATGTACGACCGATTCGCAGATGGCTGCTCTTGAAACACAGGTTCGATCAGTGCAAATGTCTGATGTTAAATTAAGCCAAATGAAAAAATACGCTCTTATTAGACCCCATTGTATCCCCTCTTGTGTCCATTAAGGAACTGTATTTACTCCGGCCTCTAACGCTCAGCCAGACTTGAGCATCACTCATTCTCTGTGAACTTCCCATCTGCATATCAAAGCGGAGAGACCAGGGTAAACATAGTCTCGCGCTCCATCTGTTTCTGACAACATAAAGCCTACTAGAGAAAGTTCCAGCACTACACACCTAAAACACCTCCAAACCTCTTAGCTGGCATATTATTATTGAATCCTTGCAAACATGCAAGTCATGTAGTGATGCGAGTAAGTGGCTGTAGGTCATCTTTTAAAACTCACATCTCCAGCATTCATAAGGGATACTCCACCTGAAGCCCAACCATCAAATTCTCATGTGTAAGTATTGGCAATAGTGATGAAACCAGAGATTATATTTCATCTGTCTACATTTGTATGCTTAAGGAAGGTTGGGCTGTGTTCTATTTAGATTTAGTGTTCGGGTTATTATTGACAGCTTTCATCAGATTCAATTCCAGATGGAGCAGCCAGACATGTATAGAAACATCCCTAAAAGCCTACAATTTTCTACCTGACCAACAAAAAGTATCAGACAGACAGTAAAAGCCGCATTGTAAACACATGGAGAAAAGCCACTGACGCAACACACACTTTCCCCAGAAGTTGTTGTAGAGTTACATATAGCTGAAAGAAGAATATACAGTATTTTGGATCTACTACTCCAAAAAAGAAATAATCGGGAGAGTATAGAAAGACCCAGTGGTACATTAGTGGCAGTTTCCAACTTAATTTCACTCAAGATTTTACCTTTCTTAAGTGATTTTTTTCACGTTTTTTCTGTATTTAAATATCTGATCATGTAGATGTCCATTAAAGATCAGAGCCAATTTAAAGATTGTTATATCAAAACTGAATGAATGAAAAAAAGTGACTTTCACTCAAATATATAATTAACAAAGCTAAGGCAAGCATAAGCTAAGTGTCAGTCATCCAACTCCACGGGTTAATTAAATAAAGAAGGAAAGAAATATCAGTTGACGCAGTTATAATTCATATTTGTTCATGCTGTGAAGGATTTTGCTATTTAATAATACCATCACTGCTGATGATGGTATTAATAAGGGAGTTGCCTCATTAATATGATCAAAAACATCACTAAAGGATGAAACATTTGCATATTTCTCATTCTTAGCCTGAAATGGAAATACACGTGTGTGCCTTTCATGACTATGAATACTTTGCAGTAATGCAGCTGTTAGTGAAGGAATTGGATATCAATATGCATGTGTGTGCTTGTGTGAACTTGAGATGTTTCAAACTTTTTGATGGAAATAGTGGTGTGAGTATCGTAATTGCTTTCTGGTGGTGGTCTTCCCAGCTCATAGAGGAGAGACTGGGGAGAATTTAGAAATTTAAATGAATCTGTGTGTTTGTTGCCTTTGGCAGGAGCTCAGCACTGAAGGAAACTAATATCCAAGTGAATGAGGTGCCAGAAAAATGGAAGCTGGATGACAAATCACTCTCCTCAATATAGGAACCCCCCGCAACATTCCTGTCTGTTTGTGTGTCAGTGTTTTGTTCCATCCCTTATACACAGTCATGTTTATGTGTTCATGCAGATTAGTTTACATTTGTTATGGTCTTCCTTTTTCTTTTTTTTTTTTTTCCTTTTACCAATCAAATCATTCATCAGATCTTTGTCTACAGGGTCTATGAGCGGAGTCAGAGGATGGAGACACTCGGTGATGTGATGACTATAGAACTATAGCCTCAAAGCAAGAAGGTCCTCAGTGTGTGCCCTGTGTATGTAGGCGTGTGTGTGTGTGTCTGTGTATACGAGGTGTATATGGAGCTTTCCATGTGGAGGTTGCATGTCTTCCCCATGTCTGTATGGTTTCCCTCCAGCATCCAAACGCATGCACGTTGTTGTGTTTGATGTGTTAATTGGTTAATTAATTTAAATCCCCGATAGGTGTTGATGTGAGTGAGTGGTAATGTGTCTGTGTATGTCAGCCCTGTGAGTCTACAAGACACCAGACATTGTTAGACTTACTGTTTGAATGTAACTTTAATGGTATGGTATGCAATTACTATAGTCTTGTAATAGCCAGACCATCATAACACCACAATGAACAAGGACTGTGAGTGCTGAAGCTGGACTCCGATCTCGATCTTAAATAGGGGTAAAACTACTCTGTGTTGTTTGGATAGCTCTTTAAATTCATCTCTCTCGACTTGGGTGGTGATGAGCCTCAGAAAGCAACGTCATGCTATACATGATGAACTGTATTGTGACGTTAAAGCCAATGAATGAAATCCCCACAAAGCAAAACTTCATATAAATATATGCGTTTTTTGTCTAAGATTGCCATATTTATGATGTTGTAGCTCGGAGGTTGTGGTTCTTTCAAGCTGCAAAAGGAACTTTGAAAATGGTGATGCACAGACAGCAGAAGAATAAAGAATAACGATCCGGGCAGTTATTGTACTAGTAATGGAGTACATGCTGCAGCCAGACTAGATTGATATAATTGCTGTGTTTGAAATGTTTAGCTTTGCAGAATAAACATCTCAACAGAACTGAAGCAATGGAATGCTTTCAGACGCCAGAACAAATAATTTGCAAACATTTCTGCCAATTTTTTTTTTTTTTTTTTGTTGGGGCAAGAAGGAATATTAATTATTTAATATTTAACAGATGAATTTATTTAACTCTTAAAATGGATTTAAAATGTGACTTTGTGATGATCCATTTGTGTGTCACATCTCTCATATCAGAACGTCCCAAATGGAATAATCATGATATTGTGTTTATGTCATGGTTATTCAAATGCCATTCTCCTTGTCAGTTTTATTCATAATCACAGGATGCACTAAAGAATTGGCATTTCTGTAAAGAAATGGGCTGGTTAAGATCAATTTGGTGAAATGAATTACCAGACATTTTTAAAAGGCTATTGTGACAGACTGTGCCTTTGTTGGTCTCTATCTCTGAACCACATAGTTGTCATTGCAACTATAAATGCTCTATGAATTAAGCATCAGGTGGACTGAAGAGTCACGGCAACGTATCCTCTGGAAGAAAGTATTATTCTTCCATTATTCTGAACTCACTTCCAAGATAATAACAGACACACTGCATCTGTTTATGATCTGTGAGGTGATGACGGAGAATATGCACTACGACATGAAGATATTTCAGACACTAATCATGAATAAAAGTGATTCAGATGAACAGAAATCATAGTATTGTTCTTCGATGGAGGCAATAATGAGTAATGTTCTATGTAAGGAGGAGAAGAAATCAAGATGGTACTTGATAACCGTTTCTCGTTATCTGTGGGAAAATATTGAAATGCTAAAATTAGCATTAGCATTTGAACTGAAAATCCTTCTGGCTCTGTCTATCTATCTTGCATATTTATTAGCTAATTTTGAAATTATTACTACACCCACACACTTATTCTCACACAAAATGACTGCAATAAAATTATCCCCAGATTCCAGGGATACTAAATAATTGTGCCAGTACTTTATTTTTCTCTGCTGAGAAACGGTGTGGGGAGAAGCAGGCAATAAGCAGTGGGGTTTTTTTTTTTCCATCTCCTGATAAGGGAAAAAGTGAAGGGTAGGAAAGCAGGAGTTAAAAATTGGAAAAGGAAAAATATTGCAAGGTAGATGAAAAAATCAAGTAAAGGTGAATATAGTGGCAAGGGAAACAGTTGGAGAAAAATTAGGGAGATAAGGAAAGGAGAGTTTTGATGTGAATACAAGAAATGGGTAGAGGTAGGTAAAAACGAGAGAGGACTGGAGGAAGTAATGAGGTAGGAAAGTGAACTGGAGCAAGGATGGAAAACAGAGGGCCAGGACAGCAGAATATATTAATGGGTGGGGGTTTTTAAACTGAAAGCCACTTGTAATTGCATTTTCATAATGCATTATTTGTATGAAAATGGCTATGGAGCCTGAATCTACAGGTATGTCTGAAGGAAGGTGAACTCTTCTAAATAAGTAAGCATTTATTATGATTATTATTATTAAAACAGCAGCAGCAGCAACAACAACAACAACAACAACAACAACAACAACAATAATAATAATAATAATAATAATAATAATAATAATAATAATA
>JAPTHA010000018.1:21048734-21066226 GCA_029814585.1 Gymnapogon annona | reverse complement strand
CCCGACTCTTCCCTCCACCCCCACCACAATGCTTTTAGTCACATGACACAGACAGAAGGAGCGACTCGAAGCTCGAAGAAGAGAAGAAGGTTTGACACAGAAGACAGACGCGTTAGTTTGGGTGGAGGTGGGGGGGTGGAGTGTTGATTCCAGAGAGTCTTAGATATCACACATTTCTGGCCTTTGTATTTCTTGGGTTATGGAGCAGGTGCTGCGCTAATCCCATCGCTATTTTCAAAATAAACCAGTGCTATTCCACTCTGAACTGGTGACATTTCCAGACTGTACCCCAGGGTGTCCCACTGGTGACTGGGACTGACTCCAGCGCCCTCACGGACCTCATGAGGATTAAACGGTTCAGAAAACGAGTGAATTTCCCATATTAACTGTTACTGTATTGTATATGTCAGCTATTTCTCGAATAAGAAAGATGAAACTTTTCACTTTAGGCCTACAAATGCTTGAGATAATATTGACATAAAAGTTGTGCGTATAAATGACACGAGGTGCAGAAGTCCTATGATGGCATTTTCAAAAGGCAACATTGTTGTGTTACTTTGACATTGAAGAGGGAACTTGTTCCCTCTGCGTTGACTATTATTTTTGTCTCACCGCTTCATCTTTATAGAAACTGAGCCTTAAAAGCCTTGAATTTGCAGGGTTGCAGATCGTATAAAAGAAAGAAAGTGGAGGAAACTATAAATCCAAGTCCAAAAAATTTCTGTAAAGGAATGGGATATAAAAGAAAATTGCTTTCTTTTTTCCCCCAGTAGAGACAACTTGCAAAGAGGCAAACATGGATATCATTTTTTCCCAAACTGATTTGCCAGAAAATACAGCAACATTTTCAGTTTTGTGAATTTGTGAAACTGCGAATTATTTTGCACTATAGAGACGTTACTGATAATAAACTAATTTGTTGTGTTGTTAGGCACAACATACTGAGCGGGTTCTTCTTCTTCTGTGGTAAACTGGGCAGGTGTCAGGGATACATCAAAGCCAGGATGAAGTCAGAGGAGAAGAGAAGGACACGCTTCCACAGCGGACACGGTAACAGACGTTGTACACTGTTTATCATGTATTACAGGTTTAGTTGTTGATTTTTGCCCTGTTTTAACTTGTGTTTTGATGGAAACACAACCAATCAATTGTGTTACTATGCGAAATCACACCTGTTGGCACAAGTCTTTCACACGTCGTTTGGGAAGTTTTCACAAATTATTGGTTGGACACATTCTGTTGTCAGAATTATAAAGATGCCCTTTGTGTGTTACTGTAATTACGGGTAAAAGCAAAGGCTCCTGACTGTCACACAGGGGAACTGTATCATTCTTAGCAAACAGAAGTGTGTCCTGTAATTTACAAAGGTAGTTCAGTCCGAGCTGTTGCAGAATTGTGTCCAAGGTCTGTGGGAACACGAGTGACTCCCAAGACGAACCTAAGTGTTCTCCAATCTCTGGGCATGTTTTGAAAATTTTTGATTGATCCAAGGACAAAAATGAAATTAATTGCTGTAACATTCCTGGCATATTAATGCCTCCGTGTGTGTGTGTGTGTGTGCTTCTGTGTATATTCATGTCTTTCTTCCAGTGTGTAGAAACTAAGGTTAATTTTTGCATCAGAGTTTTGATTTTGCATCGACTTCCAGGACTCTTGTCTGTCAGTGCGATTGCTGGCGACATAATTTATATAAGTGTATGATCTAAATGCATGACCCATTTCTTCAGCAATTATGAAATGCATTTGAAAAGCTGTGATCTTTGCCTCCCACTGTCTTTTCTTCTTGTTTGTTCTTTACTATTTGCACTGGGGAGGCATCACCGAGACAGGGGATGCCAGCAGGCTCAACAAACTGGCAACAAAAAAGGCTTGTTCTATTACTGAGCTGAGCTGAGACACCCTAGAGACAGAGGTAGAGAGTAGACTCCAAACTGGAATCTATTGCAGGCGATGCCTTCAACCTTCCAGAATGTGAGCTGACACAGCTATAAAGTACATTTAGTCCCCAGTTCATCTGCTCGAGGTGTACCAGGGGCTGCTTCAAGTTATCATTTGTGCCAGTCATCATACACAGTGCTCACTGCAGCAACATCTCCAGCCACAGTTAAAGAGCAGGATGCTGGAGCCTTGCGCCTTGCACCGCTCTGGGGCATTTTTGCAACTCGCTCTCCTTTTTTTGTCCTTTTTTCCCACTTCTTGACAAAATAACACGGAAAACTTAAGCTGCAACCAAACCAAACAAAACCAATTAGTTGTGTCATGAAGTTAACTTTCTGTCTTTCTATTTACATAAAAAGCACTCTGATGGATAATCCTTATTTTTTGACAGGATACAAAATAAGTCACGACTAGAACCACATGAATGCAGCTAATGTTTCAGTTGAAACAAATTAGAGCCAATCTAAAAAAAATAAAATAAAGAAGGATACGTACTAAGAGAGTAAGGACAGTTAAAAAAAAACAACACTAAAAAATTAAAACAGCTGTAATCAGTCAGATAAGTACATAAAGCATAAGATGCTTTCAGTGTCATTGACCCATAAAGACCCAAACATCCAATTATGTATGATGTGAAAAACATGTAAAAGATATTCAGGTCTATTTTCTTCTGCATAGTTCTTTTATGTTGTAATGTATCCTTTTTGTAAATGAGATGTTTGTTTTGAAGCTGTGTATGTAATACTTTGGTATCTTTTTTCCCCTTTTTAGTCCCATTTTCTGGGATTAAGACTTATGTGGATCCAGACACTTATGAAGACCCCACTCAGGCTGTGGAGGAATTCGCCAAAGAGATAGACCCTTCGTGCATATGTATTGAGAGGGTGATTGGTGCAGGTAAAACAGCACATGCACAACGGGCACATACTCACAAATATATATACTGGTACTAAAGCATTCTGATCTGAATGTGTTTCCCACCAAAGCAGAACATTGTACAAGATAAAGAAATGAACTGATCAGGTCTGACTGGTAACTAAATGGAAGAGGCTATAAAGCGCAGGCTATTACAGTAACCTATTTGGTTCCTGTTAGTTATTTCCTAAATTTATATTTAACCTGTAAAACTCTGTCACTTGTCTCTATCACCTCTATCGTGTTCAGCACCAATTTTCGTGTATGAGAAAAGTTAAGCCTCATAAAGTTCCTGTTTTAAACGTTAATAGCCACTCGTAGAAAGCTGATTTTACAAGTAATTTATTGGACTGTAGCTTGGAGGAGCAATTGCACATTTTTGAAAGCCATAATGTTCGTTGGTTCATTAAATTGAACAGATTGTCTGTGCTTTCCAGCCCATGAATGATTTCAAAGGTGCCCTCCATTGGTCAAGTTTTTGTGGCATGGGCTCCATCTAATGGGGCTCGTGTGAAACTGCCCATTTTATTAAAATGACAGAAATAACAGTGTTTAGTGATACGGTTCCAGCTTTACTTGATTAACCTTCAATTAAAAGCTATTAAACTATAATTCCTCTTACTAGAGTAGAGATACTCTCTAATGTTTAGATTTTAATTAAAATCCAATTTGGATGGTTTTTGTTTAAGAGATAGATTTATAGTGTATGAAAGCTTAAATTAGTGTTTTTGGTTGGTGTGTTTGTGTTGCAGGTGAATTTGGAGAGGTGTGTAGCGGTCGCTTACATATACCTGGAAGGATGGATGTAGCTGTGGCCATAAAGACCCTTAAAGGGGGCTATATGGAACACCAGAAGAGGGACTTTCTACGTGAGGCCTCTATCATTGGGCAGTTTAACAGCCCTAATATCATAAGGCTTGAAGGAGTGGTCACTAAAAGTACGCTTTGTCAACATCACCAAACTAATTTCTTCACTTTTGTTCCATAACGTTAATTCACGGTCACATTTTTTCATCTTTTTTTTTTCTCAGGCAGACCAGTAATGATAGTGGTGGAGTATATGGAAAACGGAGCACTTGACTCTTTCCTCCGGGTGAGAGCTTCACAGAGAGACGGCCTTATGTTGAAAAAAAATCTTTATATTGTATTTTCATTTGTCTTCATGCTGTCTTCCACTGCAGACGCGTGACGGTCATTTTACGGTGCTCCAGCTGGTCGGCATGCTGCGAGGTATCGCAGTAGGAATGACCTATCTCTCAGACATGGGTTATGTTCACAGAGACCTCGCTGCTCGTAACATCTTGGTCGACAAAAACTTGGTGTGTAAAGTTTCTGATTTTGGTATGTCCAGAGTCCTTGAAGAAGACACTGAAGCAGCCTACACCACCACAGTGAGTGTGGATCCTCCTCAAAATGATGGAGTTGTATTTACTGAATGTAATTTGTAACAAACGGTTTTTGTTGCTGTCATGTATCAGGGGGGAAAGATACCGATACGCTGGACAGCACCAGAGGCTATTGCTTATGGGAAATTTTCCTCAGCTAGTGATGCCTGGAGCTACGCCATCGTCATGTGGGAAGTAATGTCCTATGGTGAAAGACCCTACTGGGAGATGTCCAATCAAGATGTAAGCTCTCAAAACAATAGAGTACAATAGAATAGAATAAATGATATTGTCATTGTGTATAATAAAATTAAGAGTGCAACTCCAGTCACTGCAGCAGTATTTACAAACACCAATGCCACAAAAGTAAGAATAGACCAAATATAAAATGACAAAATGCAAAAAATAAGATAGGTAAATACACTTTTAAAAATAACAATTTAACAAAGTAACATGAGAATACAGTTTAGTGGAATGAAAAAACTGGATAAAATATGAATTGGTGCAATTTACAGTGTTAACAGTATGTGTGTGTGTGTGTGTGTGTGTGTGTGTGTCTATGAATAGCTTTAACAGTATGTAGTGATAACATTATGTATTTCTGTGAGGACAGTATGTATCTCTATTAACAGAATTAACAGCATGTATTATCTATAAAACAGTACATATATATATTTCTGTAAAACAGCATGTATACCTCAATCTATATACAATTTGCGCATTTATTGATGATTTCTTTCGGCTTTTCCCCTTCTGGGGTCACCACAGCGAATCCAATTCGGTTTTTTTGCGCATTTATTGTTTGTTAAATATAAATCATGCATTGTTGCTGGAGGACAGAGCATGGTAAAACTACGTGACCAACACATTTATTGTTTGTATTTTGTTTTCTCTGGGTTAAAATGATGTGAATCAGTAAGTTATGTGGTTTCATGTAAAATATATAAAGCCAGATTGCATGTTTCCATTTTGTCGTAGGTCATTTTGTCAATTGAAGAAGGCTACCGTCTGCCGGCGCCGATGGGCTGCCCTGTGACGCTGCACCAGCTGATGTTGCACTGCTGGCAGAAGGAGGCCGGACAGCGCCCACACTTTAACGATGTGCTCTCTTTCCTTGACAAACTCATCATTAATCCCGGCAGCCTGCTTACTCTTGTGAATGATGTTCAAAGGTAAATACTGATCCACACAGTCACTAACACTGTGTGATTAACAGCTCGATGAAAACCATTTTAGAGCTTGTAGAAGTTCTAGTCAAACAGCTCTTCCAGCGACGCTGAAAAAAAGCTTCACAGACTTGAAATATTTTAATTCCTGTAGATAATCTCCTGAAATGTATCAGTCACCCCATACAGTGCAGGTGTGTGTAGAAAAAAAAGAGTTGTGGCATTTAAGTGTAAATAAGAAGTTAAAAAAAATAAATGAAAGAAATTGGATTGTCATCATGTTGTACATATGCCTCTACACTACTTGTTTGCATATCATTCCCAGATGACAAACACTGAGCAAATGTTAAAATCTTAATAACAATTATTTATCCTAAGTGCCAGTAGGATTTGCTAGATATGAGTTTTTAAAAGTATATAGCATTGTATATTATAAGACACTGTCGAAGCTCATCAGAAGATATTTACAGATCAACTAAACAATATCTGACCCCTGTATTTGCACTATTTAACTCTCTGTCTGTCATCTCAGTCTCCCTGATTCCCCAGAGGACATGCACGACTACCCTCTTTTCATCTCAATCGGCGACTGGCTTGACTCCATCAAAATGAGCCAGTATAAGAATAACTTCCTTGCAGCAGGCTACACAACACTGGATTCCATTTCGACGATGAGTATAGAGTGAGTGAAAAGTAAAATTGAAGCTATCAAAGATCACATCAAAAAGAAAGCACAGTAGCAAGACTCAGTGGGACAGAAGAATATAGTGCCATTGGTCTGATCACCACGCGCTGTAATGAAAAACACTGTATATGTATGTGCTCATCGCAAAACATGTGTATAAGACATGCTTAGTGAAAAATAAAAGGGTGATATGTCGGTGTTTTACTGCATGCTTTAAAACTACACTCATTGCTACTATCATGAAGCTGCAGGTGTGTGAAGTTACTGGTTGCATAAAATACATCTCAGTCTCACATAATTGTTATTGACTTACAGTATTTGTTCTAACAGGGGTAAATACTGTATTGGTCAAATACTTACTTCGTTGAATGATGCAAGTTATAGTGATGTGTACATTTAATTTTTTTTTTTTTGCATGTATAGGTATAGTGCTCTTAACAAGCTATTAAAATATTATAAATCTTTTTCTTATCTTCAGCGACATCAGGCGTATTGGGGTCTGTTTGATTGGTCACCAGAGGAGAATCATAAGCAGCATACAGTCTCTTCGCCTGCAGTTTCACCACATCCAACAGAATGGCTTTCAAGTGTGAGGCCATTACATAAAGACAGACTGTGTGTATACACTGAGCTGGAAACAAACCAGACTTCCTCTGCATCGTCATCCGACTAATTGCAAAAACACCAGACTGTTAGGTGTAGCAGGTATCACACACTGCTCATATGAGAGCTGTCTTCTCCTAGACCATATGTGGTCTAGTTACCACACACACACACACACACACACACACACACGCGCGCACACACTCATCATCTTATGGATCATCATCAGTACAGCCTCCACAACAACCAACCTCTGTCAGCGTCGGCCAAATGTGGTCTGTTTATCTCAGCAAATACTAACATTTCACTTGAATTTAGGACTTGCTTTCTCTAGTATCTATTCAAGTGTTCACCAATACCTCTTCTCTCTCCAAGTGACAATCCAATGGTTTCTATTGACTCTATTGAATGGTCTCAAGTCTGTTACCTCATGATTAGAGAAGATGTGGATAGAAAGTAAGTTATGGTATGGTTCAGTGATGTATGGGACAGTATGTGAAATATAATAAGTACTTTTTCTGGATGGTTTAGGAAGCTATTCGCCTGAAATACAGATCGGCAGTATGGTAAATACAATCATGTTTTATGAACTGAAGACCACTGAATGTCAAAAGATTTTATAGAAATGTAATGTTCTATCCTCATGATGATGCAGTATGTCTTGTACAAAAAGTCTTGTGAAAGGTGTATGTTTTATTCAGTATGTTTGTTCCTTATTAAACAACCCTATTTTAATACTTAGTTCTCTCTCATCTCAGGCCTGAACATCAGTTCTTCATAGTCTTTTCAGAGCAGCCGAATGTTAAGCCTAATAACACACACGCACACACACGCACACATTGCCACACACACATTGACACCACACATTGACACACACGCAGACACATTCTCTCTCAGACACCTCTTGGTTGTCACTCAAGGACTGGCACGTTTTCTGGACATGGAGAATTGTCAGGTGAGTTTGAGAGATGATGAGCCTTAAAGTGGCAGCTTAGGAGGTACCAAGGAGGTGCTGGTTAATGCATAGAAATAGGTATTTAGTCATTTATTTATTTACTTTCAGCGTATTGCCAAGTATCTTGGGCAAATTGTATTTGAAAAAACCGTACAGTTTTAACTCTTATGTTTTTATATAGCTGTTTCCTTTTCCACGTCATTGCGCTGCTTCGCCTGTAGGGGGCAGACCAGCTCGGCACATCTTCGTCTCCCAGCAACAGAGTGTAAATAACGGGAGGCTCCTTCGTCGGTGGCCATGAGAGAACGAGTGGAATGAAAGAGGCAGTGATTTTAAAGATCTTGTTTGCTTACTATATTTTCTAAGGGCAGTTATCGTATATTGATAAAGAGACACCCGGGACCAATTACAGGTAACGCCAATTTCTTCCCAGAAAACTGGAAAAAGAATTTGTACAGCAGCTAATGCTAACAATCACTAGCGGCAGCTAGCTAGCGAAAGGCTATCTGCTAATGCCAAGTTTAGATTACGATATGTTTTCGATGTTATTTCACATTGTTGTGGCTACTTATGGGGTTCAGACCTGCGATGCTTAAAACATAGGAGAGGTCAAAAGCTAGTGTTATGTATTAATGGAGGGGGAAAACACGTTCAAGTAAGGACTGGATTGGTCGAAGCTTGCTAGCCGCAACAAGAGATTAACTCATTAACAGTTAACGGACGTTAGCTTAATACTTTGCAACATTGAGAGAGCCCACTGGGTCAAGCACAAATAAACGTAGTCAATCTAAGTAGTGCTTCTGCAACAAACTGTTCTATTTAACGAGAGCTAATGTACACAGTCGCCTTGGGTGGTATAAATGATGACGTTATACAGTTGAGCTAAAGATAAGACGGATTTCCATCTCATGAAGACCATCCCATGATAATAGTTATGAAATATATTAAAACTCATTCATTTAAGTGTTATAAAACGAAAAGTGTCTCTGATCCTTGATAATGCAGAAGTTTAGAGTTGAACTGTATGGTATGTGATAAGATGTACAGTCACGGTAGTTTTCTATTCATAATCCATGTAACCCTCTCTAATACCTGTTCTTGCTTCTCACGCAGACACAAAAACTGATGTTTGTTGGCTAGTCAATGGGGCTGTTTGATAAGTTGGCGGCATGGCTGGGGCTGAAGAAGGAGGTGAATGTGCTATGTCTTGGCTTAGACAACAGTGGCAAAACTACCATTATCAACCAGCTCAAACCGTCTAATGTAAGTATGTTTACTATGTACGTAAATATCAGATATGTTATTGATTCACACACAATTCACATATTGTCTATTTTAATAAGTGAATGCTGACGTGTGCATATGTTTCTTTTCCTGTCAGAAGGATGTGCATTCATTCCCAGCAGCCACATTTTTGTTTTTATTAATGATAGATTGCTTTTGTCCTGTAGGCCCAAGCACAAGACATCGTCCCAACCATTGGCTTCAGCATAGAAAAATTCAAAACTTCCAGGTATAATTGCATAACAAACTAGTGAGCATTACATGGAATAATTTGTCATGACATCTCCCTATTTTTCGTGTCACGTCTCTGTCTTGTGTAAATCTATGTGATTTGCCACATCTTAAAACAATTCTCTGACACTATTACTCTGTAATGTACACATCAGCATAAACTGTCTTTTCTCCCTAGCCTTTCGTTCACAGTTTTTGACATGTCTGGACAAGGCAGATACAGAAATCTTTGGGAACATTACTATAAGTGAGTATACCTATAATACGAAACATACAGTTGCATACTGTTTGTGTGTACTTAAACATATCTAATGTTTATCTTTTTTAATTTTCTCAGGGAGGGTCAGGCTATCATATTTGTCATTGATAGTGCCGACAAGCTGAGGATGGTAGTGGCCAAAGAAGAATTGGACACATTATTAAATCACCCTGGTAAAGTCATATGCCTTAAAACATTTCTTTCTCTTGCCAATGTCTTAGATATTTTAATTTCTATGGCATTTTAAAACTACAATATTGTAATATATCTTCTCTGTCTCACTACAGATATTAAACACAGAAGGATTCCAATTTTGTTCTTTGCTAACAAGATGGATGTCAGGGACGCTCTGTCTTCTGTAAAGGTCTCACAGCTGCTTTGTTTGGAGAACATCAAAGATAAACCCTGGCACATCTGGTATGAATAAAAATGCAGAAGCATTTGTGTACATTGTTTGACACATGCATACACAAACCATCTAGATTTCTATAGATGTGTATACATTCTGGTTATTTAAAATACATAATTGAAGAATCTATTTGCAGATTACAAAGTATTGCTAAGCTCTAGGAAGTGCATTTAAAATTACCTTTTTGACAACATAGACATTTTTAAATTTGTTATTGTTGTGGAAGAAAGAAAGCATAAATACTGTAGTTTTGTTTAATTGCATTAGTTTCATCCTGTTGGCACTGTGCATTGTGCCAAACTATCATAACATCTTGGGGCACTTGACTGGAAAATTCTTAATGTCATTAGTGTGTCATAACATCATAATACCACATGTGCGTTTTAGTTGTAACAGGCTAAATATTGATTGTGAAAAGTCCATTTCCAACACAAAACCATGGTCTACCCTTTACAATATATTTACTGATAAACATGGTAGGATGTGATAAAGCTACTAATGTTACCTATTGTTATTTTTCAGTGCCACTAATGCTTTGAAAGGAGAAGGTTTACAGGAAGGAGTTGACTGGCTACAAGGTTTGATTAGCGTTCAGATTATTAATATATACCATTTATCTGTATGTAGAAGTCCATGGATACATCTGTGTTGAAGTGCTAAGAAAAAACTGTCATCATTATGTTGTGTTTTTCTTTTCATAAATTTTCTGCAATAGAACAAATTATTCAGTGAGTACTATCTTTTAAGTGTTGTGGTATTGTGTTGCTATATCTCTAAGCAAAATACTGTAAAGAAGAAAAACAACAACCAAATATTAATCTTGGAGTGATTCTTAGGTTTCGTGTGATGAATTAGCCGAGATATCCTGAACTAACCATCTGTCTAAAGCGACACTTTACTTTCCCTTTATCCATCCTTGTTTTAACTGTGACTGTGTATCCCCTTAATAAAGACTGGGCGATCTCACAATCTCTGGTTAAAGGTTTAAAACTCAAACCTTTAAAGGCTAACTTTGAATTTACCTACAGGAAAAATAAAACAGTCTGCATTTTTACCCATCCTAATACACACTGGTACCTAGCTTTAGCATTAGCACACAGGATGAGTGAGCTGCTATTTACAAGTGTTTTGGAAATCACCTCTGGATTTTCATCATCAGTACCTTCAAATAATTTATTTTATTTTGGCATTTGATTATCTTTTCAAAGGAATTGTACACATTACATCATAAATACATAAATGAAAAAAATGAAGGGTTTCTATTAAGACGCAATAACAAACAGACTCAGCCACCAGAAACCAGAGAAAAGCAGGAGAAAACTTCCAATATCTTTGTAATTCATCTGCATTTTTAATAGGTGACAAAATTGAATCGTGATTGTACTTTAAAATAATATCACATGGGTTTTCTTTTGCAAGGTCGCCCAGTCCTGCACTCACTTAAGTGTTCTCTAATAATACTCATTGTAGTTTCCACTCATATTTGGTTAGAAAATGTTGTTACATTCTTTCATTCCTGTCATATTGGGAAAATCCTGGCAAACTGCTCCGTGTTTTTCTGATCTACTATTGTCTTCATGCTGTTTTCCAGATCAAATAAAAACAATGAAAACGTGAGAACATGAAGACAAGGCATGATGGAACTGAGCTGCAGACTCAATGGAAAAGGAGTGAATGAGGGTTGGATCAGTTTTCAGAGGTACCATGACGCATCCCATGATTGAGAAATGGGACAACTATATGTATATGATATTAATCAATTTTGTACACTTTGATTTAACTGTAACTTTAATAATGTGAAAGTTGTAATCATATTCAAAATCGTGTTTCTTTAGTTATGACTTCCAGCCTTTTAAATACACATTGTAGGATGGGAAGTGTTTTAAATGTTCAATATCCATCAGGTCAAGCAAAAACAATAAAAAAAAGTAACTATTTACAGTTTTCGCCTATTTATTTTGCTTTTACAAATTGAATCATGGTCAATATATTAACCTTTTTTTGACAGAATTAACATGGAAACAATAATGTTAAATTAAAAACCAAATTCTACCAAGTAATTTCAGAGTAAGATGAGTGTAAATATTCACCCCTTCACATATCGATATTTAGGCTGTAATCACAGCACTGTGACAGATCATTGCAGGCAGATCAGTGTAATATAGCTCTTTGAGTTAATACTCAAGGAGCTATATTACATTTCCTAATTTTGGATGTTAATGAACTCTGGTAGATGTTCAATGACTTGGGAATTGTATTTACATATAAGCCCTGATTTATAGTTTTCCACAGCCCTTTTTTCTCATCTGGTTGGAGTTTTCTTTTCCCTTCATATTGAAATTGTGGCCAGTAATATTAATTAACAAGTGACTGGACCTTCCAGACACTGCTATCTTCACTCACACCCCTCTGGTGATTTCCACTTCACTATTTGTATCACTACTGATGCAGATAGGACAGACCTCTGTTGAATTAGTCCAGTCACTTTCAAGGGGGTGAATATCAATGCAATCCCTGATTTCACACTATATATTTTTAATTACTTGACGTTACTTTGTAGAAATTTAGTTTTCGCTGTGACATTGTCATTCATGTCACAAAAAGCCAAATTAGATTAATTATGATTCAATTTGTGGAAGCAATAAAAAGGGAAAACATCCGCAGGGAATAAAACTTATTATGGGCTTAGTACATCAGTGTCAACATGAGTCGAGAAAACAAAATATACTGCGCGTTTAATCTCTATTTAAAAGCATTTCTTCTGTGTGACAACTGCAGTTGGACAGCCGTTTGATTCATCTTGGCTGTGCATTATACCAGCCAAATAAATATGATGCTTTTGCCCTTTTCCACTGACTCAGTCCATTTGGCATGGAGTAGTGTGCCATAATTTATTATTTCCCTTACACAAGGTGATACTGTGAATTTTTGCAGTCAGTGCCCAAGGGCAGGTCTCTTTCATCCCATACATAAGATGTCATACAAAAAAAAAAAAAAAACAGGAATAATGACAAGTATAAATTAAATGCAGCAAATAGGCTGAAAACATGTAAAATAAAATATGCTCCATTTCCCCCTCATTTCAATCAGGCCCATTGTATTTACATTAGTGTTTGTTTACAGCATTCATTCATTTAACCTTTAATTACATATCCCTTTAATCTCTACCTTAGATGTGCACACATTCCAGTCAGCTCTGCTTCTCTCCCTGTCACATTACATATAACTTGAGTGCAGGTTACCTCTGATGCAGCTCTTCTCATGAGATTAGTGTTGCTAAATTTGACATAGCAGTGGAATATATCTTGTGTACTGAAGGTAAATGTTACAACCAGCTGAATGTGTTTCTGGGTTCATTAGATTTTTTTTTGTACATATTACTGCTTTGGGCTAAGTTTGCTGAACATGTGATAAAATGATTGTCATGAATAAACATCCATTATGACTTTTCTGGGCGAAGCTAATGTTTAGCTAGTTTTCTTATACTTGCCTTATTTGACTGCTCAAGCATGAAAACTAATAAACTGCATATTTTAATTGACTTCTGGTTGTACTTTGATGAATCAAAAGCAGAGCGATGAAATCACAGGAGCGTCTGTGCACATTTTGTAGTGAAAGGTTTTAATCTTTTTTTTTTTTTCAGTTCCAGGCTGAAAGCTTACATTAAGAACAGTTCCTGTACTTTTTGTCCACTGATGTTTGTATGTTCTGTCACCTTTGACAAAGCTTTGTAAAGAGGGAGACGGGTTTCACTGTTTTTGAGTGGGTCTAAGGCAAAAAAGAGGAACAGGCAGAATTTGTTGTTTCATCGTGTAGTATCATGTCCATAACTGAGTCTTCTATTTACTCTAAATTTGGGCTGCTGTGCGTTTCTGATCACCATGTAGCAAATATAGAACGTTTCTTTTTTTTCTTGGTGTATATTAATGCCAGTTATCGGTGAATTTGATGATTTATAGTACCTTTTAATAAAGAAAAAGTTTAAAATTAAAACTCTGTTTACTTTAATTGCTTCCTCAGATTTATCAATAATGAAAACTTTCCAAATATTACTGTATGTATATTTTTAGAAACAAGTGACAAAGAATTACTTAAATGAGCAATTATTTGATTTTAAGATACAAACCATACTCTATATTGATATCAGAGTGTGTGTGGTTTCACTGCTGTATATTTTCTCAATGATACTGTTTTGCGGAATCATATTTTTGAGATCGATGGATTTATAGAAGTTAATTTAATATATTTTCTATACGACACAGTATGTAGGATTGCCTAACTCTAAAGCTGTAGCAACGCTTATCTTTATCATAGTGTGGTTTGAATTGCGTACAGACTTTTTTTTTTTACCATTTCGAAGACGAGAGCCCTCAAAGCACATGTTCACTTTAGTGATTGAGAAGTCAGATACTTTCAATTTCATCATTAACGGAGTTGTATGTATTTTGTTTATTGCATTTAATGTTTTAATTTAAAAACAATAAATGTTGAAAAGAAATATTGTTCTTCTGTGGAAAGTTTCTGTTTTTGTGCGTGTGTGCGTGCGTGTGTGTGCGTGCGTGCGTGCGTGTGTGTGTGTGTGTGCCTGTCTGTCTCACCCTCCCTCTTCCTGTCAAACATCTTGAGCTCTGCCAGCAACAGCTGCTCATTAAAGCTGGAGTCCTTGGGTCCTGTTCAATTAATGTAGCTACATTCACTTTCACAAATCAAAAGGATCTTTGCGGTCCAGCTCGGTGGTTCATATTTGTTTATTTTGTTGGTTGCGTTTGTCTGTGTGTGTTCATTTAATGGATTAACCGTCATGCACAGTTGGACCTGAGACTTTCTTCGACACGTGTCGGTTGCGTAGCATGCATCTGTCCAGCAATCTGTCAGATGTTTCAACTCAAGCAGTCTTCTGGTCATTTATGTTTTGGCACCAGTGTTACATAGAACCACCTTTACCAATATTTTTAAAGTTAAAAATGAATTTCCTGAGATTGGAGGCCCTCATTATTATTGAAGTATTGACCGCTGTCCATGGTGCTGGACAAGCACCCTCTCCGACAGGGGGCGCCGGTCACTAAAAATAACTGAACAGATAGAAAAACCTCTTGTCCCTGACTTTTTGACATCCATGTTTCTCTGTCCATGTCTACACTTGGAAAGTGTGTATACGCTACACCCTCTTTCATATCTAAAACCTGACTGTATCATTAAATGCCCCTCGATGCTCTTCAGGATACATGGATTTATCCTAATTGGATGGCTGTCATCTGTGACAGGAGAACCCAGATTAAACCACTTCAGTCTGAAAAGGCCATTAACTAGACACAGTTCATTGGTATATCCTGAAGGAAAAGTGGCAGTCCGATTTTTATTTTAAAAAAATGTTATTAAGGTGTAATCGCTCAGGTGAGCCATGGAGTCATTTGTTGTCACTTGATACATGTAACATTGGTGGGAAAAGTATGGAGCTGCACTGCTGAAGTGTTCAATACATGAAACTATACCTGGAGAAAATGATGAGTATAGGTTTATTCCATTTGTACTTGTTTTTTTTATTATTTAATGAAGCTGCTGTGAAAAGCAAAAGGGTACAATTCCTGCCCTCAGTTGTGCAAAACTGTTGATGTGGAGTAAAGTTAATTGCGGTTTTAAAATAAATGCCGGGGAAGAGTGTGACAGCGCACAAAAAGGCCAGCAGCTCCTGCACCCGTGCGCAATTAGAGGACTTTTTACGCACAGAATTTCGAGGAGCAGGAACACAAAAAAAGACTTCATGTGTAAAACTGAATGTTTTAAAATGATCCGTAATAATATCTCGATGTTTGTTGAGGAATTTCATCAAATCAGATCACCATCCGTTACGTTTTTTTAGCAAAGGAATCCTACCCTGTCATCCCACCCCGTAGTCCCATCAGCCATCAGTGCGCGGTGACGCGTCCCCGTACACGGTGCTCATTAAGAGGGACGTTTGGTTCCTCTGACGTGTGACTCGGTCCTCTGACGGCACCTGCCGCCTTATAAGCCTCGGTAAGTCACCCGAGAGATCTCCACCACTGTTCCATTTGACCGTTCCTCGCCGTGAAGAGGGAAACTCTATCCTCTTTAGAATTCTTGTGCTTTGCTTTCTGCCTCAGTGCCCCAGCACATGACTCTAGAAATACTTGAGGTATGTTTTGCATGCGTTTTTGACGATTTTTTTTCAATGGAAACCCTGTTTCAATTCAACGCAGAACTCTGTGGTTAATTTTATTCAGTAGAATTAAAATAAGGCTGTTGTGAAATGATCTTTTTATCTTGACAGCTGTGATTAAATCTTTACGCACAAGATAGACAAGACAGACTAGAACAAAAATCAACCATGCGTTGAAATGACATCTGGTATAGTCGAAGTGGGAAAATAGAACGAAACATAGAAACAAAAAACTGTTGAAAGTCATTGTTTTAGAGCTTTTCCGCCTCTTTTCTATTTTTTAAAGGAGCGCGTGAAGTACTTGAGTGGAGAAATAAACCTTTGTAAGCGCCTACTTCAGTAACTCAGTGTCTGTTTTAGTTTGATGCAGTCAAATAAGCCAAACAAAACTGATTTTCTTCTTGACAATACCATAGAATGGCAGCAAAATATCATTAAAAAAAGTTGAAAAGTTGTTGGAAGTGATAATGTGGTGAGTTTGTGTCTGTGCGCTGCAGGTCTCCATGCCTGCCCGTTCCTAGCGCTCCACTGGTGCGACAATGACCATCCATGTAGAGGGGCTTGTAGCTATCGCGCTCTTCTATCTACTCATCCTCTTCGTGGGAATCTGGGCGGCATGGAAGAACAAGAACTCCGGGGAAGCGGAGGGTACCGACCGCAGCGAAACCATCATGGTCGGAGGCAGAGATATTGGATTATTCGTGGGTGGATTTACCATGACAGGTGATATTTGTATTTACTTACATGTCAAGATCCAAATACACTTGGCATTTACTACTTATTTCTTCCTTGAACATTATATATGTTTATTTTTTTTATTAGATATGTTTTTTTTATGCCGGGGAGAAAACATTTCTATTTATCCCTCTAGTTTGACCTTTTTTTAAAAATAATTTTGATATATATTTTTATATATACCATTAGATCATCGTGTCCTTGAGGAAACATTGTCTTAATAAAGCAAAGCTAAAGAAAGGACGCTGGAGCATCCTGTGGGGAAAATATGTTGTGAAAAATGAATTCACAACTCAAGTTGTTAAATTTGTCAACACTAATTTTGTAGAAAATTGTCAGTTTTATCGAATGTGAATCTATAATTTGGGGCTTTTTGATGGTTTTCAGCAACTTGGGTTGGAGGAGGATACATCAATGGCACAGCTGAGTACGTGTATCTACCAGATTATGGGCTGGCTTGGGCACAGGCTCCCTTTGGTTATGCTCTCAGTCTGGTTGTCGGTGAGTATAGTGCACAAAAGGGCGTATGTTAAGACTGCAGGGGGCTGTAGCCATAGATCTGGGGTATTCTGTGCTCTCATTAAACATGTATTAATGTTTTAGATCCACATGAACAATCCATTGACCTCCTGCCCTCAGTGATGTCATCCACAGCCTTGGCAAAAACACCGTATAATAAATTTAGTTGTGAATGAATGCTGACGGGCTATTGAGCTCAAATATGTATGTGTGTGTGTGTGTGTGTGTGT
>JAPTHA010000018.1:20885466-20895598 GCA_029814585.1 Gymnapogon annona | reverse complement strand
GCTCTGGAGGAGGATTTGCAAATGCGATGTACGTCATTAACACTAAGTTTAGGCAGGTCCTGCAAGCATCTCCTATTAAACACCGCTATTTTTTAAGTAACCGGAAATGAGCGAGCCGTATTTCAGTGAATGCGGAAGTTTATGTGCAAGTAGCCCATTTAGGAGCTACTGCAGAATGTGTGTGTGGGTGTGTATTAGGTTGAGTAAAACGCAGATAGAGAATTTCCCTGACATGATGATAAAGTGAGTTTACCATTTTCACCTTTGAATTTATAAACGCATCCAAGGTGAATACTTTATGTAAGCACTGTACTGTCCCAGTTACTGATGTCTGTGTGGTGTGTGTGCAGACTCCCATTAGGTTTTAGAATATAAAGCAATAATTTAATCCAGCGGTCTTGTAACTGTTGAGGCTAACCTGAAATTCATTCAGTTGCGACAACTGAAAATGAGACACTTAAGCTTAAAAGAGTGATCAGCCATCGCGGTGTGGATTTGCCTTACTTGCCAGCAATTTAAAATGAGATTATAAAAATATCAAACATGTTCTCCAGATTGACTGTGTCAGCAAGGGAACGGTGGATTAAGGTACGCCGCTGTGATTTGGGTATGGGATCATCACCAGAGAGCTCAGTGACCCCGAGCAGAGGAAAATGTCTGTACAAGTAATTATTTCATTAGTGAGATACGAAACTACAGATGTGAAATGTTTTTGCTGTGGGCACTGTTTGACGTGTCAGACTGAAATAGGATCCAGGTTTCTGTCAGAGCCCTGCAGTTAACGTATTCAGGCTCGTCCAAACCAGGATCAGGACTGACACAGGTTCAGTGCTGAACTATGTGTTTCAGACATCAGTGGGGTTATACTACACTTAATTCACTTTTGTCAACACTATACAAAAAAAACAAAAAAAACAATACAAGAGTCTATTGTGTCATTTATCTTATGTAGAGAGAATGAATACCGAGAGACTCAAAGAACACAACTCATTTTGCTACAGAATCACCAATATTTATATGATAAATAACAAAACGATTAGAGTGTTAGCAAATTGTATTATATCCATCAAAGCTACTGCTTATTATTTACTATGTCTGTGACCTAATCAATTTCTTCTCTGTCTCGGGAAATGACTTGCTAAATTGAGCCATTTAACCATCCTTTATTGTCACGAGCACAGTACAAGTACAGTACAAGCAAAATTGGACATCAACCTGTCCAGACAACATGGGGGGGGGGGTTGGGAAAATGTATTTTAACTCATGCAAGTAGCTCCAGTTATGGATGTAGCTCTTTGATAATCCAATCACATGACATGAAAAAGTTTCCATTATCATACATTTGCTAGAACATCCCAATGTGGTTGGTGAATAATTTTGTTATCATTTGTTTGAGGCTCCAAAGGCACTACAGTGTTGATTGTGACGACCATAAGGCAGATTTATTTTAGCCCCGCAACACAATGATGTCTGAAATATGATTGGACAGTCACTCTAATGTATATGTGCAGTATTGGAAGCAGTATGAACAAGACAAAATCTATGAAATATAAAGTAAGTAAATTTTTGTGAATAATTGAATACATTCTCATGGGACAAATGTAAAAATGTATAGCATACAGGTGGGTGGAGTAGGTGATCCTTTAGACCTTTGGACAGCCTTGCTGGCTCTGATAACCCAACACAGTGTAAAATTAAGATATGAAGTTTATATAGGTCAACACAAAAACAGGTGAAATATTTAAAACAGCGTTAATGTTCTGGAAACTCAAGACCCTGTAAATGCACGACAAAGTATGACACGAATGTGAGACTTATCGTGTTTAATGTAAATGTTAGAAAAATGCATTGTGGTATGATTACACTTCTGTAAATCCTGCTGCAAGCTATTTCAGTACAATAACCAAACAGATTTTTTTTTTTTTTTTTTTACAAATGATCAAATAATACTTTGAGAAGCGATGTAAAAACCAGTTGTGTGCGGGCGTGGAGAGGTATTCAAAAACAGCACGCGCACTCTATAAACCCTCAATGGGGACAATAAAACTTAAAAACCCCTTCCTCTTCATTTTATGACATAATACATGCAGTCTGAGTGTGGGATTTTTTTTTGTCTCCTTCTGCAACAGAGCGCTACCTGGACGTCAGCCCAAACCTTTCATTCACAGATGCTCGGCATGTGAGAACTGAACAGAGAGCTCCCAACACAGAGGTAAACCGAGGGCAATTGCTCAGCGTGAATACTGTAAAGTAACTCATCAGCAAAACAGCAGCCTCCCACCCCAGGACAGAAACCTGGTGTGCTCAGGTCATGCTTTTCAAGAAAATTGCAGAGAAGGAGTGGGCCATCTGCGAGGAATCTGTTGAGTATAATTCTGATCATCAACTTGGGTACCATTGAGAACAAAGCGGTTGTGGGAGAGCATAATTTCAGACAGTAACAAGATCACGGTACTCTGTGGTGCATTCAGATCAAATCTGTGGGTAACCAGTTACAGCCATTGGAATGTAGACATCAGGTCTGTCGCTAATTGTGTAATTTTTTATTTCTTATCAGCATCGACTAAATAGCAGAAGATGCCAGTCAACTTCCCTCTGTCATAGATGCAGCCTGAGCTCCCGCAGTCATATACTCTAGGCACTCGGAATGATGGGTAATCCTATCACCTGCCTCTTCACACCAGTCACTCTGGAAACAGGATCAGTCTGGACTCATCAGACCACATAACCTTTGAAACACAGTCTAATCTTTATTAAAGCTCTCTTTCAAACTAAAGGTTGATTTGTAAATGAGAAGTGACTCACTGCATCGGTTTATTATAAAATACAAAACAAAACAAAAACAAAAGAAAGAAGGATCTGAAGCATTTGTTTATCCATGTGGGCACATTTTAAGGATGAGCTCTGAATTTGAAGTTTTGACAAGATTGTACATTGGGAGTTGATTAATAAATGCAGAAACAGTACATTATTATTTGCTACTAATTATGTGAATTATGTGAGGAGGACAGTGTTCAATAGCCAATACACATCTGTTACCAGATAAAATCAAATACCTGAAAATAACTGATACACATCTGAGGCGTGAACCGCCAGGATTGTAGCTTGAAAAAAAAAAGTGCTTTCCCTTGTTCTTCCTCCTTTTTCTCGTTGCTCTTTGGGGAGAAAAGCTGAGCTTGATGGAGGGATCCATTAGGATCCAGAAGACTCTATAGTCTTTTCTTCAGGGTGTAAAATTAAGCCAGACAGAGCAGACATACATGGTCCATGACCCGTAACCTGAAAACAACTTTCACTACTATTTAAAACTCACACGTCTCACACTCAGGGGAGAGTCATGTCTCGCTTGACGCCGATGCCACCACATCAAAAACATGGCAAACAAACAGGAAAACTTGGTGCGACTTGAACTCCGTATGAGCTTTCAGTCACCAAAGCAGCTTGCCAGCTTCCACCCTGGGAGCGGAGTCTGTGGTGCCGTGATGAGAGGCTGGTGCTGCTCTCAGGGTCTGTGTTGCTTGCAGAGAGAGCACATTCCTCTTAACAGCTTGGCTGAAATTGGACCACCAGATGGCATCTCTGTATCTCTCCCGACACTCGATTAAGATCTGAGCTCTGTGGTGTATCCTCTCCAGAATCACAGCTCTTGTGTGGAGTGGAATCAATATTTGATTTCTTCTTTTTAAGTTGTGCTCACTTGAATATTTTTGCCGCGTGAATAATTTTTTACGACAGGTACAGATGTGCGCAAAGGCAAAAGTTATGAAAAAATAAAATGGCTACAGAGACTCTGCTTTAGTGCATGCATTAAATATTCTGTCTGAAAACAAACCGTCGCATTCATAATGTAGTAACTTCTCAACAATAGCTTTGGAGATTACTTCAGAGTATTTCCTCTCCTGTACTGGACGATACTCTGCTGCAACTTCAGTTTAAAAGAGTTGACTACAGTAATGCTTCTGTAAATAAGTAGAAAGAGTGAATTACGAGATAAGATATTAACGTAGTATAGATTACCTTTCCACAAGAAGGAAATATACAAGAGAGTCAATAAATACATTTAATTGTAAATAGCAAAAGTAAAAGAATAAGCTGAAAATTAAATAACAGTAAAAAAAATAAGCTTAGAAAATTAAAGATTAAATTTTTTAAAAATGATTTGATGGTGCCTTTGGAACATGGATGTGTTAGCAAGATGCGTATATGCCATGAAGTACCTGAAAGATACAACACAAATATATGATATATCAATAATCAATATAGAGGTCTGAACTGAAAACACAGACAAGGACATGTATCATCAAAAACCTGAAAATATTCTCCAGTATAATAAATTATATACTATTTTATCAAACAGTCATGGCTTTCCCTATTTAGGACGAGGTCAAGGTAACGTGAAGAACATATATATATAAAAAAAGGCCATTAGTGAACCTGCCTCATAATAAACTGAATGCAGCTAACACTGAAACACACCTAGACACAACACACATCCTCAGGAATGTGCATTTACTATCCACAGTGTTTCAGATGATGGAGAATTGTTTTTGTGCACTCCAATGCACAGTTCACTCTAGAATAATTTGTAGATGGAGAATCAGGGTGTCAGGTCTGGAACCCGGAGCTCCTGGAACGTGACGTTTTTGATTGATTTACACAGTGAAAGCTGAAAGGGTGAAAGGAGCCAATGATTGTCAAACACTGTCAGGTAAATATAGGACCCTCTGTGTTGAGCACAGCATTAGTGATGACACACTGTTGGTCTGAGCCCATTAAAGAATGTCGGCTTGTAAATAATCACAGCCATATTTATTTAGGAAAATTTGTGCACTGAACTATAAAGTCAGAAAATGACTGAAATTTTTTAAATGTATTTTAACTGTTTTTTTCTTTTTCATTATTGACCATTTTCTGTCGGTTCGCATCAAGGTTGAATTCAGAAAACAAGCGCTAAGAAACTACACACCTCCTGTTTACCCACCGAGCACTAAATCTCCGGTCAGACACACTAAGTGGCTGGTCAAGAAAGTCAAACATCTAGCGGCTATAGACCCAGATAATTTCCCCTTGAGTATAGATAGAGACTAAAATGCAGCTAAAGGAGTCATCAATATCAGACTTGGATTGGTTGAATAGAAAGCAGTTAAATAAAACTTTCAACGGATGTTCATCTTTCTATCCGTCAGGTCCATCTACAGCTGTTTACTACCATGCACAGCTGTCCATAATGGATTGCGGTTATTTTAGTTTTCCTCTGCCTTTGAGTGGCATGATGCGAGCAGTTGGGCTCTGTTTGATAGAAGACTTTGAGGTGTTCTAATGCAAAAGTAAAATGCCAGAGTTTCCAGTGTTTTTTGAACCGGGGGGGAAGATAAAAGTACACGTCGGCCGACAGGAATCAGCTGCAGATCCCATTACTAATCAGACTCTGCTTAGGAGCACCTGGAGGTCAGTGCACTTTATTGACCGGTCTTACGCCGTCGCAGTTCAAACAATGGCAGGGATGAAGGAATTGAACAGTCACTCGGGCTTCGTCCTCCACTGGAATCACAGTGACATAAAGAAAATCCCCTTTTTTTTTCTCTTTTTGTGTCATTTCTCGAAGGCCAAATATTTGTGAAGACCGGTGTTGTAGACAGAGGTCAATACAGCTAGTGGTTCAGGGTTGTGCGGCCCACTTCCCAGTAAAAGCAAGGATGGAAAGGATGGATATGCTCAGACAGGGCGATTACTAATATGTCTGGTGATTTTTCCTGCTTTGACGTGCAAAGCTATTACTCTGACAGGGCATGTGACAAGTCAATAACACCCAGTATAACACACACTCTTGCGTAAGGCCTACATTTTTTTTTTTTATCTCCCACTCCAGCGTTTATAAGGAGTTTTCCAAAATCATCTAATGTCAAACATCCTCACCACCCTTTTCCCATAGATGACGGTACAGCCATATGAACAACCACCCACAGCTCATTATCAGCACCTATTCAAAATTCATGTGTCATTATTTATTGATTCCCGACCAACAAACACTGTCAGTTGTTTTCTCTGAAACAAGCGGGACACCTCCACGTCTCAGCTACTGTGTGCGTGTGCGTGCGTGTGTGTGTGTGTGTGTTGCGAAGTTTGCTCCTTGTCATTTGTTGGCCATTTCAATGGGGTTAGAAGAAATTTAAATGTATTTTTTAGTCCTGGCGTCATTAGCACTTTCAAGAGACTGTTGATTCAGCAGCAATTAGTTTTAATTTTCAGACATTTTCTTAGTCAGCTACATCCAAATACATTTTCTTATCCATCAGACTATTCACATAGCACAAAAGAGAAATGAGTAGACTAGAGAAAAGCTTAGTTTTAATTGATTGAATGCTTCTTCTTCTTCTTCTTCTTCTTCTTTTTCTTTGCTTTTGAAAACCCTCCATTTGGCATTCAGAGTTGTTATGTCTGTGGTGCAGCTTCTGAATAGCTGCATCGTTCTCATTCAGATAAGGTTTAATTTTGTTTGGATTGGATTATAGCTGACACCCATATTCTTAATCATGAGTATAAAGCTGAAAAAAAAAAAAAACTTTTAGAGAATAACCGAACAACAACACACAACCCATTTGAATTGTAGGGAAATCGATGATGTGGGAGATGATTCAGTGGACTGGAACCAGTCACGGCTTGACTTGTTTGTAATCTGTGGGATGGTATTATGGATGTTACCCGCCCCACCCCCCAAGCATGTAATGTAGAGGGATACAGCAATCAGCACTCTGTCTGTCCGTCTGTCCATCCATCATAATGTTGTTTACTGAGCATAACTGGAAAAACATTCAATGTTATTCTCATTACATTTGTTGATGTTCTGCACTATTGCCTTCCCTTGTTTTGTCTGTTGTCCGTTCAAGTTGTCCGTCATGCTCTTTGTCACCATTTCCTTTGCCAGAGAATAAGAAAAGCATTTGAGAAATGACTCACCTCTGTTGTAGGAGAAGGGGCGTATGTGATGGTGTTTGTTCTACAAAGTGTGGCTTTTCTGAATTACTGACATATTTCTGTCATGTAATATATGTCATGTGACCAGGTTCCTTATAATGCTGATGATACCAGCGTAGTGCACTGTAGAGCAGTGGTGATGAACTCACTGTGCTTGATAGCATAATCACTCGTAAATAACAAATGCATCTCTTTCTTATCTTCAACCTCTCTTTTCATATAAATAACATGAATAATGAGGAAAAATTGGAAATTACAGCAGAAAAATAGGGGTAATTTTGTCATTTATTCATCTGCTTTACAGATCATGGTGGATCTACAAAAGCACCAAAAAAAAATACTACTACTAATAATAATAATACTGTAATAATGGTAGAATTTTGCTGTTTGAAATTTGAATGTGTCTTGATATATATGTTGTTGTGCTATTATTTTACTCATCTGACCAACTTGAGATTAAGCTGGTTTTTATGTGGCCACTGAATGATTATTAACATATGTGTAATTTCGGCACTTTGCAAATTCACCCTGTGGGCTAGATTGATATCTTTGGTCTGTTTTTAGCCTGGGGGCCATATGCTTGACATCAGTGCTGTATAGCGAGTATGTGAAATCAGGACACAGCTGCAGTGGGAGGCGTGTGTCCCTGTAGATGTAATGTATGGAGTGTATTGGTTTGAATGAGATGAGTATCTGATAACATCAACGCCTTTGGCTGATCCAGACCTCTTTTTGGACTCACATGGGTGGTGCAGTGCCTCAATGCCTCACAGCAAGACGGTCTGGGGTTTGATCCCCCCTCACCCCTGGCCAGCTGTTTCCCCCTGCGTTGGTGCATTGCTGCGTACCGTCCAGATCCTCCGGCTTCCTCCCACAGTCCAAAGACGTGCACCTCTGAATTGCCTGTAGGTGAGTGTTGTTGTTCGTCTCTATATATCAGTCCGGTCCAGTTGCTGACTTTGGACTGGGATACGCTCCAGCCCCCACACACTCCCCCAAAGCATAAAGAGTTGGAAA
This sequence comes from Gymnapogon annona, assembly GCA_029814585.1. Lineage (NCBI taxonomy): Eukaryota > Metazoa > Chordata > Actinopteri > Kurtiformes > Apogonidae > Gymnapogon > Gymnapogon annona. Next base: position 20,887,606 of record JAPTHA010000018.1, on the reverse strand, counting down.
ATGGAAAATGAATGAATGAGTGAGTGAATGAACACATGCCTACAGCTGCTTGGGTTGAGTGGACTTTATATTTATGTCAAGTGTTTTTTTTCCCTCTATATCTATTGATTATTTAGTTATTATATTTTATTTACTAGACAAATGTATTAGCAATTTGTAGGTACATTCTTTAACCGGTCTTGAACTGGATATGTTGACCACTGTGCTTATTAAAAACAAAAACAAAAAAAAAAACTAATAAATAAATACTGCAGGCATCACTCCTTAGCTCATAAGCCTTGGCTACATTGCAGAAAAATGTCACTTCTTACAAATCACATAATGGATCTCCAGAGCACGCAAGCATTTTCCGAATGATATGAAACCGATCAATCAGTTTCCCATTACGTGGTAACCTGTTAAGTAGAAGATCACATTCAGATAAGTCCAGCTCTGCGGTGATAATTCAAAAATGGGTAAACTTGTTTGATATCACACAATTGGAAGCAGATTGACTGGGATGTTGCCTTGGGGTGTTGAGCTGAATCCACAGTTTAGTGTGTTTCTGGTAAAGGCTTGAGGAAAAGGCTTATTTAGGCAACATGACACACAGAGTGAAGTAGGAGGCATAGGATAAAGAAGCTAATCTTGTCAGCCTAAAGCCGGCTCCTCTTTCTGAATAACACTGCAGTTTGGTATTCTTTGTCCTGGCATTTAAATGGAAATATTATGAGACGGGGGCCTGTTGAGGAACATTTCACAGCTGTCTTTGCCCTGAGAGAAAGCAGACAATTTGGCATTAAGCATTCTGCAACTGTGCTGCATGTGTTTATCTGTTCTAATGACCTTAAGAGTATGGATATTACCAGAATACTAATCACCTGTGTGCACTGTGCTACTGCTTTGCATTCAAATAGTTACACAGGCACAACGTATATGTAGTCATTTTTCACATTTCCTGTCCTTTTCTTTATGAATAAAATATTGTAAAGCAAATGTGGAATTAATGCTACTATGAATGAGATGATAAAAACATCGAGTTAGGAGGACCTGCCTGTCATCACATAATGGAGGATACAATTAGCTTGATTTCCAGATATTAAAATGTCACGTGTTTGTAATGCGTGCAACAAATAACTGGGTGTCTGTGTGTGCGTGAGAGTTAAATGTGTTGTAGCTATTTAATTTGAAAAAAATCAGACGTGGCTCCAGTTAGATAACAATTTGTGGGAGACAGGCTTCTATTTGAGCCAACTGTTTTTGGTGCTGATATTTTGTCAATATTTTTTTTTAATTACAAGGAAAATGCTTTTCAACAGAGCTTGTGCGTTGCTAATATTTATAAGTATTGCACCATTTTTAGCTTTTGTCAGGTTTAAAGTACCGTAACATTGTGGCTGGCACGGTTCATGGTTTTGAAAGGTAGGATAAGCTGTAGGATGAGGAGGCGATTTATACTGGCTGCCTGACGTCAGCAACCTGTGTATGACTGATTTATTCTCAAGCTTTTGTTTTCCAAGAGCAGAGAGACTGAGGATTGCTAATCAACCTGCGGACAGTAATATTAGAGTATACAGTAGACAAGTGACAACCTTGACAATGATATCAGATACAATTTAATTCCTTAGTTACAGTATAATGCTGGTAATAATGTGAATATAACATTTAATCCAGTGTATTATGTCATTGTGCGTTTAACCTACACTAAAATAGTTTCAGAACTTTTTTCAGAGGTTGTTATATAGATCTGAACGATTATGCGGTACTGGTAAATTTTCAATGTAGTTTATAAATGGTTCCTACTTCATCCTACTTCTTTTTTTTCATCCAGTCGGTTATTTTCTCCAAGTTCACACAACTGTTGACTTCTTCAACCACATCTTGATTGGAAGGGGGGCTCAGTTTGAATCTTAGTTGTCATTTTTTCGTTTTTCTTTTTTATCGATGTTAAGTACTTCTTCAGTTCTTATTTCAATTTGAAATGTTTAAAGAGTAACTTATTTAACAGAATTTTTTAAAATCTAATTTTAACTCAACATAGGCCTATTTAAGAATCAATGATTCAAGTATTACCTTTCTAATAGTATTTTAATAATACTACTACTAATAATAATAATAATAATAACAGTAATAATAATAATAATGATAATAATAATAATAA